>CM060685.1:35091870-35691870 GCA_030686995.1 Artemisia argyi | reverse complement strand
CTAGGACATCTATGTAAGTAGCATTGATTCCGCATCACTCTGATTCTAACCTTTGCCTTTAGATAAGCCTTATAAAGACTTGTGTCTCAGAAGTTAGAAAGTCTTGCAACCCAAGTTTGGTAACCAAGTAAGTTGGAATACTTTGGATATTACATGGACACCTTACACCTTTTAAGTTTCACTATCTGATTTTGATCTCCATCTCCGATTTGTTTGTTAAACATTTTGATACTTTTCTGACCATCCTGAAGGTTATTCAACCATAATGTGTTTGACACATTATGTGATTCATGCTGGACATAAAATGTATCATCTGATACTACTTGAATCTTCATAATCCATGAATACTACTATGAGAACTCTGGTAATTATTAACCACATATATGGTAAGATTTGTTCCCTCCCTTAAAATGATGAACTTTGTCTGCCAATCAGTTCCTTTGGAATGATATGATGTTAATATTATCTCAGTATGGATTTTTTAACTGAGCATGATGATGTTGACAACTGATATCCCATACATCTCACTTCTGACAACTATACGATGTTCGTATTACCGCAAATACACACTCTACCGATCACTTATGCTAAGGAGCCAAACAAGATTCCAACACCTTGAACTACTCGCTTATCTATCTCAAGACTTTTGAAGAATCTTGTACTTGACTCTGATATATGAACTGTCCGTATGTTTTGACGACCATATTCGTTCTACGAATCCGCTAACCATTGATATGATTGATTTGCTCTACCTTTGAAACTCCGTTCTCGATGACCTCATTTAGTTTTGGAAAGACTAAAGAAGAAACCACAAGAACTTCTAAGAAGTGGGTTTACTAACCGAAGGTTACCTCCGTGAAGTATTTCAGTTTTAATTGTGAAGAAGAAGGAAGGTGACGTGAAGTGTATGTGAAGTTTCCCCAAGATGATTCCTGAAGCTACTTTTGTACTCGTCATCGTTATTATGAGCTTTAATGATGCCAATTGAATTGGCTAATAAAATCATGTTTTCGTGAGTATATGGACAAATTGTCATAGTATGACATTATGTTGTATTCAGAGACGAAAGAGAAACATGAAGACCATGTTCGTATTAGGTTAGAATGACCCTTTGTTCTGGAAGAGTAAATTTGATTAACGTTCATAGGTTGCAACGGACAACACTACTTTACATCTTGTAGAAGAGTAGTAGTAGATATTCGTAGTAGGCGTTACCGTAGAAGAAGCATATAAGAAGAAGCGAGAATTTGGGGAAAGGACTCGATTATATTTTATGCAACACGTGGAGATTTCTGTTCAGGCATCAAGACAACCAGACCGTAGGAGACGAACGATTCAAGACATAACCTGGAAGTCGACAGTAGTATTGACCTTAAAGCCTGGAAGACATCCTTGCGAAGACGAAGGTGGTGGCGAACATAAAAAAGGAATGTAATTGAGTTGGCGAATCTTGAGCTGTGCTAGAAGACCTATCAAAGACACGCAATCTTGCTTCTCTATTCATTTTAGATGTACTAAGATGAATTGATAGTAGAAGTAGACTTGCGGATGGAAGGGGGCATAGTGATCGTGTTAGAGACTTCCGTTACTACACCACAATTTCAAGAAGAGTTTCCAAAGGCTTGAATAACCAGACTCAAGTTTAAAATTCCTTTTCATAGTATGATCAGATGGACAAGTGTAGGCAGACTACTCCGACTTGGAAGAAATTTTGAAATTTTATATTGAAATGGACGAATTTTGAAGCAAACATTTGTATTTAGACGGGATGATTCTATGAAGGATGAAGTTATTGATGACGAAATTCATTTCAGCTTAACCCATTTAAGTTTCCATTACATGAGGATAAGACCTTCTGAACGATTTGGATTCTCTATTAGTAATTCTGTTCTGTGTTCATTATGCGTATGTTAGATGATAGTTTTGTTATGAGAATTTTGACGATTTGTGGAAGACCCGACGCCCTTGACGGCGTCTTTCATTTGATGCTTATTAGATTCTGTTACGTTATTTGTACGTTCTATTCCTCTATTTTCGGATTCATGATGATGTTTTGATTCAGAGCTACCCTAGGAGGTAGAAGGACTATTAGGTGGTTAAGATAAGTTGCTTATTTCATGACTTGAAATAAAGTATGGTCATCATGAGGGCATATTTACATGATGCTAGTATTATGACGCCTGGCCAACGTGATAATACTTACATCATATAACGTGCACTTATTGTGATCATAAGATATTTCGAGAAGTGCCTTAGAAACTTAGAATTTCTAATATCTGATAGAGATTATCTACATTTAGTGAGACTTTAGGTTCGTTCTACCTATGCGTTTAATCTGCATTCATCGTTATACGACTTGATACGTTTGGATACTCGGCATGTGTTTGTTGACCTCTGCGCTCCTGATAAGGATCTTAGGTTCTATTATAGAGCTTTATGACGTTGATGTCATCAGACAATATGTTTCTATCAGTATGGATTCGATCTGTTACTATGAAGGAGTACGCCTAAGTTTAGCTATATGTACGTTTCACATTCGTTGAATCTGTTTCATTATGATCTGCTATGAGTTAAGATATGAGATTTCAGATTTGAGGAACTAAATCAGTTTGTTTATGAGAATACACTTGAAGGGTTATATTGAAGACGAGACTATTTGATAATCTGAAGAGTTAAGCGTGTACATCACCCTCATATCTCCTGCGATTCGATACGATCTCATCCGATTTGTCTATTTCAAATTCCGCGGTCGAATATCTGTAAAATCTTATGTTTTCCTTGTATCTCTTCTGAGAGGATATGATTATCAACTGTTACGTTTGGTATATTATTCTTTGGAATTGGAGTCAGTGTGATAGTCTTTTCTGAGGAGACCGAAGCTATTTTGATCAACAAGATAGAGTCATGAGAAACAAGTTATCCACATTTCCGTTCGTAGTCACTCGTGTTTCCGTTTTGTTCTCCCTTCAATTTTCGAGGACGAAAATTTTCTTTTTAGAGGGGAAGAGTTGTAAAACCCGAAATTTTTAAACTTATTAAATACCCAAAATACCCTCTAAATTCAAACTTATGAAAAGAAGATTAAAAAAATCTAAGACGTTACATTATATTATAACCTAAGTATTTGAAACCTTAATACGCGAACGATGTACAATTAAACGATTAAGAAAACTTATGATAAAATTTAAATTAACATTACTTAGTATATAAACATTACCACGCGTTTATCCGAACTTACTCTTTATTTCCTTATGTATCTGACATACACGCTTATAGCTCTCCAAATAAATTATTAAATCCCATAATAGTCATATTACATACAGCTCATATATGCATGTACCAAATCAAAATATATACACTTTCCGTTTTTCTCTTTATTACTCAGTCAAACCACGAAACTATGTATGCATATGCCTTATTCACGTTCAAAAAGGAAATCCGTTAGAGATTTTGATAGGCCGAATTATATAATAAATGTGTACACAAGATATCACAAAATAAAAGGGAACTAAATATATTTTTGTTTTGGTTAGTCTTTGGTTTCCCCTTGATGCTCGGCCCACTTTCTCCCAAATTAATATCATAATATTCGAATAGTGTGTTAAATTGTTATTCGTATAACCTCCTCTGTCCATGCTCCATTCCAAATCTCAAAAATGATATCATCTCCTCCTATTTGATCCCATTCGATTCAGTGAAAACATAACCACATAGATACAATCCCATTTTCCTAATATTTGTTGCTATATGAGTTGAGAATGCATGCGTTTTGGAGATCACGTCAACCAATGTCGCGTTAGATTTCGTGCTCGAGACGTTAAGTATCGGTTTCTACTCGGGTCAGTATCATGATAGTTTGTTCGCTGAAGGAGGGTTTTGTTGGATTCGAATTGATTTTGGTCTTGGTTCTTCTTTTCGTCTTTCAGTCGATCAAGGTACATTACCTTCGTTTTGTTTTTGTTCTTGTTTCTCTCGACTATGATATGCGTACGTAAACATGTAACCAAAACTAAGCTATGAATCGAATATATAGAAATACAAATTAAATGGCAAGTATTCGAATGAACATGAATATATATATACGAATAACATATTAAAAGCTACATAAAATGATAAAATCATGAATCTATATGTCGACTTATTTCGGTTTTGAGACATCTAAATCTGTTTGGAATAAATTTTACAAGCTAAAGAAATAGATGCATGCATGTCTGCTTTGTATTGAATTGAAGATAACAAATCATAAAACATAAAGGGTTGCGATCTGGTTTTACGTCTCGACAAAGGGTCAAAATCTGTTTTGAATTCTAAATAAATAAAGAGGGTGTCGTGGGTTTATTTTGTGTCGCGAGGTATATGTTGTGGTTTGTAACGTCTCGCGAGCTGTTTTGAGGTCGTGATTAGCAGCCATTAGTCGACATTATGGAACAAGTTAAACGATGGTATACTAAGGCGCATGATATGTAGACTTAACCTGTGTTGGATCTTTTGATATATGCTTCGATGTACGTTTACGTTTTGGTCATTTTAGCATCCATACAATCTATATTTTATGCTCTAAAATACGAATATAAGCACATGGGATAAATTAATGGGCGTCCATGGTGAGATACGTGGTTAAGGGTCTTGGCTTTTGGTTCCCTATTTTCGTCTTTCGGCCCGTTTAATATTGTCCCTAAGTAATCGAGTTCCTTTATTTTCATATGTGAACATATAGGCTAAAAAGTATGCATGCATACTGAACATGAACT
Organism: Artemisia argyi; assembly: GCA_030686995.1. Classification (NCBI taxonomy): domain Eukaryota; kingdom Viridiplantae; phylum Streptophyta; class Magnoliopsida; order Asterales; family Asteraceae; genus Artemisia; species Artemisia argyi. The sequence goes on along the minus strand of CM060685.1, from coordinate 35,687,119 downwards.
TGTGTGACAAAAGTAATGTGAGTTTAAAATAAATCAGATATAACATGTTGAACGTGTGTATGTATGAGTATACATGTGAATAATCATATTTTTGGTCGTCGCGGTTTAGATTAATGTCATAAGTGCGTTCAAATATATTATGAAACGGCGGGGTCTAAAAATATCCTTTTAGTATAAAATTATAATATAAACCTTAAAATAATTTATTTGACATTTTTAATATTAAATTTTGATAATGTATATTTATGACCCTAAACTTTACTAAATTGACAAAATTAACCCTAAACTATTATATTGGTCATTTTATCCTTAAATACCATTAATTGTTCATTATAACATTAAAGTATTAAACTATGAATTCGGAAAATTTACTATTTTCATAAACTTACTAATTTGGGGAACCTGCTAAAATCGAAAGTTACTTAAAATGGCTAAGTCACTTAAAGTGGAAAGTTACTACTTTTGACAAGTTACTATAAATGACAAGTTACTAAAAATGGAAAGTTACTAAAACTGGAAAGCCGACTAAAATGAGAAATCTGAATTGAATAAGTTATTAACAACAAGCCGACAATTAATTCGTGTAGATTCGCTGAAGAAGGAGTTTTGCTTCCGACCTTTATGTTTCTGTCATGTTTACACTTGCGGTTTAAGGTACAGATATTCTGACCTTTCTCAAAAGGTTTCTCATGATCTCTTTCATATTCTGATCCGTTAGTTCCCGAATTGATGCCATTGCTATGATCCCCTTTACTTGAACTTTCTCTGTTGATCCCACTTGATATGACCTCCGTTATGAAACCATGCTATGAAAACCTTTTAATTATGCCATGGAAATGTTTTGAGAAGAACCGATTTGAAAAGATGTTTATAAATGATGCTAAATTTCTTTTTAAAAGAAAGGTTATTTAACTTTCATGAACCCTATATTTTGAAAGACCATTTTTATGAAAAATGTTTTAAAAGATTATTTAAATTGGACTTTTAATAGAAACTTTTGAAACGGACTTTTGAACTGAACCATGAATTGATTTTTGAATATGAACCTTGACCTGATAAACTCTGATTGGACCTTGAATACTATTTCTGATATGAACCCTTTGTTATGAACTGCTATTATGAACCTTTGATATGATTCTGAGATACACCTTTGCTATATGACCTTTTGTATGATATGAGACCTGACTCTTAGTTTGATACCCGAGCCATTTCTGTTTTCCCTACCTATGGAGGTACCATAGGCGTGTCTGTGATGCACCACTGGCATGACTAGTGTGTGGCCCTAGTGATTTGGCTACACCGTCCCCTTTCTGATATATGATATGCGCGCTTTATGATATGATTTGTTATGGCCACTATGATTTCTGCGGGGGCGTATGGATGCATCCTAGATCTGTTCTGTTTAGTGGATTCAACTATGATTATGATTATGATATATGTCTGGTGACTGGTACTGTGTGCTATACATGCCTTTCACAATTTCTGGGAGTTCGCTACTCCACCCATTTGAAGAATGAGGACACCCCTCATATTATCTGATTATCTGAGAGGACTCCCCTCTATATGATTATGAAGAATTATGGTATTGACGGCTTATATGATATGATATGTTTCTGGGCTCGTGGTAGATGACTATCCTTTCTTCTTTCTATTCTATTACTCTTTTATCTATTCCTTATTCTATTTCCCCAATGCACTATATTTCAGTTCTGTTTCATTATCATTGCTTTGTATATGTATCTGTTCACTGGGCTTTTTAAGCTCAGCCGCATTTCCTTTTCCTGCGGCAGGTTTTAGTAGGAAGCTGGGTTATGGGAAGAGAGTGTGACTGGACTTAGAAGACTATGCTTTGGACTAGAGACGATTAGATGAAGTTTCACTTTATTAGACATAGTATTTATTGTTTTGTAACCTTGTAGTTTCAGATTTTTCATTTGTAACCCTGAATTTCTTTGTATGTATGAGTCATATGCTTGTGTTTGTTCTGATATGTCACTGTAATGTAATGCTTCTACCCTTATCGGGTTGGGGTGTTACAATCGAACCCCCTACTTTAGTACCTAGATACGAAAATGGGCATTGAAGAATAAGACACCCAAGCTTGGCGGCAGCTTGCTTCACTTTAACACCGTCCACATTAATTCCCAAAATCTTGCTTTTGCTCATATTAATTAGAAGACCTGAAGCACAGAAAAAACAATCTAAAACATGCACTAAAGTAGTAATATTATTTTCACTCCATTGCCCAACAAAGACGGCATCATCCGCATATAACATATGAGAAAGAGTCACCGATTAATTCAACTTAATACCCATGAACAAGCCTGTATCCACAACCCGTTGAAAAGATAAATGAAGACTCTCCATAATTAAAATGAACAAAAAAGGGGATAGCGGGTCACCTTGTTTCAAACCTTTATAAAATTGGAATTCTTCGGTCGGACTACCATTGAGAAGAATAGACCCTCTCGAAGAACATAGACAAGCTTGAATCCATTCACACCATTTTTTCCAAAACCAAACTTTTTTTGAACTTCATCCAAAAAATCCCATCTTACAAAATCGTACGCCTTTTCAAAATCTACATTGAAAATTGTTGGGATCATAGTTTTCACTATTTTATGAAGTCTCGGTCATTTGTAATAAAGTTAGGTTGCTTAACTATTATTTACTTTCAATCACTATTTGTATTAAGTTTACTAGGCTTAAGTAATGTAACCCATGGGCCTCCAAAGCCCACGAAATGATGAGTGGAAGGAGAGGGTGTGTTGACCTAGCTCCTTCCCTATAAATAGTAAGCTTAGGCCATTTGTAAACTTGGTTGGTTATGTGAAATATTAAGGAAACTCTTGCAATTCTACTTCTCTAAATTCTCATAATCATCCCATTCTCATTCTCATCTCATTTCTATCAATATTGTGCTTGTGTTTACTAAATGGTGACCTAACAAGTGGTATCATTCGCCATATGAAGGTGTAGCTTTTGTTTTTTCATTAAGTTTGTTCTTAAACTTGTTTTTTTATATTCGAATTTTTGAGAAATTATTATACTTTCTTGTTTGTTTCTTGATTTTTATCACATATTTGCTTACAAACTTGTGCTACAAATCAACACAAACAAAAAGTTATCATTTTTTCTTATAAAATTCGACTAGGATTTTTGTACTATTTTCGCAATCTTTTATAAATTTTGAAAAGTTCTCAAAGTTTTCAACTTTCTTAAAGATCTCTTCATTTTACACCTAAAAGTACAAGAATCTTGAAATAAAAACGAGTTTTAGGATTGCTTTCTTTGAAAAACAAAAACTAACAAGTTATCGAGATCTTCTCTACGTGCATTACCTCGACTTCGTTTGTGTGGACTCGGTATTTTCTTTCTTGTATAAGAAAGTTAAGTACTTCGAGGTTTGGGAAAGTTTTTGAAATTGTATAATTTCGAAAACTGTTTTTTTCTCGTTATCGCAAACGTTATCGCAAACCTTATCGCAAACGTTATCGAAAACCTGAAAAGCTTCGAAATTCTATTTTTTCGAAAACCTGAAAAGTTTCGAAATTCTATTTTTTCGAAAACCTATAAAGTTTCGAAATCTTATTTTTTTCGAAAACCTGTAAAGTTTCGAAATCCCAATTTCCCAATTTCGAAATCATTGGTATCGCAATCCTTATTTCAACATTGTTTCGCAATCCCTGTTGATCAAGGTTTCGTAATCCGAAGTTGTGCAAAGTTTTTTCAATACTTGGTTAATTCTACACTTTCTACAAGATCCATTTCTACACAAGTGTTCTAAGATGTCTCAACCACCTAATCATTACTTCCCTCATATTCAGCAATCTCAAAATCAGTAGTATCAGCAACATCAACATCAGCAGTATCAGCAACAACAATACCTTCCGCACCAAATGAATCAACAACCTTCTCAAAAACAAACATACAATCCACTACATCATTACCTGATGATGCAACAACATCAGATCATTCCTCAACAACAACAACCATATCAAGTGCCACAACAAAACACTCAGTTTTCCTCCAAACAACCTCATTGGTTTGACAGAATGTGTGAAGTTATTACAACTCAACAATCTCGACATGAGGCAGGATCACTTGAAACACCTCCAATGCTTACACCTGGGAACTATGTTCAATGGTCAAGTCGATTCTTACGATTTGTTGAGCTAAAGAAACCTCATGGGAAATACTTGAAGCAAGTGATACTTGAAGGACCATTTGAGTGGCCAACTAGATTTGAAGCTGGTGATCCACATGCTGATCCTCCACGTCCTCCTGGTGATAGACCCCTTCCAGAATCTGCACTCACTGAAGAACAGAAACTACATCGTGAAGCTGATCAGTATGCAATGGCTTATATACTTCAAGGTATACCTAATCCGATCTATCGAAGTATCGATGCTCAGAAAACAGCCAAAGCTATGTGGGAACACGTTCATCTCCTTATGGAAGGCACTCAATTGAACAAAGATGACATGGAATCCAAGCTATACATGGAATACACTGACATCACAATTGAACCTGGAGAGTCACTTGAATCCTACTATCATCGTTTCACCAATGTGGTCAATGATCTGGAACGTCACAAAATCACAGTACCAAGGATCGCTGTGAACTCCAAATTTGTTGGTAGTCTTGGCCCTGATTGGCATAAATATGTGACATTTGTTCGTCAAACAAAGAATTTGCATGATGCTCCATATGGTTTGTTGTATGATTTTCTGAAACACCATGAACCTGAAGTGGAAAAAGATCGAGCTCTATGAGGAGGATACATACCAACTTCTACACCAAATTCTTTGGCTCTCGTAGCTCAGTCTCCCTACGCTCCACCACCAATGTCTAATCATGCATATGTTCAAGAGCAGAACTACTTCAGTTATCCACAATCTTCCACCTCGAACCAAATGGTCCCTTATGATTCATCTCTACAGAATGCTTCTACTCAACTTGTTCCGTTAAACAACAATGATGTTGTGTACTACTCCAACTCCAATGACGATGACGATGATGACTTTAATACATTGAATCAGGGACTTGCTCTTATTGCTCGTGCTTTTAGCAAATTCTCCAACAAAACAAACAACCGTCAACGTTCATCTTCTAACACAAGGAATCAAGCTGTTGTCAATGATGGAAGAGTGGAAATTCAGAATCGTAACTATGGTCGATCTGGTTCAGGAAGTTCTTCAGGAAATTATGGGAATGGTCAGAGGTTTAGTAACAATGGAGGGTTCAACAACAACTCAGGATCTTCTCAACAAAGGTCTGAACCAGTTGCAACAAGGAACTCCAACTCAGGGAATGCAGTGTGGTGTTATAACTGTAATGAACAAGGTCATATAGCGACTGCATGTCCCAAACCGAGAACTCGGGGGAGTAAGTTTCACAAGCAGGCATTACTCATGGCTCTTCAAGATGAAAAGGATGGACATTTCCCTGAACAAGACAACAACTTCATGGCAAATGTGCACAATGATGATGACATGGAAGATCTAGAAGCCAATGCAGCTGTGATGCTTATGGCCAACATGCAGGAACTTAAGCTTAATGATTTAGGTCCAGTGTATGACACTGACGGCTTGTCTCAGGTACATGACTTCAATGCATGCTTTATAAATGATATAATCTCACCCTCTGCTTCTGAATCAGATATGGCGCAAGTTGTTCCATCTAAATCATCTTCATCCTCTCAAACAGATGAACAAATAAGCACAGTTGTCATATTTGATGATGACACAGTTGTTTCATTTGATGATCCTATTGAGAACGATAAAAATGATCATTTAGAACAACATGAACCATCATTTGATCCAGACCCTGACCTCATTTTGTTATCTAAACAACTGGATGCTCAACAATTGCAAATAATAAAATGAAACGAAATTAATAAAGTTTTAAAAGAACAAAATGCGTCACTTGCAAGAGATATTGAATGTTATAAAATTCAACTTTCAAATCAGGAAGAAAAGATTAAAAATGCAAAAATTTTTGAAAATGCTTTTCAAGATTCTTACAATAAAGAACAAGATCTTCAACGCAAAATGCAATATTTAATTGAGTCAAACGGAAAGTTGATTTCGAAACTGGAAAGTGAAAAGTGTGAATTGAAAATGCAAGTTGAACATCTTCAAAAAGAACTTTCAAAAACAGAAACAGAATTGTCAAGTTGTCAAAAGGATTTTTGTGAACATAAAATACGAAAAAGGAAGTATATAGATGACTTACTCGGTGATATTGTTGATCTTGAAAAACAACTCAAAGAATTTCGTAACATTGTTTACAAACATGGGAACTCTGTCACAACAATTCAGAAATTTACTTTAAAACCGAGACCCGGTACAGGATTTGCACTTGGCGATTACAATTCAATGTTTCTTCACACAGCATTCAAAGATATTCCTAAAATTTACAGTATGGATTATTTGCTTGATGATACGATTGTGCGTGCCGTTGTTTTTGATACTGAGGAAGAAGAAGAACTTGAAGACGAGAGTCGGTCAAAAATGAGTAATGTTCAATATTGGACACCATATGACTATTCAAAAGCTCCAATTAAGTTTGTTACTCAAAAAGACTTACCTGAGAAATCATGGTTTATCGAAGAGTCATATGTTTCATCTTCTAATGCGGCCCCTGTCCAAACTGTAGCACAAATAAATGGTCCTTTACCATCATCCGGTGAACTTTCACCCTTACCAAAAAGTGTTCGTGTCTTAAATTATTTCAAAACTTTTATGGAAGACATCGAAATTTTGGAGGAGACAATTGAACGCAATTCTGAAATAAAAATTGAAACTTTTCAATCCGCTTACGAGCGAGAAAAGAGAGATATTTTTCAAAAACAAATGAAGCCAATTGTTCAACACCTCCGTCTATGTGCTACACGTTGGGATCAGGAACTTCAAAAGGAGGTCAAACATATGATAAACGTTTTCAATGAAACTGAAAATGAAATTTTGGTTCAAAAGCAAAGAACTAGAGTTTTCAAAAATGATGCTGATCGACTCTTGGAACAAGTTCTCAATGCTGATATTTTGTCTGTTATCATGAATGATCTCTATAAATCTGGTACTTCTATGCTTAAGTATGATCATTGTGTTGATAATAACTTGTTGAAAGCGGAAATTGAGACACTCAAACAGGAAAATGATAAGTTGAGAAGTTCAAATGATGATGTGACAAAACAATTTTCAAAAGAAATTTGTCTACTCAAACAGAGGATTGAATGGTGTCAAGCTCAAAGTATTGAACGAGAATTGAAACTTCAAAAACAAAATCTTTCAACCTCTTGTCAGCTTTGCAAAAACAATGAGTCTTTCAAAAGTTTGTGTCTCAAATACGAGCAAGAAATTGCGGATTTAAAAATTGAAAATGACGCATTTCTACAAAACCACATTGACATTAAACATTGCAATGGCATACTTGAGTCAAATATTCAGGATAAGAATCACATCATCATTGATTTGAAAGAGAAAATTAAGATACTCCAAAAAGGAAAGTTTGTTGACACCACGGTAATAGCACCAGGAATGTATCACGTAGACAAAACTGATAAAGGAAAGATTGTTCAAAACACTAATGTTGATAACTCCACTTCTACAGGACTAGTCTCCAATACTAGCGTTAGCAGACCCAAGCGAAAAAGTAAAAAGAAGAATAGGATCTTGCAACGTAAGAAAGGACAACTAGAAGCCCAAGAAGTAGAAGATCAACTTAGGAACTTGAATAAGACTCATGTTGCATCAGATTTAGATTCTAATCTGGCAAATTGTAATCAAAATCTAAATGTAACGAATGATGAACCTTTGAATGTTTTCAATATTAATGCATCCTGTGTGTTTTGTCGTAAAAGTGTTTCATCTGGTGATCATACAAAATGTATCGCTAATTCTCTACTTTCTCGTCATAAGAAACGTAGGACACGCATTCCTTCTAGGCCCACAATTGCCTCCAAGTCTAATTTAGGAAAGCCGTCTACTACGGTTTCTAATGAAGTTGAAGTTACCCCCATAGGTGCCGAGAACAAATCTAGGAATGAGCCAACTACTAGTGCATTTAACATTAAGAAAGCAAAAACTAGTTGGAATTGGCAACGTTGGTTACAACACAAACCAGACTTTAAATGGATTCCTAAATTGTTGAATAAATGTGTTTCTAACCAACAGGAACCCGCACTGTCTTTGGGTTCCACCCTTACTTCTGTTCCATCTGTGTCCTCTTCTTGTGATGCAGGTGATACAGATCATTCTCTGGATTGTTGATAGCGGATGCACCCGACATATGACAGGCAATCTCAAACTGTTGAAAAACTTTGTCTCAAAGTTCATTGGTACTGTCAGATTCGGGAATGATCATTACGCTTTAATCATGGGATATGGTGACTATGTAAGTGGGAACATCGAAATAAGCCGTGTTTATTATGTGGAAGGCCTTGGACACAACCTTTTCTCTGTTGGTCAATTCTGTGATGGGGATCTAGAAGTTGCATTTCTTGAGAAAACTTGCTTTGTTCGTGACTTACAAGGAAACGATCTTATGTCTGGCTCACGTGGCTCCAATCTTTATACAATATCAATGTCAGATATGATTGCAACATCTCCGATATTTCTTCTCTCCAAAGCAGAATCAACTAAATCTTGGTTATGGCACAAACGTCTTTCGCACTTGAATTTCAAAACCATGACGGACCTTGCTCGTTATAAACTTGTTGATGGATTTCCAAGATTCCGTTTTACCAAAGATCACTTATGTTCAGCCTGTGAACAAGGAAAAAGTACTCGTGCTCATTTCCCTTCTAAACCTGAACACAGTACGAATCATGTTCTGCAACTGCTTCATATGGATTTGTGTGGACCGATGCGTGTTCAAAGTATCAACGGTAAACGCTACATTCTTGTAATTGTGGATGATTATTCCAGATGGACTTGGGTTTATTTCTTACGAAGTAAAGATCAGGCTCCTTCAATGATCATCACCTTTCTCACTAAAATTCAAGTTCAGCTACGCAACACGGTACGAATAGTTAGAACTGACAATGGAATTGAATTCAAGAATCTGACACTTAGGTCTTATTATGAGAAAGTGTGAATTGAACATCAAACATCTATTCCTAGAAGCCCAGAACAGAATGGAGTTGTTGAAAGACGCAACAGGACATTAGTGGAAGCTGCTAGAACTATGTTGATTAATGCTCAATTACCAGATTACTTGTGGGCAGAAGCTGTTTCAACCGCATGTTATACCCAAAACCGTTGCATGATCACAAAACGTCATCGCAAAACACCTTATCAAATTGTTCACAAAAGAAAACCGAACATCGATTACTTTCATGTATTTGGAGCACTTTGTTATCCAAAGAATGATCGTGATGATTTAGGTAAACTTAAAGCAAAGGCTGACATCGGAGTGTTCATTGGATATTGTGAAAATTCCAAAGGTTTTCGGATATGGAATCGTCGAACAAGAGAAATTCAAGAAACAATTCACGCTAATTTTGATGAACTCACACAAATGGCTTCTGAGCAACACAGCTTAGGACCCGAATTCAACCGTCTTAACTCTCCGGCATCTTCAGCTGAACCATTGCCACTTAACCGCAAAGAATTAGAAACCTTGTTTGCTCCACTATTTGATGACACAATTGAATACCGTCCTACTGAGGTCTCACCTAATTCCGCTGCTCAACCTGATAACATTCCAGTACCAGACTCACCTCAACAAACTACTACAAGTGTTGAGAGAGACGGTCCTCCAATTGTATCACCATCTATAGCAGAACAAACTGGTTCTACTTCCCGCCATCCAGCTGAAGATCCATCACCTCAATCAGTTCCACAATCCGCAGAGCATGATCCTGATGCGTTCTTCAATCCGTTTGCACCGGCTCCTACAGTTCCTGATATAGCTGAGTCGTCAACACGCAATTTGGATCCTGCTAACATGCGAGATACGTATCAACTACACCCTTCAACACATAAATGGACTCGAGACCATCCACTAGTTCATATTATTGGCCATCCAGATGCACCTGTAATGACAAGACAACGACTTCACACTGATGGAGAAACTTGTATTTATGCACTCACAGTTTGTCACGAAGAACCAAAGAACATCAAAGAAGCAATGACTTATGACAACTGGATTGAATCTATGCAAGAGGAATTTCAGCAATTCATAAGATTAGAAGTCTGGGAATTAGTTGAAAGACCTGACGGAGTCTTTGTCATAGGGTTAAAATGGATCTGGAAGAATAAGCTTGATGCTGAAGGAACTGTCATACGCAACAAATCACGTCTGGTAGCGAAAGGATACTCCCAACTGGAAGGACTTGATTTTGCTGAATCCTTTGCTCCAGTGGCTCGACATGAAGCTGTTCGGATCTTTTTGGCTTATGCTGCACACAGGAATATGGTGGTTTACCAAATGGATATGAAGACAGCATTTCTTAATGGAGAACTCCGTGAAGAAGTTTATGTTAGCCAACCTGAAGGCTTCGTTGATCCTGAGCGTCCTAATCATGTTTACCGACTCAAAAAGGCACTCTACGGACTTAAGCAAGCCCCACGGGCGTGGTATGACAAACTGTCCACTTTCTTACTGGCCAATAAATTTTCTAAAGGATCGGTGGATCCAACACTGTTTACAAAAACCTACGGGGAGGACTTACTTGTTGTTCAAATATATGTCGATGACATCATCTTTGCCTCAACAAAACGAAATTACTCCAATGATTTTGCAAAATTAATGAAAGATAATTTTGAAATGTCCATGATGGGTGAACTTTCGTTCTTTCTAGGACTTCAAGTTCATCAATCACCCCGTGGAATTTTTATAAATCAGTCTAAATATGCTCTTGATATTTTGAAGAAACATGGAATGATGTCTTGTGATACTTATAATACACCAATGGGCTATCCCACAAAACTAGATGCTGATTTACATGGGACTCCTGTTGACCCTACCAAATACCGAAGTATGATTGGGTCCCTCATGTACCTCACAGCTAGTAGACCTGATATAGTATTTGCTGTCTACATGTGCTCTCGCTATCAGTCTAAACCAACTGAAAAACACCTCAGTGAGGTCAAACGAATCCTTCGATACATAAAGGGAACCATTAACTTGGGAATCTGGTATCCGAAGGATTCTGGTTTTGAACTAATTGCTTTTTCAGATGCTGATCATGCAGGATGTTTAGACACACGCAAAAGTACATCTGGTGGATTACAATTTCTCGGAGACAAACTTGTGTCATGGCAATCTAAGAAGCAGGACTGCACGTCACTGTCGTCTACAGAATTTGAATACATAGCCATGTCTGCTTGTTGTGCTCAAGTCATCTGGATGAGATCACAACTTAAAGATTATGGCTACCTATTCAACAAGATTCCTATCTACTGTGATTCAAAGAGTGCAATTGCTATCTCCTGCAACACAGTGCATCATTGCAAATCCAAACACATCGATCTCCGATATCACTTCATCAAAGAGCATGTGGAAAAGGGTACCGTTGAACTTTATTTTGTTGGAACTGAGTACCAATTGGCGGACTTACTTACCAAATCCTTAGCACCATCAAGGTTTGCTAGTCTAGTTCACCAAATTGGTATGCGATGTTTGACTCCAGAGGATCTGGAAAAGTTTTTAAAACACAATTGATCGTCAAACATCATAACTATCTTTGTAAATATTTTTTCAAAAACAAAAATACAAAAATATAAAACCAATCAAAAACACAAAAAGATTTTTCAGATTTCTATTGCTCTAAAAAAAAAAAAAAAATGCAAGTATATCGCTTCATTTCAACACTTTGTTCTTATCTTACAAGTGTTGAGGGGGAGTCACGCTTAAATCTTTTACCAATTTTAATTGGTATACTTGCATGTTTCTCGTATTTTACGGTTCTTCGGAGTGTGTGGACGTTCTTTAAACATTCCTTTGTCTCATCCCGTTATTAAGTCTTCATAAGTTAAGATTAACGAAAGTATATCTCAAAGTTACACATGTTTGCTATTTACTTTAGGAAACAAATAGGCTTATCTAATTGTTAAAGGACCTAAAGTGACAAAAAATTTAAACTTTCAAAAATAATAAAACAAACAAACCGTATAACACAACCCCCACAAATTCAAAACCTCTTAAACCCTTTTTCCAAACCAACGGCCCTCATTCATTCGAGCCATCCAAGATCTTGATCATAAATTTGTAAGTTCCTGTGTAATCAGTAGGGTATAACATACATAGGATCTTGGTTAATTGTAAAATCGACGGCTCGATCTCCCAATATCTTGATTTCGAAAACTAGGGTTTATAATTTCGAAAATCACTCTTAACATGGTTAGGTGTTTAATTCTTGATAGGGTTTTGTTACAAAGCTTATTTCTAACTTATCCTCATCATTTATTCATGCATTACATCATGTGTGTTTCGATCTTGAAATCTAGGGGTTGGGTCGAATTGGGTTTGTAAGATTCTGTGATCATTTGTTTTATTTTATTGGTGGGATTAGTCTCCAAGGTCACAAGTATGCATGTTTGTATTGATGTTATGAATCTACTCCATTGATTGTTAGTTCTCGATAAGTTAAGTATGCCACGTTCTTGATAAACTTCGATCTAACAGAGTCATATGAGTTGTATGATGTTATAACATGTCTCATACTTATGTTTGTGATATGCTAGAACCACTCTTGCTCATTTGTATCAAAACTTGATTTATTTTTCGAGAAAGTTTATCTTAACAATTATCGAGATCTATGTTTAACGTGTTAAGTGAATTTATCTTAGTGATGTTTATCTATCTTGGTGACAGGCCTGAATCATTGGAAAAGTTCTTTGCTAAAGAAATGTACGAGTAACTTCATAATCAACTGATTCTTGTATAAGAATGTTTTTTCGAGAAACTCAGATTTTTCGCAATCTATGAAACTTATCGAGAAACTCATGGTTTTCGATAATTTGTTGCTCAAACTCAGTATTTTTCGAAATTATTTTTTCGAAATTATTTTTTGAACAACAAATTTCGAAATCACTAGGTTCTCGAAAATTTTTTATCGGAATTGATGTTTTCGAAAAATTTAAACTTTCGAAAACCTTGGATAAAGAAAAGATCTCGATAAAGTTGACAGACAAGGATTTTTCTCGATAATTCATTTTCTCGATAAAAAGGATTTGTAACATTTTTCGAAATCTTCTTTCTATACAAGTTTGCGATAAAAGGATTTGTTACATTTTTCGAAAACTTGATTAGGCCTTGTCTTGTTGTTCATTGTTGTTATGAAATGTGAAGTAACTATGAATGTGTGTTTCAATCATACTTATTTGCGAATCATTACATTACATAGTTGATTTCGTGATTCTAACTGAACTATGATTCTTCAAGTATGCATTATGTGGCACTTCACTCATAACAAAATGATGCTTTTGTGCTTAATTGTCTTAAGTGGATATCTGTATCCAAACTCAAAATTGTGCTTACATGTAACAAATTTGGATGTTTGGTTTATGGTGATACTTTTCAGATTAACATGGCTGAACACAATGAGAACGTCGCTGAACTAACTCTTCCATTACTCACCTTGGATGACATCACTCCCGAGAACTACAATGTCACGATTGGCAATAACAATCCCCGAGTTGATTTCAACAAATTGAAAATCACAGAGAAATCGTGCATGATTGTGAAAGATATCCTACTTGCACATCCATGCAAACCTCTGCTCACGTGTTCTACTTCAGTTCCGCTGTTCTACCTTCATCAGTTCTGGATTACTGCTCAGGCTAACTTGGATGATGAGTCTTTCACTGTTACTTTGGATAGCCAAGAATACACTGTAGATCATGACGTTCTTCGAACAGCCCTTCTCATGCCACAAACTGACAACGAATTTGCTCCTATACTACCTGACCTGGATCTTCTTGACTTCTTCATTGAATTAGGATATGAGGTTGATGATGATGTACCGCTAGTCAAGCTTTCCCAATTTAATGCCAAGCATATCCCTCAGCCTTGGAGAACATTCTGTCTGTTGGTGGTAAGATCTATATCTGGAAGGAAAAGTGGTCATGAACATCCAAGGCTCGAACATTTGCAAACATTCTGGGGAATGGTGACTCTGACACCTATTGACTTTGCAGTTCCTATCATGAATGATATCGTCCACAGTATTCAAACCGAACATGTGAAGACTATGATACCATTCACAAGATTCACCAAGCTTCTCATAGAACATCTCTGCAAAAACTCTCCAGAATTCATCAAGAGGATGGCTGATCCTAATGAGCCAAAGCACCTCTTCGAGGACGACTTCACCACCTCATTCATCAAGACGACCACTTCCTCAACCAAGATCAAAGGAATGAGGCTTCCCGAATACCTTCTTAATGATAAAATCAAGAAGAGTCTGAACTCCAAGCTGTATGATAACGCTTGCAAAGGGGTACAGGAAGAAGCCACAATAAAGACTCGAAGCAAAGGAGGTGTAAAGTCTGGGAGTACTACAAGCACCACTGGATCACCTCATACTAGATCTAAGGCTGCTCCAATGTCAAAACCCAAGACTTCAACCACACCTAAACCTACATCCAAACCCAAACCTGCTACCAAGCCAAAGAAGAAAGTAACTCCAGAGTACATTCTTCGTGATGAACCTACACCTCCACCTTCTGACACCGAATCCGAGTTCTATACTGAATCTGAAGAAGAAGAACCAGACTATGAACTGAGATACAGAGCACCTGAAGAAGGATTTCCTGCAACAGAGATCGCCATACAACAAAGTCTTGAAACTTATGAAGAAGAGACAAGGAAAAGAAAAGGAATCACTATTAATGAGCCTAATGATGATGAAGACGAACCAATCGTTGAACCTTTGGTCGATAAACGCAAACTGAAGAGTATAGTTGTCGACACTCGAGCTGAAGAAAAGCGACTCAGGAAAGAACAAAGGAAAGCAACTCTCGAAGGCCGACTCATGTCTCAACCTTTAACTCCACCACCTATCGATCAGTCGGAACATGAAGGAGCTACTAGCAGCCTGAATCCTCCCGTTGTGTCCACAACGTTAGAATCAGCCCCACAGCCAGATGACACCATTAAAGACACTGACAAAACTGGAGATGTCAATATGACAGAGACTGCTAACGTAGAGGAGAATGTTGGCGGCCAAGAGAACATAGCTACGGATCAGGAACATGAATACCTCATTACTCCAGAGTTTCTTGCACGAGAAGCAGAGGAAGCAGAGGAACGTCGTAGAAAGGAAAACGAAGAGAAGAACGCGTTCGACACCAACATATTTCTTAAGTCATCCTCTCAGCAGACTTCCTCAGCACAACCTCCACCTCCTCAAGACTCTCCACCAAAGGATCCGACTCCTCCCGCTTCTTCTTCAAACTCACAAAACGAGTCGTCGTCAGAATCATCACCAGAGCACTCATCTCCCACACCTTCTGAAACCGCATCTAAACAACATTCAATCAATGAACCAAAACAACCAGTTGATCTTCAGGAGCAAGTGAACAAACTTACCGACATGGTTACCAATCTTACCAAACAAGTTGAGAACTTCCAGGAGTCAACGCAGCTGATCGACAAGTTCTTGAAATCTGATTACGAAGGATTTATCAGAACTGCAACACATGATTTTCTCACTGAAAATCTGGTTGAGATGATCACTCCTGAGGTAGCAATCCTTCTCAAACCAATCAATGACAACTTGGATCACAGAATTAGAAGTGTTACAAGGAAAATGTTGTCTACTACACCATTCACGCTTCACACCACAAAACTTCTACTGTGGCTCCAACCGTCCCAGAATTGTCCTTCAATGACATGCTTGTCAAACTCTTCGACAACATTGCCACCAAAACCACACAGACAGCTGAAGAAAAAGCCCTGTATGATGCTATGGTGGCTTACATGTCAAAAGAGTCATGCAAAGATGCTGCTGGAACCCGAAAACGGACAAGAAAAGATGACGATCCTGACCCAAACTCCAAAGGCAAGAAACCTAAGTCTGGAACAGGTCCCTCATCCTCTCTACAACCACAAAAGGACTCCACTCCTCCTGGAAATCAACAACAACCCTCAACTACTGGTAAAGGTCAGACTGAAGATGATGAAATTCTCATGGAACACACTGATGACTTCCAAGATCAACTTGACACCGATTACCGTGCTCCACCAACTCATGATTCTCATGCTGGTCCATCGTCACCGTCCAAAGCCAAAGACAAAGATGCTACATCTAAGTCCAAGAAATCAAAGAAGAAGAAATGTCATTCATGGCTCGACAATGATGACAATCCTCAGAATGATTGGCTGACAGAAATGGTCCATGCTCAACCTCCTCTCGAAGAAGAAGAACCACTTCCTGGTAACACTCTACAGTTTACCCAAGTCATTATGAAGGATCTTCATATTGACAAACTCACAAAGGCAGAGCTCAGAAGAATCAATAGGGATGCACAAGAATTCCTCAAGAAAAGATCTGGAAACAAAGTCGAATACGAGTACCATATGCAGAATATAGCTAGTGCAATGTCTGCCGACTTTGACTGGCTAAATCCAGAAGTGAATATCGATCTAAGTTCCAAGAATCATGAAAAACCTTACTTCACCGACTGGACCAAACCATTACCTTTGAAAGGATTTCCAGACAAACCAAAGATACCTTACAGCTTCTTCTTCAACAAAGATCTTCGTAACATCCAGCTCACTCAGGAGACTTCCAAGAAGAAATATGCTTCCTCACTCACAATCTCAGTACCAGCCGCACGATACGAAATTCCTGCTATTGAAGAAACTACTCGTGTTTTCAGCAACTCCATCGTAGCTTACGACAGAGATGCCCTACACGGAATTCTACACTGGCCAGAACGTCGTCATCTCGGTTATACCAGCAGATTAGGAGAGAAATCATTGGAAACTGTGAAGCAGAAATCTAAGATCATCGCTATCTTGGAGATTCAACAGTCAAAACGATTTAACTACATATTCATGCATGAAATTGTTGTTAAACGACAAGATGAAAAGAAGTACAAATTCTCCGAAGCAGACTTTCCTGACCTTAATCTCAATGACATAGAAGACATGTATCTCGAAAAGGTTCAACAAAGAATGCGGGGATTTGATAGAGATGTACAGTACAACTTCATGGCATCACTACTTCTTTACATCCGACGACTGATTGTTCAAGAAAGAGTGGAAGATCTTCAGCTTGGAGTGGAAAGTTACCAACAGAAGATCAATTTGACAAAACCACAATTCTACTTTGAGGGTATCTATCAAACACCACAGTTTACTCTCAACCAAGAACCTTTTGGTTTCACCTACATCAACAGCAAAAAGCTACAAAGTTTCATGAGGTTCGATGAGGTACACAAATTTTGTGATGTTACACTCAAATCTGTTCGTGATGGGCTTGTCAAAAGGTTGAATGATGATCGCCGTAAGATAGCTAAGGGGGAACAACCTAGATGGAAATCCAGCATAAGAAGACAAGTTCGTAACTTTGTCTTAAAGATTGAAGAAAGGTTATTTCGACGGGAATAGATCAGACGACTGGAAAGCTATATCGGTGCCAGACCATCATTTCCTGTCAGAAACTTCGAAAGACCAAAACCCAAGTTTACTGACTTTGACACTCCACTTCCTGACGAAGATTAACTTGGTACATTTGGTTAATTTTTCAATATCAATTGTTTCATTTGATTGAATTTCACAATGGCTTGTGCACGCATTACAGTGCACAACCCGTTCTTGTAAAGAAAGGACCCTGAGGTACGCATCAGTGCCTCAATCCTAATATAAGGAGCGAAGGCTTCTTACTTTTGAGTAGAATTAATCAAACATTTATGATTTTTCATAATTCAGCTCAAATGGACAAGTATTTCACCTCAATAAGACCTAATCACTTGTTGAGGGGGAGCACTTTTCAAAACAAAATACTTTGCTCTAAATCAAAAGTTCTTGGTGAATCTCCCCGTAAGACTCAAAAGGCATATTTTAATCTAAAAGTTTGTCAAAAACACCATTTTATATGCTATTTTTGAGGGGGAGAAAAAGAAAAAGTGATTAAAATATACGAAGTCAAAGCTTTAAGTTGTATCATGTGCGAGCTAGACTCAGTATTGACCCAGGAATTGACGAGATAATACAAGTTAGTAACATCGAAAGGACTTATCCTCGACGGGTAATAACATCAAGTTAGTTACTAGAGCTAGTTGTCACCTAAAAGCTGACAATGCATCTCTTTAACTAACCACGTAAGCGTGTCTCGAAAAGGATATGTCTTAGTAGAAATGTACCGTCTCTAGAAGCTTTCTGTGAACTTGATCAGGCCGGGTAATAACTTCAAGCTAGTCTAACTAGTGATGTAAGCGTGTCTCGAATCGGTCTTGTTCACGGAAAGTGGATCAATTCAAAAGTGCTTGCTCCTCCCGCATGTGCAAATTTATTAAATACTTATGAGCACATGTGCAGGGGGAGCCCTTCAAAAGTGTACACAAAACTCTCAAAGTGTTAAAAATATTTGATTAACACAAACACTTTGAGAGATTTTCAATCAAAGGTTTCTTGGCTACTGTCGGAGTTATAAGGTGATTAAGATAGGAATATCAGTCCTATGATCCGCCAGAGCCGGAGGGATCTACCCAAGGACATCTCCCATAGTTAGAATTAGAAGTCCTTAGGTATGATACGAAAAAAGGAGAAATGAATGAAAGGGAAAGAAGGAGTTGAAGAATTAAAAAGAAAAGTAAAGAAAAGGGTGAAAAGAAATAGCCCTCCATATGATTCAACCTTAGGGCAGACACCGGGTTCAATACGTATGCTACTGGCTGTTGCAATAGACAACACCGGTATTGAAGATTAAGTCGTCATGGACCCAGTGACGCAATGCACTAAACCTTCTTAACCACTCAAGTTCTCTTAAAAGGACTTGTTTCATTCTCACGGGGAACCCGCGTAACCTATCGACCTATCTCTTAGAGACGGTTGATATTGAAGCAGGAGACACCTCCCCAGTCTCCGCATAGGAAACCTAGGTGTGCACTTATAGAGTCTAGAGCCTCGAGATACATCAAAGATCTCTTAGGAACACTTAGTCTTTCTACAGCTGGTGTTCTACATCAATGGGCATCAGTTGTAAACTATCGAGTCCTTCGCAGATCTTAGCAATCTGCCGAGAACGTTTATGAGAGGATTACGTATGTATTTCTCAATGATTGAACGGAAATCCTGCCAGGGTCAACATCAAACAGCCCTGACAGCAGGTCACTTCGGTAACCCCACAAGGGTTACGCTTAGTGTTTGCGGTGGTTCCATAGCGGTCTACAGTCGTGGAGTGATCCCCAGCGACTCACCCAGTCATTGAGCTACTTAGTAGGTCTCGTAAGCTCCTTCGGGAGTATCTGACATGGGAACGGCCTGGATAAGGATTAGAAGGAGTCTTCACAATATGCTGTTGATGAGCTCTAATTCCTTATCCGTAAGTACCGGTTGTTTTATTGCTAACTGTTTACTCGCAAGTACCTCACTTCCATGATGGTAGATTCCAACATGCTCATACATACATCTTGAAGTCAAAGAAAGCTCCCCAAAGATCTCAGCAACACAAAGTTCAAAGAAAGATTCTACATCAATAAGAAGAATCTACAAAGTATAAAGACAAAGATCTCAATGCATGTAAAGGAACTTCTTGTACGTGAAAGTCTAAGTCCAAAGATGTATGAGTATGTTGGAATGAAGCTTAACCACCACAGACGCAGGAGTGACGAATGGCAGATTACTTCATAACACAATCACTACAACATCATCAAAGAACAAAGACAAAGAGCAAAGTATATCCATTATCATTCAAATCATTTTTTGAAGACGTCTAGAATTTCACATGTCACAAGTCTACAACAAAGAAGAAGACGTCAAGCAACCATGATGACCGACCCTTAGGGGGAGATTGTTGGGATCATAGTTTTCACTATTTTATGAAGTCTCGGTCATTTGTAATAAAGTTAGGTTGCTTAACTATTATTTACTTTCAATCACTATTTGTATTAAGTTTACTAGGCTTAAGTAATGTAACCCATGGGCCTCCAAAGCCCACGAAATGATGAGTGGAAGGAGAGGGTGTGTTGCCCTAGCTCCTTCCCTATAAATAGTAAGCTTAGGCCATTTGTAAACTTGGTTGGTTATGTGAAATATTAAGGAAACTCTTGCAATTCTACTTCTCTAAATTCTCATAATCATCCCATTCTCATTCTCATCTCATTTCTATCAATATTGTACTTGTGTTTACTAAATGGTGACCTAACAAAAATAATCGACTGTTTCTTCTTTTTTTTACACCACTGTAATACCTCATTCAAGATGAACGGCCCATCTAATATTTGCCTCTCCGCAATGAACGCCGATTGAACCTCACTCACAATATCCCCCAAAACTCCCACAAGCCGATTCGACAAAATCTTCGCAATCAACTTATACATACTGCCAATAAGACATATAGGACGTAAATCTTTAACCATATTAGCATCGGGAATTTTTAGAATTAGAGTAATGAAGGACGAATTACACCCTTTCGGAAAATTCGCATTTGAGAAAAAATACCTAACAGCCTCGACAACGTCCTTTTCAATTGTAGACCAAAAATGTCTATAAAAAACAAAAGTGAACCCATCAGGACCCGTAGATTTATCGGTACCACAATCCCAAACCGCTTTTTTTATCTCTTCATTTGTCACCTCACACTCTAAGACTTCCTGTTGTTCGACATCTAAATATCTTGGGTATTGCATATCAACAGTAGCTCTAACATCAGATGGTTTACCAAAACGATTACTAAAGTGACTAAGGAATTCCCTTTTAACATCATATGGCTTGTCCTTCCAAACCCATTGACCATGACCCCCCGCATACTCTGTTGATGACGTTTTCTATTTATGACGTTTTCTATTTAACATCCCATGAAAAAACCGAGAGTTCTCATCCCCTTCCACAGCCCATTTGATCTTCGCCTTTTGAGCCACATCGATATCATTAAATTTATCCAAGTTTTGCAACTCATTAAGAACCTCCAACCTTTTATTCACCACTGCTTCCATTCCATTCCCATTATCAATCTCGACATCTAACGTACTGATCTCCTTTTTATATTTCTCTCGTATCCCCTGACGGTCATTCTTGTTCCTTCTAATCCACTCGCGAATCTTGACTTTAACAAATTTCATCTTACCTATAAAACTGATCATACCATTATTCACATCACCCGGAGCTATTTTCCACATATCAATAACATATTTATCAAATCCTTCCAATTCAATCCAATGGTGAAAGAAACGAAAAGGAATAGGCCCATAATTATGAACATTCTCACGAAGCAATATCGGACGATGATCCGACAGATACCGATCCAATGTAACAGTCGTAATATTAGGAAGCATATTAAATAGATTGTCAGAGATAAAAAACCTATCTAACTTACTCATCTTCGTAGCCGACTTATGACACCAAGTAAACTTACTACCTCCTAACGGAACCTCCTCAAGACCGGCGTTTGCGACAAAAGCATTAAATTCATTGGCCCCATTAATATTAAACACCGAACCAAATCTATCATTTTTATATCGAACCTCATTGAAATCGCGCATGACAATCACCTCCCCGTCCCACTGGTTGAACGTATGAGCCAGATAATCCCACATAATACGTTTATCTCTAGGATCATGAGGACCATTGATAGACACAATTTAGTTTATAGTATAGATTTTCTAAAAGGAATTGCTAAGAAATAAGGAAAACCCGAGGTCGTAGTCCGTGCGAAGGTGTGAATGGAATCGTTAAAACTCGAATCGTGAAATCGTGTCGTGAAAAGTGGAAATTGTAAAAATTGTGAATGAGAAATTCAAATTATGAAAAGTAATCACAAATAATGCAGAAGGTACAATCTAAATATGCACAAATGATTAAAATCTAAAAACGAAAATTCAAACGCGAATCTTAAAACGTAACGTACAAATTAAAACATAACTTTTAATGAAAAACTATCCTACAAATGTGAAATAATTTTCTAAAAATCTTAAACAACTAAAAATAATTTTGAGAAAAAGAAAAATATTTTTTTGACTTTTTATTTATTTTCTATGAATTTATTTGTATTTTTGTATTTTTTTAAATGAATTAAAAATAAGAGAAATTGTAAAAGTAGAATTATCTAAAATATTTTGGATTTTTTAAGGCTTTTTCTAATTTTTATTTATTTAAAAGTGTTTAAAAATGATTTAAAACTAAGAAAAATTAAGAAAAATAGTAAACAAATTCAGAAAAATATGAAAAATTCACAAAAAATCAAAAACAATAAAAGAAACTTTAGGAAAAATTTAGAAAAGAAAATAAGCTAGGAAAGTGCTAAATGAGCTAAAAACAGCTTAACACAAGTACTTATTTATAAGCACTTGTGTCCAAATTATGTGAAATTAATGCAGAAGGCTATAGATGCTCAAATAGACTCAGAATCACTCAAATTATGCTCAGATAAAGCACAATATCACATGAAATGCTCAACAAGCAGTCAAAATAAGCACTTTAATGAGCAAACTGATCTCAGAATAAGCCTGAGGCTAAAGGAACACTGTGAATCACTGATGTAGACTTAGTTAAACTCAAATGATGCAAAATTACTATGTGTACAGGTTCACAAGACCAGAGAAGTTCAAATTTCAAATCAGTTCACTAGTTAAATCCACTAACTTGCAGTCCAAAATAAGCAATCCAAATAAGCTACAATCTAACAAACTAGTGGGGCAAATTTGACTTAGTACTACTGAGACTCCATAAACACCAAAAGCCTTTCCAATCACTTTCAATCACTACTCTAATTTGATGCAAGTTCAGCAGCTAGTGAAGAAAAATCCTATGCAACAGTTGACTTTTCTATTACATAAACCTATTGACCAAATTCAATTTCAAATGCTCAAATCTATTTCTAATTGTGATTACAAGCTAATTTCAAACTAGATTCAGCTATTCTATACTAAATTGCAACTTACTCAATAATTCTGCCAACTATTTCTAATTATTCTATCAATTATCTAATTTTAAAAGTAACTTTGACTATTATATGAACTAACCTACTAATTTTATACTCTATTAGTCTTCTATTATACTAATATAACCTAGATGTAAATTTGAATCAGCAAAACAACAACAGCTCTACACAGTTACAATTAAATCCAAACACTCTTTAACTAGCCTATAAAACTACAACTAGCTTATTTAAGCTGCAATCACCTAATCTTCTATCACACTTAAATCACAGGACCAGAATAGATCTCAAATCAACAACTACAATCAATAATGAACATCAGCAAATCATAATCACAGATTGATCAAAGTAAAACCTACATAACTCAGTTACAATAGAACAATGCTAATAGATGATCAAACAAACTCAAATTAAGTAACTACTGCTACAATTTCAGCAAACTAAATCAATGCAACAGTAAACTACAAGTATTACACTAGAATCAAACAAATGCTATGAATATGAGCTCAAATCAGAAATTTTACCAAAGCAAATCCCCCTCAGCTTGAACAGAGGGGGCTCACTGAGCTTGCCTGTCTCTAGACAAGCCAATTGCTTCCACAGTTCAAATTGGACTATCACAATTCCCCAGGATTCACCATTTTCTCACTACTTTTGACTTTTATTGACTATTTATGCTTGATTGTGAATATTGACTAAAAACAGATCCACTATAAGCTAGAAAGTTTAAATGGATTGTATAAAAGATAAACAAGCTTAATTGTAAGCTTAACTAAGAAAAGGTAAACATATTTTTTGTATTTTATTTATTTTCTGATTTTTATGAATTTTTGAATAAGTTGAAAACTAAATTGAAAGGTGATGATGTTTAAGCTATATAAAAACTGAAAGTAAACTGAGTATAAAAGATGTATGAGCTTTAACTAATTATTTAAATACAATAAGCTAAGATGAATCAAAGACAAACTGAATTTTATTGAAAGCTAAATTGAAATACAATACAAGGAACTAAACTAAATACAATTTGAAATAAAAATGGCAGAGCTTCGCTGCTAAACTAACTACTACCCAATAAGCTAACCAAGTGCCTCTATTTATAGTTACAAATGGAAGGATCTAGAGAGAGGGGTTCATGGATTGCCAAGCTGGCAATCCGTGTGCCTTGTGCTTCTTTGAATCTCATCCAAGCTATTTAATCCGTACCCAATGATTTCAATCTATCACTGCCGTTAGATTAAACCCTGGTGAGGTGTTCAAACCAATGAGAAGCTGCCATGTCATCCACCCGTGTGTTTCTTTGGCTCTGACTCCTTCTGACATCACTGAAAAGCATCTAGAAGCCTTTGATTAGACTTAATTGCCCTTACTTGTGGTAGTTGGAAACAGGGGGGGGGGGGAGGGGGGGTAAATTAGGGTTCAAAGATTTTGGGTAATTTGGGGGGCGGGTAATAATATTTTAACATTTGTTTGACCCGTTTAAGTGGTGTTTGACCGAGTGGAGTTTTGGGCTCGGGTCAAGGGTTTAGGTGATGGGCTTTTGGATTGGTTTATGGATTAGTAATATTGAATTTTTGCAATTAAATTTGGACCAGGCCTTGTGGACTTGTATTTTCAGATTTGGTAATATATAATGAATAAGGACCATTCATGTATCTATTGAACCTTTGAGGAATGAAACTGTTAATTCCAAATATTGTGATCCAAGGGCTTTTGTTGTCACTTTCTGAATTATGGAGGGCTTGAACTTGACTTTCCTTCAAATATTTCTTCAAGGGATCAATTTTGTCATTTTATGAAACTTGGAGGACCAAAAGTGACAATATCATGAAACTTCATCCAAGGATAAAATATGAAAAATCTCAAATCTCTAAGGTCTTCTATGAACTTTATAGGTTCAGCAGTGACTTTCTTTGATTTTCTGCACACATTCCACTCTCGTGCTCGTTTTTGCTGGTTTCCGTTTGTTTTTCATCATTTTATGAGATATCCGTTCCTGCACATTCACACTCACAAAAACACACATTCTTTGGCATTTCGGGTTAGTTTTTGGATTATTAAGCCTCATTTTGGTAAAGAAAAGGTGAGTGAATAAGCACTCACCAACCATACACCACAACAATAAGAAGATTAACCCCACTCTTAAGCCACAATCCCCGAATAATAACAAAAAAATCCGAAATCGTATATGAAATTTTTTTAAAAGAATTTGGATCCCACACACAAAGAGTACCTCCCGAATTACCAACAGAATTGCCATGAATATGGTCAAACTCATAGTTACCCCAACAACTCCTCACACATCAAATATCCATAGATTCCATTTTGGTTTTTTGAATCGCCAAAAAATTAACTTTATTAGAGATACACAACTCCCGAACCTAATCTTTTTTGGCCTTTTGGCAAGGCCTTGAATATTTAGTGATAAAAAATTCATCTATTAACCAACATCTCTCCATGTGATTCAATGATCTCGGACAAGTTATTAACACATCCCTCCATATTATACCCCATCGTTTGACCAACTTTGACAACTTCTTCCATTAAACCCAGAAACAAGCCTCCCATCCGTGGAGCCTCTGATATTTTGATTCTCCCATTACTACCAGATTGAGACCCAACGTCCATTGAGCCCTTATTATCACTGTTTACATCGTACCCATCAGGAACTTCATTCTTACCACTCCCTACACCCTCCTCTGAATTTGGCGTAAATCCTGGAGGATACTTCAAACTTTGCTCGTTATTATAACTACCTGTATTAATATCCTTATCTTTCTTATTCAGTAAAGAATAAATTCCAAATGGATCTTCTGAATTATTCTCCTTAGGCCCAATCGAGTCATCAAATTTTGTTTCTAGAACTTCAGCCGAATCGCTATTTTCATCCATACTACTAGGCTCTTGATTCATAATATCCCCTTCCATATGCCCATCTTCAACATCATCTTCATCGTCAAACTCCTCCGATAAATCAGGAACCCAGTACACCTTGCCTCGGAATATCACCTTAAAGTTATCAAATATATTCATCTGAAACTTAGTGTAAATACACAATCTTTTCGAATGTAAACAACTTTCATCCTTATCATCGACATCCAGTAACTCCCCCCATTTATCAGTGACTTTTTTGAATGTATTTCCGGACCAAAATTTGAACGGTATTCCTTCTATCTCCACCCAAAAAATTCTGCCATTAGGGATGAATTCAATATCTGCTTGTTTAATCTCAGAAAACCACGAATTTACCACAACATTATCGCGAAACAATTCTTTAGACTTAGACGAATCGAATTCCACCATCACCCATAATTCCCCCATGTACCGAATTCTAATGTCCACAAAACCTTCATTGGTTAAGGCCGTCTTGAGGTTAGAAAGAGACGCGAATTCCTTCACCCTTCCCAACAAAGTATTACTTATATCTTTTGTATTCAAACACTCGTCATCCAATACAATCGCAGGAACATCAAAACTTTCCCCCGAACCGGCCTTATCATTAGACATAACCACATTAACAAACATGCCAACTGGTCCCCCATTATCCTTACGAGAATTAATAAAGGTACCTCTACTAGTCTCATCGTTCTTCTTTTCGGGAACCTTCTTATTCAAAGGCTCTCTCTGAAACCATGCAAGGCTAGCTTGAAGTTTGAATCGATTAACCCAAATCGTACAAAGGTTTCCCACCAATCGATCCACATTGAAGACATTAATAAAACGAACAAAACCAAATCGTTTGCCTTCTTTAGATTTCTTCACCGGAATAAACGAATCGACAACGTGCCCATATTGTTTACAAACTTGGAACAATTCTTTAGCAGAGAACAAATCCGGAAAGTTTGTGACATAAATCGATGTAGAAATCCTAGCAACATCATCTTCCTTCGATGTAAAACTCACCATAATCAATGCAAGAAAAAAACGAAACTACCTTTTGGATTGAAGGGAGATCAATCAAAACCGGAATATGATAAAACAAAACCAAGCGATGCCTTTAGGATTTTAAGGAGGGGATTTGGATTGAAGGGATATCAAATGAAAAAGAAGACAATGAACCAAAACCCAAACGAAAAGCTGAATGATGAATCCTATAGTCCCATGGAATGACATCTTGTAAGAAACTTCAATTCCGGAAATCAATCACAAGGATCGAACTCAGAATTAGGGCCTTAGCAAAAATTATTCACAAGAGAGGTAGTGATTCAAGATTCAAAAAAAAAAAAAATGAAAAAGGGGATCTGGAAATCGTCATTAATGGTATCCTTGATGTGTAACACCATCATTCTTCTATCCCATTGTTACTAGAATGATTTAAGCACACACTAGTTTTTAACTCCATACGTACATATACTCATAAAAGTAAACATTAATAACCTAAATCAATATTTGCACAAAACTATGGTATTCGGTATTAGTTTATGTTAGAGAATATCAACAGTTATCTAAATTGTAATGTGCAATTTAACTGATATTACAAATATTTGATTGAGGCTTTTAATTTGCGTACCTTAAAACATAATTTCGCCCGTATAAGTGATGGGTGGGATTGCGCCCTCACAAAAGGTTTTACCTCTCAAGGGATCTCGAGAAGCTTACAACCCCCACCAGGCAGTGTACCTGATCGTTGTAGTATAGTATAGTGACAAGTACCGGGGGATTGATCGTTCAACTCAGGAATAGTGTCGCTAGGATTAGAAAGCCTAATAACTAGGTCTAGAGGTGAGGGATGATTCTTTTTGTATTTTTATATTTTTGTGAAAGAAATTAATATCTCGGGTTTTGAAGGAGTGGGCGGAATTAGTTGCTAGCCAACTAACCAAATTTATCTAAAGATACAATCAAAATAAAATAAAAGAAATGAAAACAAAGCTAATGATACAAATGTGGTGAAACAATAATGAGGAAAGTTGTGTTTACTTAGGTTTCATTACTCCCTAGATATCTTTTACAGGTTGATAGCTTGTTACAATTGCATGGATGACGGGCCATATTCCTTAATACTAGTCGTACGGCCGGGTACAATATTCCCTAACTATATAGGATCCTACTTCACTCCTATGTCAAGCCGTTAGAAGCTCCTAACATGGGATCATTAGAATTCTCCTACGCATTAAATACAACCAAAAATCGTAGTACACCTACGATCATGTTTCTTAAGACGTTCAAGCAAGTTACCAATGGAAGTCTTCCAGCTGTCTTAAGCCTAACATCGAATACAATCATCCGTAACAATTATAAGCAAACAATCAACCCATAATCAATATCTAGGTTTCACTACATCTAAGCAAACACAAAGAAATCTAGCCTAGCATGTTAAATAGTAGACAAGCGTAAGATATAATCAAACAACACATAGACATATTGAATGATTTGGAAGAATACTTATCTTTAACTGAACATGAAATATTCAAGGGGTTGGAACCCTTGAAAAAGCTGTAAAATTCGGCCTAGGGTTTATTCCCTCAAAGTTGCACACTAATGAATGAAATTTGGAAAACTATATATAGATTTTACAGGGTGACGGCGTCATGTATTAAGTTGTGACGCTGTCAACTCGCCGCCATAATGAAATCGTATTGCCTAGATCTATTTGTGACGCCGTCATGTAGGATTTTCTTCTGGGCCGTCACTAATACTTGGACCGTGACGGCCTTGGGTGACGCCGTCATCTCCTATGCACAAAAACTCTCTGGATTGTCACGTGTATTTTCCACATCCACCTCTTTTGTAACTCTTGACGCCTTCATGTGGAGAGCCTTGACGCCGTCAGGTACTGTTCCAGCAATGAAAATTGGGACTTTGCCGTTTTCTTCACTTTTATGCTCTAAAAACGTCCAAAATGCTTCCTTTTCCAGATTTCTCTCCAAAAGTACCTAAAATGACAAAAGGAATGATTTAGGGCAATATTTGATCAAATAATCACAAATTCGGGCTTAAATGACCCCCTAAAAGCGGTACACTTTTCACCTCATCAAATACACTTACACTTGAGATTTGCTTGTCCTCAAGCAAATGCGCTTTTATTCTAATCAAAATAGAAGTTAGGGGTCATTTAACACTAATATAAAAGTAATTACAACAAAAAATCGTTTTAATAATAACCAAAGACAAGCACGGAGGTCATACACTAGCACCTCACAAATAGTGTTTAGATACTCTCATCTCTCGGGTGTAATAAAGTATATATCACAATATGGAAATGGAAAACATCTCTCACTACCTGTCATAGCAAAATAGATTACCATAGGCTTGGGAAAAGATCAAACCTCCACCACTTGGCATAAGTACCTAGGATAAACTATCAAAGAGGTCTTTTAAAGGGTTATAATGTTAGGTGTAGGGATATGGAAATACACGGTTTTGTTGGATAAAGGCAATATTTTACTGGTGGCGAGTTAATTATATTGGTTAATTACATGTACAATATGGCGTTGCTAAGCCAAGACTAGAGTCGACTTAAGCTAACGAATCAAAAATAACCAAAACTTAAAATAAACATAGAATAAAACGGGATGGTAGTCCGTATGTTTTTTCTCTTTTTCTTTTTCTATTTTTTTCTTTTTCTTAATTTTTCGATTTTTTTTATTTTTTTTTTATTTTTTATTTATTTTTTTTTGCGTACACTCTTACCATACCATCCAAAATAATACATCATAGGGAATGAACATTCCCCTTACACTTGAATTTTTACATACTTTACAATAAACTATTCTAATGACTCGAATCAAGATAATCAAAACACTTGGAGTACTTTTAAGATTAACGCACATATGGGGGTAATAATGATGTTCTTCCCCATTACTCCATAACACAAGTACTTTACCCAATCGTCCCAAAACAATATGTGCAAGATATGACTCGACTTAGCAACCATGTAATCAATTAGATAATTAACTAAGGGTTTAAACATGTAACAATAATGCACTAAAGATGAGTGCATACACGGAAGGCTAAGGCGATTTGGTTGCACATTTGGGGTGGGTTGTAACAATTTCTTCCTTTAAGTAAAATGCTTAAAGTTAGAAATGAAAAGATAGGCTCAGAGGGGTGTACTAGGGGTTTCGTGTACTAAAAATGAGTACAACGCTAAGGTGTTGGAAAATTAGTTGACTTTACTAGCCAAGTAATATGACTTAAATAGTCAAGTAATTATGATACGGGTTTAACACAAGGGTGATCCTAAAGCCTCTTATCATGTAGTAAATCATACTACACGAATTTAGTCTCACTAGCGGTCTCGGGATGAATCACTAACGCAAGTTCTAGAATCTAAATGCTACCGGTACACTCATAAGCACTAATTGATGGATCTAAACACCTTGAACTTGTGTTAGATTGATACTTTGAATTATATTACTAAGTATGCGGAATCTACTTAGTAACACTTAGAAGTTTAATTGTGAGTAAGACAGTTGTATATGAATAAGAACAATGTATGTAAACAAACTATTAGCTCCAATATTATTAATGATAATAATACGAGTGATCTTGATATCACTAGGGTTACACCTTGAAGCTCTAGAAAACGTATATCAAACCTTTAACCTAGGATCTCCTTTTATAGCACAAGGAGTCCTCTTCTACAAGATAAGTATAAAGCTAATAGAATAAGATATACACAAGTTCTATTCTATAATTATCTAAACACGTTTCCTAACAGTTATCTAATAAGCAGTGGTAATATATGTTCTTGCAGTGGTAATGAGTTTCCACTACAAGTACAATCTTCTGCAGTTGTAACATCTTCTCTTAGCCGTGGTAACTGTTAGTATAATTCCCAACAATCCTCCCCTAACTTATGATTAATACATAAATCAATAAGTTTCTTCAAGTATTCAGTAAACATAAGGATATGGGAATTCTTCCAAACACTTATCTTCTTCTTCTTAACTCTTTATCAGCTCTCACACTTTGATCATAAATCCTTTGTAGCAAATCATCTATGACTTCAGTTCTTTCCCAGCACCTAAGCTTCTCTGACAACATCACTGTCAATACTCCAGCTCTCAATGGATATTCTTTCTCAGCCAGCATAAAAACATCAACTCCATCTTGAGTAGAAACATGATGCACAGAACTTGAATCATAGAATTTCCACAAAGTTCTTGTACCATGAGCTTCAAATGTCCAATATCTATCACTTGGATCAGGTTCATATAATCTTCTGAAGTGAACCCATAACTCCTTAGCCTTGACATCAACAAGTTCATCCTTTTTAAACTGATCTTGAACAATCCTCCACAAAGTATCCAAGTCTCCTCTATCACCAGATCTAACAATGTCTTCAAAATCTCTGCAAATGCTTGTGACACTTCCAGTTCTGATGATCTTCCAAGCTACACCAAAACTATCAGAAAAGATCTCCCAACCAACAACTGGATATTTTGCTTGTAAAGGTTCAATATTAAGTACATCAGTCTCTATGAACAACATGTTTGTAACTTGCTCTTCTATCAACTTGCTAGGACCCTCTTCTGCTTGAGATGATTCTTGAGTCTTCAACTTCTTTGCATCTTTTGATCCAAGACTCACTCCAGACCTTTTTGTCTTCATAACTATAGGTTCTTGATCCATTGGAATGAATTTACTATCTTGTCTTTTGATTCTGTAGTAAATACCTTCAATTTGATCATGTGACATTCCTTTGAATTGAGCCATCTTCATATTACCAACATGGCAACAAAAAGTCTTCATCTCAGCAATGATCTGTGCCTTTGTAAGCTTTCTTGGCTTCCTTTGACCTTTTCTAACATCCCCAATGATTTCATCAAGAGCCTGCTGATTATTCATTTGAATGAAATCTTTAAGTTGAGCAGACTTTTGGTCTTCATTCAAGGTTATATTTGCAATAAGTTCAATGGCCTTCTTCCTGATTATTTGATCATTATTAATCATGTAGTCAATCTCTTCTTCTGTAGGCACATAAGTGAACAATGAAGGTTTCTCATGTATGACAGTTGGTGAAACACTTGAAATTGGTTCAGCCGTAACAGCTTCAAGTTTATCCAACCTTTTTGCTTCCATAAAACTAGCAACTTCATCTTCCTCTAGCTTTCTCTTTCTTTCATTCTCTGCTGCTTACTGTTGCTCTGCCAATCTTGCATCAAAATTAATTTGAGCTTGTTCTTTCTTAGAAATCTTTCTTGTAAGCTCTTGTTCTAAACCAATCACAATAGCTTTTCCTTTGACTGATCTTATTCTGGCAGCTTCTTCCTCTGCAGTGGTAATTTCTTGAGTAGCAGTGGGAACTTTTTCACTTGCAGTGGTAATTGGTTGATCAGTGGGAACTTGTTCTGCTTCAGTGGAAATTGGTAGAGCAGTTCCAACTAAATCATCAAAGTTAAAACCAGCATCAGCATCCATATCTTCAAAATCCAATTTCCTCCCCTCAGTCTCAGCTACATCATCTTTTGCTTGAGCATTATCAGAATCAGTGAGCTCAGCAAACTCTTTTTCAAAATTTTTACTCCTCCCCTTAAGCTCTGCATCTGTTTTCCTCCCCTGTTTGGAAGAATCTCCCAAAACTTTAGTAGAACTTGCAGAAAACTCATCCTGAGGTGAAGATGATGAAGATAACACAACTTTAGCAGATCTTTTCTTCTTGAGATTCTCAACTTCATTCTGCAATCTTTGAATCTCATCCTTCAATTGATTTAGCTCTGTGGCATGTTGTTCTTTGGTCTGTGCCAGATCTTTCTCCAGAGCTTGAACCTGCTTGACTAATTTGGTACAAATGTCCATCAATTCAGGTAGTTGCACACTGCCTTCATCACTTCCAACTGTGTAACCTGTTGGGAGAGGTGAATCATGAGGCATGGATTCAGGCTCTTCCCTAGTTGGACTAGGATTAAGCCTTGAACCACCACTGCTTGTTCCTAAACCAAAAGTTTCAGCAACATGCAATGTTGAGATGAGAGAAGTTGGTTGTTTAGACCTTCTCTCATAAGTGTGAGTTATAGCAGGGGTATGGTGAATTGGTGGAACAACAATATTGGGTGTGTTATGGGATACAACTGGGATGGTTGCATCTTCACCCTGTACTTGAGCAATTTTAGCAAGCAATTGAGGAAAAAGTGGATGAACCTCCCCATTCCAAAGATCTGAAGCCTTACACATGTTTTGAAAAACTTTTGGCTTAAGACTGGAAGGTTCATAAATTCTATTGTGAGGTCGTAGTTGAAACTCATTTAACATTGCTTGCACAAACCTTGGATACATCAAAAATTTATATTGACTCTTTACATTGCCTTTCATATTATTGAAAATAAACTTTGAAAAATTGAAAGTCCTATCAGTTGCCAAACAAACCAAATGATAAGCCATGGTTGATGCAAATTGTTCATAAGAAGTTTTCTTAGGACTTAGGCAATGTAAAAGAGTGTGAATTAAAAATCTCCAATGGGGACAAAAACATCCTTTTCTAAAAGTAACTTTTTGTTCAGATGTATCATACCCCATTAAAGTAATATTAGTGAAAATTTCTGAATTAGGTAATGTGATGATACCATTGAGATCATCCAATTGGAGAATTCTCCTCAAGGATGACTCAGTAACATCAATAGTTACCCCATCCACTGTGGCTCTTAGAGCATCCACAGATTCATATGTGTCTCCCTGTTCAAGAGTTATGGACTCCACAGTGTTCCAGAACTGTTTGATATGAGAGACATAGAGTATGGGATTAATAGTTAAGGCATACCATATATGAGTTGTGTTTAGAAAATCCACAATCTGATGAAAAACAGGGCCACTCTTCTCGTTTGACTTTCGTAAGTAGGCCACTTGGTTGTGCTCCTCGACAAATTTTAGAATCGCCATGATATTTGTGAAAAAGAGAATAAAAGTGTTAGTAATCAAGATAAAAAGCAAGCGGTATGATGATCAATTTATACTAATAGGGTTTGAGGAGGTTGCGCAATGTGAATTATCTTTAGAAAGAATTATCTTTGGAAAAAGAATAATTTATAATAAGTAAGTAGATAATTCACAAAAGATTTTACCCTATTAATAAGGAAAGACGGTTATTTTTACAACGGCTAGTAAAAAATGGATTACTGACACAACAGTTGTAACGGCTAGTTCATCAGTGGAAAAATTACTCTTGCAGTGGTAACTAATGAACTAGCAGTGGTAAAATTTTCACAACATATCAAAGAGCAGTGGTGAATAAAACATGAAAATTTGCGGCTCTTATCATAGTTTTTAGCAAACTAACAGCTATCAACGGATTTGATATGTCTTTACCATGAGCCGTTTGCTATGGACTAGCCAACTCTTGATCACTTGGAGTATGGTGAGTTGATGACCTAGTTTTTGGTAAACTATCAACCATAAACGGATTTGATAAGTCTTTACTAGTAGCCGTTTGCTCTCGACTAGTTGATTCTTATGTTGATTAGACATGGTGAATCAATAACCATTTGTTGTGTGTCTATGATACACACCTTATTACTCCAATGACTCCAATAATATGGGTTGTATGCTGCAAACCAAAGTAACTTTCAACTTAACCCATAAAGATTAACCCAAAGTAACTTTTTAACCAAGTTACTATTCACAAAAATATCTTCCAAAAGTCAACCCGATAATAACCAAATTTACTCCTCCAACCTACCAAAATAGGTAAGAGTAAATATTCTTCATTAATTAGAATTCGACCTTGACTTTGCTTATAAAAGGGGGCTCAAAACTTTTATCTCTCATCAATAAACAACTTCAACAACACAAACCCTTAATCAACACAATGAGCTGGTTCCCAATAGTCTACATATCTTCTGATGATTCAACTGATGAGGAAATCCGCTATTGTTCAAACTCAGAGGATCTTTCAACAGGATGGAGTGATTACTTCCCACCAAGTGCAACCACTTCTACAGCATCCAACAAGCCATCCAAAAAGACTGAAGCTTCTCCTGCTCCATCTTTGGAGTTTTATTCTAGTTCTTCCTCTGATGATGATAATGATCCAACCTTTGATCTTTCCAAAGAGCTTCCAAAGGCCCTCACCACAGCATTGAAGACTGCCATAAGCAACATGAAGTGGTCTGCTGTTGAGAAGCCTACCCAAGCACCAAGGCCTCCCAAGCAAGTTCTGGGACTTGCTTGTCCAAGGAAACAACTCTCTTTTGATGACAAGAGAAAGAAAGCTTCCAAAGGCAAGCATGACTATGAAGGAAAAGGAAAGAAACCCATGGTGTAGGTGTTAGGTTGTAGGTTTATGTCTTTTGTGATGGTTTTCTGTGTTGGTGACAATGTTATCTGAATGGATGTGATGTACTCTCTTTTTAATCAATAAAAGTACTCTTTGTTCTTGCTATTATCACCAAACTTTCCACTGTTGTATGTTAATTTCCACTGTGCTCTTGATAACTCTGCATACAAATTAGTAGAAAACCATACATACAATACAAACAATATTAGTACCTAAAAACTATCCTACAACACTGAAAAGTATTTGACATCAAAGATTTATGGATTTAGCATTCCAATACCTGTTACCAAGTATTGAAACCTACCCACATCAAGCCCTTTTGTTAATAAATCAACATAATTGTCATCAGTATGGATTTTGACAACATTAATAAGCTTTTTCTCAAAAACAATCTCTAAAAAAGTGATGTCTAATTTCAATATGTTTAGTTTTAGTGTGTTGCACAGGATTTTTAATAATGCATATGGTACTACTATTGTCTATATAGATAATGGTGTTCATGAAATTGTTCCCATAATCCAATAATTGATTCTGAAGCCAAAGGATCTGAGCACAACAACTAGCAGCTGCAACATATTCTGCTTCAGTGGTTGAAGTAGCAACCATAGTTTGCTTTTTGCACTGCCATGACACCAATCTACATCCAAGAAATTGACATCCTCCAGTAGTTGATCTTCTATCCAAACTTGCACCAGCATAGTCACTATCTGAGTATGTGATCAATTCCATTGGAGAGTCTCTTGGATACCATAATCCTAGATTAGGATAAGTCTTCAAGTACCTAAAAATCTTTTCCACTGCTGTCATATGTGATGTCTTCGGAGTCACTTGAAATCTTGCACAAGCACATACAACAAACATAATGTCTGGCCTTGATGAAGTAAGATACATCAAAGAACCAATCATAGATCTGTAAGTGTGAACATCAACATTAGCACCACTAGCATTCTTTAACAATAGGTGAGTGGTCTTGTCAGCAGGGGTATTTGAAGGTTTTGCATCAGTAAACTTGAACTTCCTAATGATCTCAGTCACATATTTGTCTTGACTGATAAAGATGCCTTCTTTACTCTGTTGTACTTGCAGCCCCAAAAAGAATGTAAGTTCTCCCATAGAACTCATTTGAAATTCATCCTTCATCAGCTTCTCAAACTCTTTGCACATCTCTTGTTTAGTAGACCCAAAGATAATATCATCAACATATACTTGCACAAGTAGAATATCACCCTTGTCTTTCTTGATGAACAAAGTTTGATCAATCTTGCCTCTATGAAACCCATTATTCAATAAATAATTAGCTAAGGTTTCATACCACTTCCTTGGAGCCTGATGTAAACCATAAAGAGCCTTAACCACTTTATACACTTTATTTGGGTGTTGAGGATCTTCAAAGCCTGGAGGTTTTGAGACATATACCTCCTCATCAATAGTACCATACAGAAAGGCACTCTTAACATTCATTTGATAGACTGTAAAGCCAATAAATGATGCATAGGCTAAAAACAATCTAATAGCTTCAATCCTTGCAACAGGAGCAAACACTTCTTCATAATCAATACTCTCCTCTTGAGTGTATCCTTGAGCAACCAATCTAGCTTTGTTCCTGATTACAATACCTCTTTCATCTTTCTTGTTTCTGAAAACCCATTTAGTACCAATGACCTTCATACCATCAGGCAAGTCACAAAGAACCCAAACTTTTTGAAGTTTAAACTGCAACAACTCTTCTTGCATAGCTTCAACCCAGCTAGATTCTCCTAGAGTCATATACACATTCTTAGGCTCCACTTGTGAGAGAAAACAGAAAAAAAACACTCATTCTTCTTACTATGTTTCTTGGACTCATACACTTCACTTATGAACCCATGAATATCATCTTTCTTTGTCTGTCTTCTAGTCTTCACACCTGATTGAAGTTCACCAATAACATTATCAAGTGGATGCACTTTTTGAATTGAAGACTGTGATGTGCTAGGAATATCATATGTTGTAGGCATGTTTGAGATCTCTACATCATCACTTGGTGATTCCTGAAAAGTATGTTCCACATTTGGGCTGACAGTGGAAACTTCTGGTGTAGCAGTGGGAATGGAGTTACAACTACTAGTAGGAATATCTTTATTTACATTAAAATTCACACCATCTGCATCACTTGTCTTTTCAGAATTATCAACAATGTCCCAAAGTGGCATAACAATTTGATCTTCATCATCTTTACAAGCTTCATCTTCATCAATGAATTCTTCTGAATCTTCAAGATCTTTGTCTCCAGTGCTTGAAGTGAGAGGAACATAATTCATTGTATTTGATAATGTTTCAAGATCAAATAGCCAATCTGGTCCCGAACCTTCCATGTTTGCTTTATTTTCAAGAAACTGAACATGCAAGTTCTCTTCAATCTTCTTTGTTCTTAAGTTATAGACTCTAAAAGCCTTGCTAACCATAGAGTATCCAACAAAGAAGCTTTCATCAGACTTTTCTTCAAATTTACCCAGATGATCAATGGTATTGAGAATGGTAACATGACACCCAAATGGCCTCATAAACTCCAAAGTAGGAGGTCTTCCTCTGAACAACTCATAAGGTGTCTTGTTCTTTGTTTTGACCACTAAAACTCTGTTCTGAATGTAACAAGCAGTGTTAACTGCTTCAGCCCAAAAAGTCACTGGAAGCTTTGAATCAGCTAACATGGTTCTAGCAGCCTCAATTAGTGTTATGTTTCTTCTTTCTGCAACTCCATTTTGTTGAGGAGTTCTTGCAACACTAAATTCTCTTTTAATACCTTTGTCTCTGCAGAAATCATCCATAACTTTATTCTTGAACTCTGTCCCATTGTCACACCTGATGATCTTGATTTTCTTTTCATATTGATTTTCAACTTCAGTGATGAATGTCTTAAGGATGCAAGTGGTTTCATCCTTGGTTCTTAAAAAGAAAACCCATGTGAATCTACTAAAATCATCAGTCACAACAAGACAATACTTCTTCAAATTTATGCTGCTCACAGAAGTAGGACCAAACAAGTCCATATGCAGCATAAAGAGTGGATGATCAATAGAATTGAATGCTTTGGTCTTGCATGAAGCTCTGTGTTGTTTTCCTTTGAGATAGGCAACACAAGTTTGGTCATTTTCAAATCTTTTCTCTGGTAGACCTCTGACAAGTCCATCTTTCACAATCTTGTTGATGGTCTTGAAGTTGACATGACCAAGTCTTCTATGCCAAAGCATTGATTCATCCAAAGTGGTTTTAGCAAGCAAGCAAGTAACATCATTATTAGCCACTATGTTCTTCATGTCAATGCTATACAGATTACCTTTTCTAGGGATTTTAAGCAAAATGTCACTTTCATCAGGAAGCTTATAATCCTTAGATAAGATATAGCATTCATCGTCTGTGAATAGAACTCTATGCTTCTGGTCACACATCTGTGACACACTAAAGAGGTTGTACTTGAGTTCTTTCACATACTGCACATCTTCAAAATCAATGTTTCCAGCCTTGATTGTTCCTTTGCCATAAACTTTGCCACCAATTCCTCCTCCAAAGCTGACAAATTGTCCATCATAAGGTTGAAAGTCTGAAAGATAGGACTTATTACCAGTCATGTGCCTGGAACATCCACTGTCTGAGTATCCTTGATCATTTGTAGTCTTTGAATGTCCCTGCACACAAAATAAAGGAATTTGTTCCTTTTGGGGACCCAAGCCACAAATGACTTGGATCTGCCTCGTGTATCAATATAATTATATCTATCAAAGGTCATTGATACACCATTGGGATTGTTTGAGGTGATGGTTCCTTTTGGTTTCCATTCCCAACGTGCTGAGGCCTTAACATCATTTCCCATATTTACCCTTTTCTTGTTAACAGACCCACCAGTGGTAACCTTTGGCCTTGCAGTGGTAACTGCTGGCTTAGCAGTGGAAACTGCTGGTTTTGAAACTTTAGGTACCCACTTACGATTATTGTTAACTTTCTTTTCAAAATTAACTGCTGGTCTAGCAGTGGAAATTGGTTTAATGCCAGAATGAAGCAAAAAAGACATGGGAATCATCTTGCTAAGTGGATTTGGGTGAGTTAAGTTATTAGCATTGTTAATACAAATATCGCCTAAAAATGTTATTTATATTTTTCGATCTTCGCTAAGTTTTGTCACATCACATTTATGGCAAGTTTTGTCATTATACATTTATTTAAAGAAATGTGTTTGACTTACTTTGTTGTTGCTTGCAAGTTTAGTGTTTGACTTGATATTATGTGATGTGACATTGTTTGGTTAGCAAGAGTAATGAGATGTGACTTTGTTTAGTTTGCAAGATTTATTGCAAAACCAACTGCAAGCCCGGCGGTACCCTGGAGGTACACGGGCGGAACCCTTTTGAGGGGTCCGCCTGATCCGCCAGACCTGCAGAAGGTTTGGCTATAAATATTAAGCCACAAGTTGAATTTTGGCTTATCACTTGACAATATATTTTACACATACATTTATTCTTTCATCTAACCTCTTAACATTTCATATGTGAAGTTTCTTTTTGTAGCAAAGAGATTCACGAGCTTACTAAAAGTAACAAGTATTCAACACAACGTTGCAAGACTTGTTAGCTTTGCATTGTGTAGACTTGAGTAGTTTACACTTCATTTGATTGTGTATTTTCAGTAGTGATCGGTTAGTATTTTAGTCCTCAAAATACAAAGTGTATAGGGAGTAGTTGTACCCTTGTAAAGACCTAACGGGAGTGGTTGTACCCTTGGTAAAGAACTCGACATCTAGCTTTATGTCGGTAAAAGTATAAGCGACGTGTAAGGTTTTCTCCACCGGTGAAAGGAGCTTGTTGACTAGTGAAAGTAACTCTCGAGTTGGATACTCGGGGCGTGGACGTAGGGCAAGGAAAAAGAGTCCTTGTAGCCGAACCACAATAAATACTCGTGTTGTGGTTTGATCGTTTCTTTCATTTACTTGCATGTTATATATTGTGTTTGTGTATATATCTTTGATCAAACGAAAAGTTTCAAAGCTAGCTTAACAAGTTAAAAAGATTTTAATCGGTAAACTATTCAACCCCCCTTCTAGTTTTCCACAATTGGCATCAAGAGCTACGTTACTCAAGCTTTTAAAATATATTGTGTTTTAAAACTTGAAACGATCCATGGATTTTGAAAATTACAAAGAAGGGCAATCTATGCAAAGACCACCACTCTTTGAAGCAAATGGTTTTATATATTGGAAAAACCGTTTTGAAACTTACGTGAAATCTAAAGATATAGATTTGTGGTATATAATTATTGATGGTGATAACGTAGTTACTAACATCAAAGATGATGATCAAAAGAAATTAATTGGTAAAAATAATGAAGCTAAAATGATGCTTTACAACGCCTTGCCTAAGAAAGAATATGAAAGAGTCTTTTTGTGTAAAACCGCCAAAGATATTTGGCAATCTTTAATTGTCACTCATCAAGGAAACTCACAAGTTAAAGATAACAAATTTGATCTTCTTGTTCAACAATATGAACAATTTGTTATTTCCGAAGATGAAATTATTGATAATGCTTTTGCTAGGTTTAATACTATTATTACTTCACTTAAAGCACTTGACGAATCTTTTTGTAGTAAGAACTTTGTCAGGAAATTTCTTAGAGCACTCCATCCGAAGTGGAGAGCAAAAGTGACGGCAATTGAAGAATCCAAAGATCTTTCAAGCATGTCACTTGACGAGCTAATTGGAAACCTCAAAGTTCACGAAATGGTAATGGAAAAAGATTCGGAACTAGTTAGAGGCAAGAAAGAAAAAGTTAAGTCCATTGCCTTGAAAGCTAGAGTCCAATCAAGTGATGATGAAGAATCTACTTCGGATAGTGATGATGAGGAATATGCTATGGCCGTTAGAGACTTCAAGAAGTTCTTTCGTAGAAGAGGAAAGTTTGTAAGGCAACCTAAAGATGACAAGAAAACTTTCCGAAAAGATCGTGATGATAGGAAAGGAAAGGTTGAAAGAAAATGCTATAGGTGTGGAGACACAAGTCATCTTGTAGGAGAATGTCCAAAACCACCCAAGAGCAAACCTCAACAAGCTTTTGTGGGTGGTGCTTGGAGTGACTATGAAGGAGATGATGATGAGCCAAAGAATGACGATATCGCTCTCATGGCTCACAACTCAAATGAGGTATTATCCGACTCATCTTACTCCTCTATTGATGATGACACTTTACAAAAAGAATATAACAAACTTTGTGAATTGAGCTTAAAAATCATAAACAAAAATAAATTTTTGAAAACTAAAAAGGAGTTTTTAGAAAATGAAGTTTATGAGTTAAAAGAAAAGGCTAAGAGATTAGAAAAGAGTAAAGGTATTGACACACCTTGCAAATCATGTGAAGAGCTTAAACTAGAAGTTGAGAAACTCAAAATTACTCAAAATGATCTAATAAAATAAACCACAAAGTTTAAGAAGTTCGATAAGAGCATTTCTTGTGCGGATGAAATTATGAAACTTATAAAGTCACCCTTTGATAAAACAGGACTAGGATTTACGAAAATAGAAACTTCAAAGGGTCAAATGAAACAAGAAAAGAGTGCTCAAGAAACAAATAAAATTGCTACAGCAGCCTGCGGATCAGGCGGAACCCAATTTAGGGTTCTGCCCGTTGGTCCCGAAGGTTCCGCAAGGTCTGCTGCAGCAGTAACTCCATCCACTTCGGATCGTTCAAAATTTGTTAAAGTTACATACAAAAATGGAACAAAACCTGTGTTTAAAACTGGAGTAGGATTTAGTAAAAATGAATTTAGAGCTAAAACTACTCAACCAAGACCTAAGTCTCCAATTCCCA
The DNA here is from genome assembly GCA_030686995.1 of Artemisia argyi. NCBI lineage: Eukaryota > Viridiplantae > Streptophyta > Magnoliopsida > Asterales > Asteraceae > Artemisia > Artemisia argyi. The sequence goes on along the minus strand of CM060685.1, from coordinate 35,645,024 downwards.
AACGCCCCTTTCCAAAGAGCAACTTCAACGCTCGACCAAACTACCAACATGTTTGGAACCAAAACACTCCTAGATATTACCAAACTCAAAACCACATGCCATGGAACCCTTATGCTCTATTTTCATACTTGGAACAAATTAATGGCATGCTTAACCAAAATGGACCCATGAGAAATTGGGGACCAAATGTTTGAGTGTTTTTCATAAAATAGGTGTGCCTCAAAGTTTGTTTGGAACCGGATGAATGGATTAAAGATAGCGGTTGTTCAAGGTACATGACGGGTAACAAAAGCCTTTTCACTTCTTATCACAAATGTGACGGAGGTAATGTTACATTTGGTAGTAATGCTAAGAGCAAAATCATCGGAAAAGGTACAATCTCTCATGACTCCCTCTTTATTGATGATGTAGCTCATGTTGATAACTTAGGTTTTAATCTCCTTAGTATTTGTCAACTTTGTCGTAATAAGTATAATGTTCTTTTTAGTGAAAACGGAAGTAAAATACTTAAAGATGGTATAACCATAGCCAAAGGTGTCCTTAAGAATAACGTATATGTCATGAAGATGGATCCAACATCTAGAGACAAACTTTGTCTTACCTCATTAGATGAATCTTCAACTTTATGGCATAGACGTTTAGGACATGCTAACATGAGACTAATCCAAAACCTCTCCTCCAAAGACTTAGTTCGAAACCTACCTAAGTTGAAATATGACCAAAACTTGGTTTCTACATCTAGGTGTCTAGAACTTTTGCATATGGATTTATTTGGTCCATCCGCTATACAAAGTTATGGAGGCAACTTCTACACTTTGGTCATAGTTGATGATTACTCAAGATATACTTGGACAAAATTTTTGAAAAGTAAAAATGAAGCTTTTGATAAATTTGAGATTCTAAGTAAGAAAATTCAAAATCAAGTAGGGTCTAATATTGTGTCTATTAGAATGGATCACGGTCGTGAATTTGATAATGAATTTCAATTTGGAAACTTTTGTGATAATAATGGTATAACTCATAACTTTTCGGCTCCACGTACTCCTCAATCTAATGGTGTAGTAGAACGTAAAAACCGGATATTGCAAGAGATGAGTAGAACAATGCTTAATGAACAAAACATTCCACAAAAGTTTTGGTGTAATGCCGTTGACACATCAACATACATTTTAAATCGAGTCTTAATTAGACCATTTTTGAATAAAACTCCTTATGAACTATATAAAGGTAAAAAGCCTACATTAGGATACTTTAGAGTGTTTGGGAGTAAATGTTTCATTCTTAACACCAAGGATTATCTCACCAAATTTGACCCAAAGTCTTATGAAGGTGTATTTCTTGGATATATCTTTACCATACAATTTTGGGCAAATTGCAAGCCATAAACGGATTTGATATATCTTTACCAAGAGCCGTTTGCTCCTGGATTAGCCAATCCCTTTGTCGGTTAGACTTGGCGGACTGATTACCACAAAAATTTTGAAGCACCAGTGAAAATTTTTTGAAATTTTTTTTGAAATTTTGGCCAAAAACGGGGGTATAAGATAGTAAAATGTGATAAAATTCGCTAGAATACCCCCCACACTTAGCATGAATATTGTCCTCAATATTCAAATTCCCGGCTATTATGCCGACTCTTTGAACGTAAAAGGGCAACATTACAAGCTGAGCATGGAAAACACCATTTTGTATTTTCACTTTCTTTGTAACCATAGCATGGGGGACTCCCCCACACTTAGGGTGAAAACCCTATAAGCATGCTACTATTTTTGTTTACCGAGTCGCTAGCTTGACTCGACCCCGAATTCATTTGTCCTTGGGGAAGCATGATGTGGAAGAAACAATCTCAATCGGACTTTCATTCAAAATGTTTGGACAAACATTTGAAGCACGTGAAAGTTCCACACCGATGAGATAAGTATCCGGCTCAAGATAATGATACATGAAAATGCCGGGATCAAATATAGTGTCTTCATTCCCGAAGGAGTGAAGAAGAGAGGAAGGAACCTTATAGGTGAAGAAAAGGAAGAAAATCATGATAAAAAGCATGATTTGATCTTCTTCCTCGAGAGCAGGCTCCGTAGCCTCAGTTTGGATTTCAAAGGGTAAGCTCGTAAACAACCCGGGAGGGTGGGTGGGAATTTGCAAATCCTCATGATTGAGTGCATCTCCCCCCGGGCTATCAAACTCCGGAGGAGTCATGATATGATGAGTGAGTTCACTAGAGAACTCCTCATGAAGAGAATTATTCACAAGATGTGAATTTGTGAACTCATGTTCCATTGTGGACTCATCACTATCCTCGTTCTGAATATCAAAGAGTGGATTATCAGAAATCAAAGTGAATTCAGATTCGAATTCAAATAGAGGATTGGTGAGAGTAGTATTGAATGTTTCGGGAACAAAGAGATTATTATTCTCTATTGGACTGTTAGGATCAGAAGTGAGTGACTGATCATGATAAAAGAGACTTTCAATTTCTCCCAGATCGGCTTCAAAGTCGAGGAGACCATCATCACTTTCCAATGAAAGTGGATTGATGTGAGTAAGTTCATCGGCGAACTCCTCAAGAAGAGGATCAGCATCAGTTTGGGGAACCTCGGGTGTGATAGCAGTTGTTTGAGATGGAATCTCAACTGCTGGGATATCAACTGATGAACTTGATGGATCTTTATAGAATTGAAGGATATCAAGTGTATCTTCATCATCACTGTCATCAGGAATAAAACGGAACTGAGAGCTAGATCTGGCTGCTTTTTCTTTTGCAATGGATTCCCTCACGGATTTTTCATAGGCATCTTGGGAATTTATTTTAGCAGCCTGCTCTTCAGCCAGCAATTCTTCCATAGATTTTTGATGAGTATGTCTTTGGGCAAAGTATTTAACTAAACCCTTAAGCTCATCAACGATTTTCATCATATTTTGCATTTCTGGAAGAAGTGCTTGATTCATATCGTACTGTGAAGGTTGGTCGTAATAAGGTGTGTCAAAATTGTCACAAGGATATGGATTCCCCGTTTGACAATCTGAGCTGAAGTGTAGACCTCCACAGTAATCACAATAGTAAAACTGTTGAGTCTGGACTGGTGAATCATATGGGTATTGGTCATAACCAAAGTTCTGAGCATCACCGGAAAACTGTTCATAGACAAACTGTCAACCTAAATTGACCAGGTGATGGTCAACTAGGTCAAACAGCCTAGAGTCAATGCTCCGTGGAAGTATAGGATTTCCCCGGGTCGTTATGTCCCGACGAGGTGTGATGGTTATAAAACGGCTTCGTGATCGGGTGAATTTGGACAGGAAAAGGGTTTGTGTGTGATTAAGCTAGGGAATCTACAAGGAAATAGCTTAAATAAGTTATATGAATTAGACAGGAAAGTTGGAAAAACCAGAAACGTTTAAAACCTAAAAACGCGTACGTTTACGTTTGAAGTAACGTGAACGTACAAAATAAAACGTGAAAATCGAAATCTGAAGACCCCCAGGGGGTGAAAATGACTTTTTTAGAAACCTAAGGGTAAAAGAAAATTTTTAGAAAAAGAAAATTAATTTTTACACTATTTAATTATTTAATATTAATTAAATACTAATTAATACTAATTATTAATACTTAAAATACTTAAATACAATATAATATTAATTTAATACTAAAAAGGTGAAAATAAAATTTATAAAATTATAAAATCACTAAAAATTAGTTTTAAAATTAAAAATATATATTTTTGTCTTTTTGTGACTTTTCTATTAATTAATTACTAATTAAACATTAATTACCTAATTAAACTATTTTAAATTATTAAAAAATACTAAATGAACAGTAAAAATTACAAGAAAATTTCTAAAATTATTTTACAACATATAAAAGCTAGGAAAAATATAAAAACTAGGTTTTACTTTATAAAAACTAATTATGCTATTTAATACTTAATATTAATTAATTATTAAGAAAACTAAGATTAATTCTAATAAATAATAAATGATGAAATAAAAATCTGATAAAATTACTATAAATACTTTAATATAAGAGGAATATAATAAAAATATAAAAATGCTAAGTACTTAATAAAAATATAAAAATGAAAATTAAAATTTAATTTACATTAAATAGAAACTATCACTTAAAAATAAATTGGTTTTTCTTTTACAAACTTACTTTACACCTAAAAACAACAAACTTTTGTAAAAACAACTTTTTTGTAAACTAAAAATAAGCACTATGGAAAGAAATAAGCCAAACAGTTGACTTTTGTTGACCAAGTGGGAAAATGAGCTCAATTGAGCTTGTGTGGGGTCCACTATGATTGATTCTTGTCTAAACTAGTTATGTGATGATGTTTAAGCTATAAAAAGCAAGTTGTGATCACAGAATAAGCACATGGATCAAAATAAGCAATTCCAAAAACCATTTGACACTCAGAATTGGGACAGAGTTTAGGGGCAATTCCCAGTGGGTCCCAGGTGGTTTGAGGTCAAACAAATGGTCAAAGGAGGAAGCCTACCAGGGGGGGATTGAAAGGAACAAATATTTAGATGTGGGGCCCACTATGGTGGCCAGAAAACCACCACCAAGTGGTGGTGGTGGGGGTGTTAACTGCTGCAGCAGGGGAGTGATGCCCCCTGCAGCCTACTTTGGAGGCATGTGGAGCCTAGGGAAAAAAATTACAAAAATCGAAGGACCATGGAAACATGAAATTGAGCTGGTATACTTCAATTAGGAACAAGTTTCAAGCCATGAATCATAACACAAAATTCTATTTAATTCTTGCAAGTTTGGAAAAAAACTGAAAACATGAGCTTTGACTTTTTGAGATTAACTTGAAAATTGACTTTAATGAACTTGTGATTGGGTCTAAATGATTTAAACTGATGTGTTAGGTTATATTAGAGCTAAATTAGGCTAGATTGACAACTTTGAAACAAAATGGGTGAGTATAGAGACCAAAGAAACTCAACAGTTAACTGTTGGGTTGATTTGGTTTTGATTTTGACTTTTACATGTTTAGGGTGCCAATTTCATGATCCCTAGACCCTAATCAAACCTAATACAGTATGTCTATAACAAAACAATACTAAAACAACAACAAGAAAGTAGCAATGAAGCTATATCCAAACACTCCTTAAGAACCTGTTATGAAGGAGTAACAAAGCAACTACCACAATTAACAATTCCAACTGATTATCTAAGTCATAATAAATCAAATAGAAGTTAAACAAACAGATTAAAGCAACAAATGATGACAATGATCATATAGCATAAATTATGACAACAAAATTGAGTTTTTACCTACTTGTTATCCAATGCTAGGAGAATACTTGAAACCAATAAACCAACTACACCCTATGGTCTCCCATGAGACTCTAAACCATAGTATCCTTCACTACTTCTCCTTTCTTTCTTTTTCTGCTTTTATTTTTCACTATTTTTTTTTATTTTTTTATTTTATTTAACTAAACTAATTTAGATGATTGAAAAGCTTTGAGAAGCTGATAATTAAGCTTTAGTGAACTTAAACAAACAAGAAACACCAACTTTTACCAAGTTTACAGCTAAATGAGAATTTAAAAGAAAAATGGCATAAACTTGTTTATGAACTAGAAACTGAAATTGAGATTAAGAGTGATTACAATGAAACTTTTGATTACAACCTTTTAGAACCCAATATTACTACTGAAAACAGAATAGTTTACACTAAAATTGATAAACTAAATTACATTAGAACTAAACTAAGCTTACTACTCTAACTGCTACTCACTACTACCCTCCTGCTTCCCTCTTTTTCTTTCTTTTATAGCTCCCAGGGAGTTTCTCTTTCCTTCCCACATGTTTCACAGCCGTTGGATAGGCTCAAATCAATCCCAGCCTTCAAAAATGGTTTTGGCGGGAATTGGGTTTTTTGGCAGGTTTAGGTAACTTGTTGGGATTCAAGGGTAATTAATGTGACTTGGAGGGTTGTGTTTGGAGGGGGAACAAGACATGGGATGAGTGAGCTGGAGGTGAGGGGATGTGGAGTGTGGCAGGGGAGTATCAGACATGTGGGGGAGGTGGAAGAAGGGTCAACGCATGGGTTGACCGTTTTAAATAATAAAACGGGGTGTGGGGTTTTATTAGGGAGGTGGGCTGTTTAGTGGTGATGGGCTGGAGTTGGCATTTGGGCCTGGGTGGATTGGAGTAATAAGGTGGGTAGTGTTTTGTGTTTTGGGCTAAAAAATAACAAAGGATCCGGATGGTTTATTAGAAATTAAGCACAAGGACCATTGGTGTAATTTGGTGAAAAGTGAGGGTGTGTTTGTCATTTTTCCATAGTTATCACAAGGGTCCAAACTTGCCAAGTAACAAATAAACCAAGTACCAAATTTATATTTTTCCATTTTTCAAATTATCGGGGACCAAATGTGACAAGTTGCAAAATACAGGGACCAAACATGTAATTTCCACAAACATTTTACCCAAGGACCATATTTGCCACATTTTGATTTTCCAAGGACAAAAAATGATTTTCCTTTCAAAAATATCCCACCAGGGACCAAATCTGTCAATTACTGAAACTCTAGGGACCAAACTGTAAATTCTCAAAACTTTTCCACTTTTTCACCAAAGGACAAAATATGACAACTTATGATTGTAAAAGGACCTTTGGTGATAATTTTCCATATTTTGAATGACCAGGGACTAATTTTGTAATTTTATGAAAGTTGGGGGACTGAAACTGCCAATTTTTGCAAACTTTGTACGTTTTTCATCTGTTTTTACTCGTTTTGCATCTGAAACATATAAAACACAATTTTGAAATATTTTTAGCATTTTGATGCATTTCTGAGTGTTTTTGTATGTTTTGCAGTTCAGATTTGACCAAAAATGATGAGTGTTTGAGCACTCATCAATCCCCCACACTAAAATATTGCTAGTCCCTAGCAATAACTGTTTTGAAAACTTGATGGATTTTAAACTCTTTACCAAAAGCCATTACTTCTGGAGTAGCCAGGTGTAAGAACCGTGGCACACCTGATAACCGTGTGATTTTGAGCAAACCACCAGCTGTCAACGGATTTGATTAGTCTTTACCAAAAGCCGTTTGCTTCTGGACTAGCCAACTCTTGATGGACAAGTCAACATCTTGGTGAGCTGATTACCAATTATGGATTTTCCACTGCCTTTACCACAAGCCATAATCTTGCGGGCTAGCCAACTCATTCGCTTTATGGGATATGGCGAGTTGAGGTACCATACAATTTTGGGCAAATTGCAAGCCATAAACGGATTTGATATATCTTTACCAAGAGCCGTTTGCTCCTGGATTAGCCAATCCCTTTGTCGTTTAGACCTGGCGGACTGATTACCACAAAAATTTTGAAGCACCAGTGAAAAATTTTTGAAATTTTTTTTGAAATTTTGGCCAAAAACGGGGGTATAAGATAGTAAAATGTGATAAAATTCGCTAGAATACCCCCCCCCCCCCCCCCACACTTAGCATGAATATTGTCCTCAATATTCAAAGTCCCGGCTATTATGCCGACTCTTTGAACGTAAAAGGGCAACATTACAAGCTAAGCGTGGAAAACACCATTTTGTATTTTCATTTTCTTTGTAACCATAGCATGGGGGACTCCCCCACACTTAGGGTGAAAACCCTATAAGCATGCTACTGTTTTTGTTTACCGAGTCGCTAGCTTGACTCGACCCCGAATTCATTTGTCCTTGGGGAAGCATGATGTGGAAGAAACAATCTCAATCGGACTTTCATTCAAAATGTTTGGACAAACATTTAAAGTACGTGAAAGTTCCACACCGATGAGATAAGTATCCGGCTCAAGATAATGATACATGAAAATGCCGGGATCAAATATAGTGTCTTCATTCCCGAAGGAGTGAAGAAGAGAGGAAGGCACCTTATATGTGAAGAAAAGGAAGAAAATCATGATAAAAAGCATGATTTGATCTTCTTCCTCGAGAGCAGGCTCCGTAGCCTCAGTTTGGATTTCAAAGGGTAAGCTCGTAAACAACCCGGGAGGGTGGGTGGGAATTTGCAAAACCTCATGATTGAGTGCATCTCTCCCCGGGCTATCAAACTCCGGAGGAGTCATGATATGATGAGTGAGTTCACCGGAGAACTCCTCATGAAGAGAATTATTCACAAGATGTGAATTTGTGAACTCATGTTCCATTGTGGACTCATCACTATCCTCGTTCTGAATATCAAAGAGTGGATTATCAGAAATCAAAGTGAATTTAGATTCGAATTCAAATAGAGGATTGGTGAGAGTAGTATTGAATGTTTCGGGAACAAAGAGATTATTATTCTCTATTGGACTGTTAGGATCAGAAGTGAGTGACTGATCATGATAAAGGAGACTTTCAATTTCTCCCAGATCGGCTTCAAAGTCGAGGAGACCATCATCACTTTCCAATGAAAGTGGATTGATGTGAGTAAGTTCATCGGCGAACTCCTCAAGAAGAGGATCAGCGTCAGTTTGTGGAACTGATGCCTCAACATACTTGATGTCTCCATGAGATGTACAATCATCATTAAAATCTGAGAAAGTATCAAAATGATCGTTTGAACACTCAAGAGGGGAAGGAATATCACACATATGCTCAAGAATTCCCTGTGACTCTCTTGGGATTGGGACAAGGTTCTCAACACTAGACTTTATGAATTCGTCCGATTCCTTTTTAGGAACAGTGTCAAGATGCTCATCCCCCATGCTCAAAGAGTGAGTGGGAACCTCGGGTGTGATAGCAGTTGTTTGAGATGGAATCTCAACTGCTGGGATATCAACTGATGAACTTGATGGATCTTTATAGAATTGAAGGATATCAAGTGTATCTTCATCATCACTGTCATCAGGAATAAAACGGAACTGAGAGCTAGATCTGGCTGCTTTTTCTTTTGCAATGGATTCCCTCACGGATTTTTCATAGGCATCTTGGGAATTTATTCTAGCAGCCTGCTCTTCAGCCAACAATTCTTCCATAGATTTTTGATGAGTATGTCTTTGGGCAAAGTATTTAACTAAACCCTTAAGCTCATCAATGATTTTCATCATATTTTGCATTTCTGGAAGAAGTGCTTGATTCATATCGTACTGTGAAGGTTGGTCGTAATAAGGTGTGTCAAAATTGTCACAAGGATATGGATTCCCCGTTTGACAATCTGAGCTGAAGTGTGGACCTCCACAGTAATCACAACAGTAAAACTGTTGAGTCTGGACTGGTGAATCATATGGGTATTGGTCATAACCAAAGTTCTGAGCATCACCGGAAAACTGTTCATAGACAAACGTGTTTCCGGCTTGACACTCAAATCCTTGATGAGGACCACCACAAAACTCACACAGATATGTCAGTATCTCATGATGTGGTGGCTGGTAGGATGAATCAGATGTGTCATGGTAAGGATAGGGATCTTGGTTATAGACAGACCTATCTCCTGACTCTACCATGCTACAGCCGGGACAATTCCCACGATTATGAGGACCACCACACCATTGACAACCACAATGGTGTGGATACGACATAGGAAGAATCAAAGGTTTACAGAGGGGTAGGGATGAAGAATTAAAGATGTGAGAGGGTAAAGGTGAATATTTTTGGGTTTTTGGATAAACATTTTGTACAAATGATAAAGAAAATGTTTTTGTGTTTTTTGTGTTCGTTGAAAACTGAATTTAAAATGTTTTCGTGAATGGTTTTGTTTTGATAATAAGAAAATATGAACAAAGGATGGATAAATGTACAATGGAACGAATTCCAAAAGCACTAATCAGCAAACCGTTTAGAAAACGCACACAACCTCCCCGGCAGCGGCGCCAAAATTTGATCGGCTCCAAACGGTCAACCTAAATTGACCAGGTGATGGTCAACTAGGTCAAACAGCCTAGAGTCAATGCTCCGTGGAAGTATAGGGTTTCCCCGGGTCGTTATGTCCCGACGAGGTGTGATGGTTATAAAACGGCTTCGTGATCGGGTGAATTTGGACAGGAAAAGGGTTTGTGTGTGATTAAGCTAGGGAATCTACAAGGAAATAGCTTAAATAAGTTATATGAATAAGACAGAAAAGTTGGAAAAACCAGAAACGTTTAAAACCTAAAAACGCGTACGTTTACGTTTGAAGTAACGCGAACGTACAAAATAAAACGTGAAAATCGAAATCTGAAGACCCCCAGGGGGTGAAAATGACTTTTTTACAAACCTAAGAGTAAAAGAAAATTTTTAGAAAAAGAAAATTAATTTTTACACTATTTAATTATTTAATATTAATTAAATACTAACTAATACTAATTATTAATATTTAAAATACTTAAATACAATATAATATTAATTTAATACTAAAAAGGTGAAAATAAAATTTCTAAAATTATAAAATAACTAAAAATAAGTTTTAAAATTAAAAATATGTATTTTTGTCTTTTTGTGATTTTTCTATTAATTAATTACTAATTAAACATTAATTACCTAATTAAACTATTTTAAATTATAAAAAAATACTAAATGAACAGTAAAAATTACAAGAAAATTTCTAAAATTATTTTACAACATATAAAAGCTAGGAAAAATATAAAAACTAGGTTTTACTTTACAAAAACTAATTATGCTATTTAATACTTAATATTAATTAATTATTAATAAAACTAAGATTAATTCTAATAAATACTAAATGATGAAATAAAAATCTGATAAAATTACTATAAATACTTTAATATAAGAGGAATTTAATAAAAATATAAAAATGCTAAGTACTTAATAAAAATATAAAAATGAAAATTAAAATTTAATTTACAGTAAATAGAAACTATCACTTAAAAATAAATTGGTTTTTCTTGGTTTTTCTTTTACAAACTTACTTTACACCTAAAAACAACAAACTTTTGTAAAAACAACTTTTTTGTAAACTAAAAATAAGCACTATGGAAAGAAATAAGCCAAATAGTTGACTTTTGTTGACCAAGTGGGAAAATGAGCTCAATTGAGCTTGTGTGGGGTCCACTATGATTGATTCTTGTCTAAACTAGTTATGTGATGATGTTTAAGCTAGAAAAAACAAGTTGTGATCACAGAATAAGCACATGGATCAAAATAAGCAATTCCAAAAACCATTTGACACTCAGAATTGGGACAGAGTTTAGGGGCAATTCCCAGTGTGTCCCAGGTGGTTTGAGGTCAAACAAATGGTCAAAGGAGGAAGCCTACCAGGGGGGATTGAAAGGAACAAATATTTGGATGTGGGGCCCACTACGGTGGCCAGAAAACCACCACCAAGTGGTGGTGGTGGGGGTGTTAACTGCTGCAGCAGGGGAGTGATGCCCCCTGCAGCCTACTTTGGAGGCATGTGGAGCCTAGGAAAAAAAATTACAAAAATCAAAGGACCATGGAAACATGAAATTGAGCTGGTATACTTCAATTAGGAACAAGTTTCAAGCCATGAATCATAACACAAAATTCTATTTAATTCTTGCAAGTTTGGAAAAAAACTGAAAACATGAACTTTGACTTTTTGAGATTAACTTGAAAATTGACTTTAATGAACTTGTGATTGGGTCTAAATGATTTAAACTGATGTGTTAGGTTATATTAGAGCTAAATTAGGCTAGATTGACAACTTTGAAACAAAATGGGTGAGTATAGAGACCCAAGAAACTCAACAGTTAACTGTTGGGTTGATTTGGTTTTGATTTTGACTTTTGCATGTTTAGGGTGCCAATTTCATGATCCCTAGACCCTAATCAAACCTAATACAGTATGTCTATAACAAAAAAAATACTAAAACAACAACAAGAAAGTAGCAATGAAGCTATATCCAAACACCCCTTAAGAACCTGTTATGAAGGAGTAACAAAGCAACTACCACAATTAACAATTCCAACTGATTATCTAAGTCATAATAAATCAAATAGAAGTTAAACAAACAGATTAAAGCAACAAATGATGACAATGATCATATAGCATAAATTATGACAACAAAATTGAGTTTTTACCTACTTGTTATCCAATGCTAGGAGAATACTTGAAACCAATGAACCAACTACACCCTATGGTCTCCCATGAGACTCTAAACCATAGTATCCTTCACTGCTTCTCCTTTCTTTCTTTTTCTGCTTTTATTTTTCACTATTTTTTTTATTTTTTTATTTTATTTAACTAAACTAATTTAGATGATTGAAAAGCTTTGAGAAGCTGATAATTAAGCTTTAGTGAACTTAAACAAACAAGAAACACCAACTTTTACCAAGTTTACAGCTAAATGAGAATTTAAAAGAAAAATGGCATAAACTTGTTTATGAACTAGAAACTGAAATTGAGATTAAGAGTGATTACAATGAAACTTTTGATTACAACCTTTTAGAACCCAATATTACTACTGAAAACAGAATAGTTTACACTAAAATTGATAAACTAAATTACATTAGAACTAAACTAAGCTTACTACTCTAACTGCTACTCACTACTACCCTCCTGCTTCCCTCTTTTTCTTTCTTTTATAGCTCCCAGGGAGTTTCTCTTTCCTTCCCACATGTTTCACAGCCGTTGGATAGGCTCAAATCAATCCCAGCCTTCAAAAATGGTTTTGGCGGGAATTGGGTTTTTTGGCAGGTTTAGGTAACTTGTTGGGATTCAAGGGTAATTAATGTGACTTGGAGGGTTGTGTTTGGAGGGGGAACAAGACATGGGATGAGTGAGCTGGAGGTGAGGGGATGTGGAGTGTGGCAGGGGAGTATCAGACATGTGGGGGAGGTGGAAGAAGGGTCAACGCATGGGTTGACCGTTTTAAATAATAAAACGGGGTGTGGGGTTTTATTAGGGAGGTGGGCTGTTTAGTGGTGATGGGCTGGAGTTGGCATTTGGGCCTGGGTGGATTGGAGTAATAAGGTGGGTAGTGTTTTGTGTTTTGGGCTAAAAAATAACAAAGGATCCGGATGGTTTATTAGAAATTAAGCACAAGGACCATTGGTGTAATTTGGTGAAAAGTGAGGGTGTGTTTGTCATTTTTCCATAGTTATCACAAGGGTCCAAACTTGCCAAGTAACAAATAAACCAAGTACCAAATTTATATTTTTCCATTTTTCAAATTACCGGGGACCAAATGTGACAAGTTGCAAAATACAGGGACCAAACATGTAATTTCCACAAACATTTTACCCAAGGACCATATTTGCCACATTTTGATTTTCCAAGGACAAAAAATGATTTTCCTTTCAAAAATATCCCACCAGGGACCAAATCTGTCAATTACTGAAACTCCAGGGACCAAACTGTAAATTCTCAAAACTTTTCCAATTTTTCACGAAAGGACAAAATATGACAACTTATGATTGTAAAAGGACCTTTGGTGATAATTTTCCATATTTTGAATGACCAGGGACTAATTTTGTAATTTTATGAAAGTTGGGGGACTGAAACTGCCAATTTTTGCAAACTTTGTACGTTTTTCATTTATTTTTACTAGTTTTGCATCTGAAACATATAAAACACAATTTTGAAATATTTTTAGTATTTTGATGCATTTCTGAGTGTTTTTGTATGTTTTGCAGTTCAGATTTGACCAAAAATGATGAGTGTTTGAGCACTCATCAGTCCACCTCCCTCTAAGATATCACCTTTGCTAGATGATGACTTAGTTGAAAGCCAAGCAATAGAAAATCAAGAAATTTTAAGTGATGACAAAGAAGATGAACTATTTAACAAAGAACTTGTCAATGTCAAAGAATCTAAAAGTCATCCATTAGATGGTGTCATTGGCAACATTAACGAAAGAACACTAAGGTCAAAAGTTCAAAATGAAAGCAACTATTTTTGTTTCGTGTCAACCATTGAACCTAAAAATATTAATGAAGCCATTAAAGATGAGTCTTGGGTAATTGCAATTCAAGAAGAGTTAAACCAATTTGTTAGGAATGATGTATGGACATTAGTTCCTCAACCAAAGAGTCAAACTATAATTGGAACAAAATGGGTATTTCAAAATAAAATGGATGAAAATGGAATTGTGTCTAGAAACAAAGCTAGGCTAGTTGCACAAGGATATAACCAACAAGAAGGCATTGACTACGATGAAACTTTTGCTCCGGTTGCTAGGCTTGAGTCAATTAGAATCTTACTTGCATATGCATGTGCACACAATTTTAAACTTTTTCAAATGGACGTCATAAGTGCATTTCTAAACGGAGTCATTAATGAAGAAGTGTATGTTGCTCAACCACCGGGCTTCATCGATTTTGAAAAACCAAATCATGTTTACAAACTTAAAAAGGCTCTTTACGGACTTAAGCAAGCTCCAAAAGCATGGTATGATCGACTTAAAACATTCCTAGTTGACCATAAGTATACCATGGGCTTAGTTGATAATACTCTCTTCACTAAGAAGAAAGATTCACATATTATCATAGTCCAAATCTATGTTGATATCATTATATTCGGATCAACTTGTCAAGAGTTATGAGTGGATTTCTCAAAAATCATGCATGATGAGTTTGAAATGAGTATGATGGGAGAACTCAACTTTTTCCTAGGACTCCAAATCAAACAACTAGAAGATGGTATCTTCTTTAACCAATCTAAATATATTAAGGATATGCTTAAGAAATTTGGACTAGAAGATTCGAAACCTATCAAAACTCCCATGTCCACGGAAACTAAACTTACCAAGGATGAGGAAAGTGAATCCGTAGATAGCACTAAATATAGAGGTATGATTGGTAGTCTACTTTACCTAACGGCTAGTAGACCTGACATTATGTTTAGTGTTTGTCTATGTGCTCGTTTTCAAGAAGATCCTAAAACTACCCATCTCGAAGCCGTTAAAAGGATTTTTAGGTATATTAAGGGCACTACACATTTAGGTTTATGGTATCCCAAAGGAACGGGAATAGACACCATAGTGTATGCCGACTCGGATCATGCCGGTGACTATGTCGATTGAAAAAGCACAAGTGGTATTTGTACTTTTGTTGGACATTGTCTCACCTCATGGTTCTCTAAGAAGCAAACGGCTCTTGCTATCTCAACAACGGAAGCCGAGTACGTTTCGGCCGGAAAGGCATGTCAACAAGCTCTTTGGATGAAGCAAGCTCTTGTCGACTACGGAATTCAACTCAACGACATCACAATTCTTTGTGACAACAAAGGTGCCATTGATCTTAGCAAAAACCCGGTTCAACATGCTCGTACCAAACATATTGAAATCCGTCATCATTTCCTTCGTGACAACGTTCAAAAAGGAAATATCTCAATGGAGAAAGTTTCTTCCGAAGACAACATAGCCGACATTCTCACAAAACCCCTTAAACGTGAACCTTTTAACCTTCTTAGGCTTGGATTAGGACTCATGGAACCTACATTGTAGTTCTGGACATTAGACAAAAATCACAAAAATCAAAATAAATCCATAACTATTTTTCTCAGCAGGGTCGGCGGAACCCTCAGACATAACGGGCGGAACCCATTCCAAGGGTCAGCCGTATCCGCCGACCTGCAGAACCAAAATCTTTGTTTATATTAAACCAAACACCCATTATCTCATACCACCACTTCCAAACTGCTACTATTCATGTTACCATCCATCCATACCTACGAATTCTTGGTCTTCCATCCATTTACATTGCAATTCAATCATCATTGTAAGTATTCTAAACATGATTACAATCCTGATCTGAGTCTAGGAATTCTATTTCTTGCACAAAAACAAAAACTTGGGGTTATGCATTAATTTGAAAAACTCATGCAGAAGAATTAGGTGTTTAATAAAACTAATCATGTTTCCCATAGTTAGGAATTGCATCTTTAATTAGTATAAATATGTTTGCTAAAACAACCCATGTCAAATCCTTCTAAAAATTTCTTACAAGTAGGACAAATATTTTTTAGTCTCACATTGAGAATACAAAATCAAAACGTTATTTTAAAACATCACTTGCATAATGTCTCTTGAATGCTAAAGGGAATACATAACCAATATGTATTTTCGGGTACATTCAAACAAAGCTACATTGAACTAGGAGCGTTTGGGTTATCTCTTGTTTTATAACAAAACTTGCATAAAACGATTTTGAAGCATCAAAATGAGTCAAGATAACCACACCTCCACATTGTTTTCATATAGGCACACACTAGAACATCCATATTATAATAGTGGTTTACGTAAACTAAAATGTGAAATTTTGTTGTTCTAGGAATCATCATGCCTCCTCTAACCCACTACGACCACAAGGACACCATTAAGTACCTACCAAAACACCACAAAACCAAAGGCCTTACCCCAAACCAAGTAAACGTTTTCAAAGCCCTAGAAAAACACTACGTCCATGAGGGTAGAACCATTGACCCATCTTTCCTAGAAGGCACAAACCTTTACGCCGATTTTGCCACAATCAACTTTGAGTGTCTTTTGAATATCAACGAGCCTATTTGTCCTAGGTTCATTCTAGAGTTCTATGCATCCTCCGTCCTCTCCACGGATGTCTATGGTCATATGTCTATCAACTTTAGGGTTAGCGGTCATCAATACTCCTTCACTCTTGAGGAGTTTGCTCAAATCCTAGGTGTCCCAAACCGTGGTACTTGCCTCTATTCCGACTTGCACTCCCTCTCAACTCTTTACAACCTCCAAGACCGTATCCACCCTTATGACACACCCCTTGTCTCAAAAGACGTACTCCGTGACCACCTCTTTGTTAGGACCACCACCACTAGGAGAACTCGTTCGGGGAATGAGGTCGATAAGGATCCATATGGAATGGAAATGAATGAACTCAAGCCCCAATTCAAGAAATGGGAGGAAGTCCTTAGAGCCAATGTCATTAGTACAATAGGGAACCGTGACTATATCAACCTTTGCCTTTGCTACATGCTCTACTCCTTGTCTGTTAGGCAACCCTTCAACCTTGCCTACTACATGGCCAAGAGAATGGCCGACATTCCCGTGCATGGCACAACGGCTATGCCATATGGAATGCTCTTGACCCGTCTCTTTAGGTTCATCTCACCCATTCCACCAACTCCAAATGGTCTTTGTCTTGACTACACTCTCATTCCAAACACCTTTGTTCCACTTAGTGATAAGAGAGTCTACAAGGCCCAAGGAAAACGTCCTCATCCTCCTACCTCATCTTCATCTTCCTCAAGGAGTGAAGATGACAATTTGCCAAAGTCTAGGCTCCCACATCTCGAATACCTATCCCAACTTCCGGATATTCCTAATGAGTCGGAAGAGTTCAAGCAAACAAAGGGGATGTTCAAGAATCTTGGAAGATTCCTTGGAAAGCTCAAGAACAAGATTGACCGTCAATGAGTGCGGGTGTGTAGGAGTGCTTGGCATTAGGTGGTATTTGAACAAATTTGGTCGTTTAAACAATATTTGTGATGTATTTGTGTGTTAGTACAATGTTTGATACAATTTGGAACATGTAGTATCTAACTTTGATGCAGGTAGACAACCCTTAGCAAATTGCCAAATTTTCAAGTTTATGATATTTTCACTAACTATAGTGAAATTCTCGACCTCAAGGTCAAAGTCCTATGAAATGTGTGTTTACGTGTCTAATTTTTGTATTGCCAAACCAGAAATGCCTTATCTTTTGAATTTTAGGAGTTTTCGAAAATTTTGAAAATCGTTTCGCGGGTCAAAAACGTGGACTGCCACTTTCTGAGGCTCTGGCGGATCTGGCGGTACCCGAAATTGGGTTCCGCCAGTGCAATTTCTGGGAATTCCATAAATGGCCCAACGGACCAAGCGGCACCCTCAAATGGGTTCCGCCTGTGTATTCTGAAGGTTCCGCCAGCAACCTGCAGAATTTTTGTTTTCATTTTCACCAATTCAACATACAAACACCAAAATCCAATCCTTTTAGGTAGAAACCCATTTCTTGCAATGTGTTTAGCATAATAGGGTACTCCTTCTTCCATAAACTTAACCCAAACCAATTCCCGCCAAAATTCAAATTTTTCCATAACAACCTCAAGGACCCCTCACACATAAAGGAAGGAACCCTTTTAAGGGATCCTTGAAATCCCTGAGATTTATACTACCACAAATCCACCAAAACCACTAAGCATTTAGTGCAAAACTTGTCTTCTCACTTCACCATTTTCATTGGATTGACTTCCATGATTTAACAACCCACAATTAGTTTTCCAAATCATTAGAAACCTCCATTTTTGTATGGACTAACATCAAATCTAAACACTCCTTTCCATAATCCTTCAACACTATAAATTAAGCCATCCTAAACACTATCAAATCACACCTTCTTCACCACAATTTCTGAAACTTCTACACCATTTTTCACCATGACTAAGTCAACAATCACCAACCAACCATCAAGACCCATCCGGAAAACCGCCCGGATAAGTGTTAAACCACTATGGTCAAATCAACCCATCAACCTAAGCTCTTCATCTTCGGATGAATTCACATCACCTATCAAAAATGAACACTTTTTGAACCTTGCATCTCCATCACCATCACCAAATGAACCCAACGAGCTCACTCCACCACCTACTAAATCACCCATTGACCCAAGTCCACCAAGTGCTCCAACCCAACCGTCCAAAACTTCATCACCATCACCATTACCCAAAATGGAACCTATGGAGTTATTTGGGTCTCCTCTCACATCACCACACCCTTTTGTGCAAGATCTTAATGATCTCCCACCAAGACCTTCACAACCACCACCTTTTTCACCAAAGTCAATTCTTGACCAAAATGAGCATTTTAACCACACCCAACCACCACAACAAGTATACCATCAACCCAAACCATTATTGTTTCACCCCATCTACAATGACATCCATGGTCCTCTTTATGGAGAACCAAACTTTGAAAACCATGATCACCCAACTCCACCACACTCTCAAGCTCAAAACTTTGAGTCTTTCTTTCCCTCATATGAGGATATACAAAACATGGTTGAAAACCACCTCCATCAAGCAATGGAATTTCAAACCACCTTGTTTGATTCAATACCAAACCCATCATCCACCTAAGAACCACAAACCAACCAACCCTCAAACCAAGAAACCAAAACCCATCCATTTCCACCCACTCATCCCCATGTTTGCTCAAATTGTGAGCAAATGGGTGCAAGCATCAAAACGTTGCTTCACCAACTCCAAGATGAAACCCGGTTTGCATTCCAACACGTTATAGAACGTTTGGATGCTCTTTCCCACCCAAACAAATCCTAGACAACAGTTTGGAGACCGTTTGCCCCAATTTAGGAACCTAGGCTTTTATTTTTCTTTCTTGGTTAATTTTTAAGTTTTTAGAAGTAGAAGAATATTACTATTTCATGTCCTTTGACTTTTATAAGTCAAAATTTTACTTGGAATGCTAATTCTTTCTACTTACTTTCGTGCATTGTTGGTTGATCATTTGTATTATAGTTGCAATGTGTGTGGTAACTACAAACTTGGCTTTATATATATATATATATATATATATATATATATATATATATATATATATATATATATATATATATATATATATATATCACCAACTAACCATTTTTTTTGTATGATCCAAAATCCATGTTTCCCTCTTTGGCACTCCTTTTAGGGGGAGTAACAAACAAGGGGGAGCAAGTGCATTTTTCCGCTTCGCTACTCTACTTTTTGTTTCGACAAAAAGGGGGAGAAATATATTAAACTTTCAAAACTTAATATGATTTTCATAACTTAAGTAAAACAAGTTTAATATTAATTTTTTTAAGTCTTAAAAACCAAGATTTTGTGAGTTACTTAAAAACAATGTTTATGTTTTGTCATCAACAAAAAGGGGGAGATTGTTAATACAAATATCGCCTAAAAACGTTATTTATATTTTGCGATCTTCGCTAAGTTTTGTTAATGACAAATGTAAACTTTTGTCTCTAAGTAAAACATAATCTTAGTTTTAAAGACTTGCATAAACTTGACTTTTGCTACATTTTACATTTTATAAAACACAACACTTTTTATTTTCTAAAAATAGAATTGTCACATCACATTTATGGCAAGTTTTGTCATTATACATTTATGGAAAGAAATGTGTTTGACTTACTTTGTTGTTGCTTTCAAGTTTAGTGTTTGACTTGATATTATGTGATGTGACATTGTTTGGTTAGCAAGAGTAATGAGATGTGACTTTGTTTGGTTTGCAAGATTTATTGCAAAACCAATTGCAAGCCCGGCGGTACCCTGGAGGTACACGGGCGGAACCCTTTTGAGGGGTCCGCCTGATCCGCCAGACCTGCAGAAGGTTTGGCTATAAATATTGAGCCACAAGTTGAATTTTGGCTTATCACTTGACAATATATTTTACACATACATTCATTCTTTCATCTAACCTCTTAACATTTCATATGTGAAGTTTCTTTTTGTAGCAAAGAGATTCACGAGCTTACTAAAAGTAACAAGTATTCAACACAACGTTGCAAGACTTGTTAGCTTTGCATTGTGTAGACTTGAGTAGTTTACACTTCATTTGATTGTGTATTTTCAGTAGTGATCGGTTAGTATTTTAGTCCTCAAAATACAAAGTGTATAGGGAGTAGTTGTACCCTTGTAAAGAACTAACGGGAGTGGTTGTACCCTTGGTAAAGAACTCGACATCTAGCTTTGTGTCGGTAAAAGTATAAGCGACGTGTAAGGTTTTCTCCATCGGTGAAAGGAGCTTGTTGACTAGTGAAAGTAACTCTCGAGTTGGATACTCGGGGCGTGGACGTAGGGTAAGGAAAAAGAGTCCTTGTAGCCGAACCACGATAAATACTCGTGTTGTGGTTTGATCGTTTCTTTCATTTACTTGCATGTTATATATTGTGTTTGTGTATATATCTTTGATCAAACGAAAAGTTTCAAAGCTAACTTAACAAGTTAAAAAGATTTTAATCGGTAAACTATTCAACCCCCCTTCTAGTTTTCCACAAGCATTTTGTCCATTCACCCTTGTATTCCCAAACACTTCCCTTCTTCCCAAGTGGTAGGTACAACTATAAGACAAATGGTCAAAGCTACCACATATATGACAGGGTTTGTTATTGAACACAAAATCACTACCAAATTGCCTAGATTTAACATGATTCCAACTCCTCATATTACCCCTAGGAGTTGGTGACCTATTTCTGTACATCTCTGCATATCTAGTAGTGGGCCTAGTGAAATTAGGTTGTGACCTAGGCTTCTCTTTGACTACATCAGGAATACTTCTTTTAACCTCCACTTTAACATCCTCAGGAACACTAGGTTTAGACTCAACATTTAAATTTTCATCTTTAAGAGATGAGTCACTAGCACTATCAAATATATCAACCTCAACCTGAACCTTTTCAATTTCAACTGGTTTAACAAACTTTGGTCCATAGGTCATAGGTGGTTCCTGGAATTCCTCTAATCCTGTGTGAGCTAAGTCAATGCCAGGAGGTGATGGAACACCTCTTAGAGGTGGTGGAACTGTTTTGTATCCAATTACTGATTTGGCTTTGCTCACAACTTGGGCTTCCCAAATTTTGTCAATACACTTGGATTGATGATCTAGTGTTTGCTTAGTAATCATAATATTCTCACTAGCCATCTTAACCTTTTCTAGTTCTTCTCTAAGAACCTTATTAACAGCAACCTGATAATCTAAGTCTCTTCTTAATACTGCAATATCATCATTGAACTTAGTCTCATTTGCCCTATAATGCTCTAATTGAGTTTCTAAAACACCTAGGCCTCTTTTATGATTTGCTAAGTTATAATTAGTATGAGTTAACTCTAGGCATTGTTCATTAAATTGTGCTTTAATTTTCTCATACTCTTTTAAGGCCTTACAGGATTTAGAACAAGCATTATCAATATGTACCTCAGAGTCAGAAAAAGCCATTAGTGCAAGCTCAGTAGCAACCATTGCAGACTCTGAATCATCTTCCTCATCCTTGGTCATAAAGCTCCAATCAAAGCTCACTCCATCAATAGCCAATAGCCCCTTTGGCTCATCAGTAGTAGGTTCCTTCTTCTTGTCCTGCTTATACCAAGTTGACATGTTGTCAGATTTCCTTGGCTTCCTGTGCTCCCTGGCAAAGTGCCCCTTCTTGTGACAATTATAGCACTCCACCTTCTTTTTGTCAAAACCTGCTGTTTCATTGCCATTGATGTTGATCTTTCTTCCAGTCTTCTTCCAAAACTTCTTTGTCCTTAAGCTTAGTAAAGCTACTTGCCATTTAATGTCCATCTCCTCCATATCATCCTCATCAATTTGATCCAAATCCTCATGATTGAGAATTGAACCACCCACTTGACTTGATATAAAGGCATAAAAAGTAGTATCACTAAGTCCTGCAATCTGTCTCTTTGAGCTACCAGTGGAAACACTTCCACTACCAGTGGAAACAACAATGTTAGCACACTCATCATCACTATCACTTTCTTCATCTGAACTATCATCAAGAGATGATGATATGAGTGCTACACTTCCTGAACTTGAGCTTATTTTGCCAGCTTTCTTCAATCTTTGTTCAATAACCTTGAAGTTATTGTACAAATCATTAAGTTTCATGGTCTCCAAATCTGGCTTATCTTCCCACACAGCAACATTGGTTCCAAACTCAGAGGGTAAGCTTCTTAAGAACTTTAGATTGAGGTCTTCCCTTTCCACCTCAATTCCAAAAACAGTGAGTTGAGTAACAATCTTTTGTAGCCTTGTGAAGATGTTATCAATAGATTCATTACTTGTTGAACCAAAGTTTTCATAAGTCTGCTTCAGCAGGGTCTTTTTAGTCTTCTTGGTGGAATCATTACCACCAAAAACATTACAGATCTCATCAAAAAGAGTCTTTGCAGTCTTGTACTTGCTGAATGCTAGAACTTGGTCTCTGGGAAGTGTCATCAGCAACAAACCTCTGGCCTTCAGATCATTCTTCAGCTGAAGTCTTTCATCATTAGTAACAGGTCCAGTGTTGACCTTAATTACTTCCTTGCCATTAACCATCTCTGATGTAGAACTTGGTTTGAAAGAATTTCCAACCATAATGATCTCCCAGAGTGTGTAGTCTTGGACCATAAAGAATTGTTCGATCATTAGCCTCCACATCTCAAAGTTATTCAACTTAAGCTTTGGAAGCTTAGCAGCAATGTTTGAGTTACTGGTTTCTGTCTCCATTGATTCTTCTGAGTGAACTAGAGTCTTCTAAATCAAAGTATCAAAGCATGGCTCTGATACCACTTGATGGATCTAAACACCTTAAACTTGTGTTAGATTGATACTTTGAATTATATTACTAAGTATGCGGAATCTACTTAGTAACACTTAGAAGTTTAATTGTGAGTAAGACAGTTGTATATGAATAAGAACAATGTATGTAAACAAACTATTAGCTCCAATATTATTAATGATAATAATACGAGTGATCTTGATATCACTAGGGTTACACCTTGAAGCTCTAGAAAACGTATATCAAACCTTTAACCTAGGATCTCCTTTTATAGCACAAGGAGTCCTCTTCTACAAGATAAGTATAAAGCTAATAGGATAAGATATACACAAGATCTATTCTATAATTATCTAAACACGTTTCCTAACAGTTATCTAATAAGCAGTGGTAATATATGTTCTTGCAGTGGTAATGAGTTTCCACTGCAAGTACAATCTTCTGCAGTTGTAACATCTTCTCTTAGCCATGGTAACTGTTAGTATAATTCCCAACACTAATAATAAATGCTTTTTCTATCAAATCTAAAGGCGAACCTCACATATTTGGGTGGAAAATTTTTCTGAATGGTACGGTTTTGTGCTAGTCATACAACTCCTATCCATGAGATGCTTGCTAAGGCTAAAGTTTCACTCCTAAATGTTGTAAAAAATTTTAAATTTGGTGCTAAAATTACACTAACAAGTATTTCTCTTAGTTTTATTACACACCTACCATCAAACAAACAAACTCAAGTGCAATTGTATCCTATAAGGTATCATCATTTACCCTCCCCTTACACTTCGGATGAACATTGTTCCCAATGTTCAATTAAAGGATGTAAAAGTAAAACAGGTAAAAGAATGAAAACAAATACTCCCCTGATTCGTTCGGTGTGGATAGTGTGTCTACAAGGTTAGATCTTCCTCAAAGAAAATGAACATTCAAAGGATTCCTTCCAGAAAATAAATCATCTTCTTGTCATATATAACCTGTTAAACCTGAGAAAACAATTAAGGCAACCTCTAATAAAATCGGCGGCAATCTATATATACTAACAAGTCCTAGAAAGCAATTTAAGATATAATGTTTGTTGAATGAATGTTTGCAGATTTCATGGAGTTTATAAAACTAAAGAATTAACAAAAACTTTAAGACTCCGTTATAAAAACAAAACTCGCAAAATTTCCAGAATTTTACACATGACGCTGTCAGGTGTTAATTCCTGACACCGTCAGAAGTGACCTGCAGAAATCTTTACATTAAGTTTTCGGAAAATTTCTGGAAAAACTTATGTCCTACTTCCTGGAAAATCTTGCAAAACATCATTATGACTCGATACAAGCATTTGACTCTAACAAATACTAATATACATGTTCATTTAATATTGTGGCGAATCAAGATCAATTTCGTTCTTAGAAACAAATTTGGGGTTTCCCCTTATACTTAGCTTTTGCAAAATACCTTTATATGAAGTTAATATGAAGTTAAACAACAAAATAAAGCATTTTCACAATTTAGTTTGAAACATGCTCTACCAACAATAAAAATAAAGCATGCATATGGAAGCAAATAACAATCAAACAAATAAAAATCACACAAAACATGGGTTGCTTCCCAAGAAGCGCTTTTCTTTATTTACGAGTCTTGTAGCTAGACTTAAGGTCATGGGTTATTACGTGACTTCATCAGTGGTCTCATTCTCTAGGTCATCTCCAATCTTAGTTTTGTATTCCGGACCTAGTTGCAAGCATTCCTTGTAGAAACCAAGTACTCTACTCATGACATAATCTACTCCTCTACGTCTATCCTCATCATTCTTATAATAAACCGCTTGCTTGTGTTCCTTTTCTATGTTTGATAGAAGGCGGTATTGTTCAATCTTATAGGGCATTTGGTAATCAATCTCATCATTCTCTTCCTTGAATCTAACTATCCCTAGGGACGGGTCATAACGCATCTTAAAGGCCTCAACAAACGGTTTTCCGAACACTACTTGACTTAGGCAACCATCTATTACCGGACGAGTATCCTCTAAAATCACAAAGTCGGTAACATAAGTGAAGTTTCCTACAAATACATGTAATCCTTTCACTCTTCCTACAAAGTTGCTCATCCAATTCGTGTTAGGCATCATCCTATACCCAAGTTACTTCTTCATTACCCAATTGTAATAGGTCCTAGTCATGATGTTTATAGGAGACCTAAGATCGATGTAAGCTTTCTACACATGCATATGCCCAATGTTGCATGTGTTATGACCAAGAAACACGTAAGGGAGGTCGCGGTTGATCAAAATATATGAAAACCATGGTTGTTTCTAGAGAGAGAAATAGAGAGAGAAAGGTGAAGAAAAAGTGGTTTATTAAAATGACAAAGGTTTGGTTACACACACTATTTTCCCACACCCCTCATGGAGAGTCATGAGGGGTATTTATAGGCTCATTACATCACATGTTTGCCTATATTACAATAATAGTCCCTAAAGTACTATTTGTATGATATCTAGTCCATTTCTTTATGTGTGACGTTATCTTTTATAAAATAGCAAGGCTAACAATCTCCCTCCAAGATATCGTCACACATGAATGGATACAATGAGACCTATAAACACATAAACATGTAAATTACAACAATAGTAAACTATGTTGACGTTGTTGAAGCGCAGAGTCTCTGTAGTCTAGATACTGAGGCAGACTTGAAGTTCTCTCTTCCGACGATCTCGGCGTATGATCTTTGACACTGACGACAAAGGTCTTTGTAGCTCTGAACTTCAACTGTAATGGTCTAGTTAGGTTATTACTCCCTCCTAACTAGTGAGCCTTTATTCTTTTTCTTCTGCTCCCTCCTGAACTGACAACTCTCTTCTCATCTCGCAGCGGATAAGGTAGATACTAATGAGTTTGCACCGTGGTTGTCGTTCTGGGAGCATCATAGCATAACTCACATGGTATTGCACAGAAGGTTGGTAATACGCTCCGATATACACATCATTAGTACTTCTTCGGTTCCCGTGTAAGCACAATTCCTTCGAAAAACCAATCGTACTAGAGATGAAACACTACTTTTGGCATATTCTTCTCCCTCCTGATGGTTGCGATGTATCGAAATCATCATACTATTGTGTGTACATGCCAAAATTACCCTTACTTTACACTTCTGATGCAATGTAGATAGACCATGAAAGCATAAGTTGTGAGAATATGCTGATAGGATATGACTCTCTTTATTCTACAATCTCTTCTCTTCTCTTCAACCTTTAAGCGACCTCTTCAAATTCCAACCAGCTAGTAAATGACCACTGTAAGGAGAGAACCCAATATAACCAATTTGAGAATGAAGTAAACATCTCATAGATATGTGACTTAATCTTGTACGAAGGTGTGACTAAGAACCTATACTGAGCACTACAATGTAACTCCTTTAAGCATAGGTAGTGCCATATACCCAAACCAACAAACAGTATATGAAATATCCACCTCTTGGAATCTCCACAACTTCATGTGACACTGAGCACTACAACGTAACTCCTTAAAGTGATAGCTATAACCCGTGAGTACTACAATGTAACTCCTTACATCGGGTATAACTAGATAATCCAAGTCTTAATCACTATCTCTACCAGTATTTGCCCAAACAAGTATCTCCGAAAGTCATGCATCCATCCACCCCTAGACTTTGAGATAAATAAGTACACATGCCCGTGAAATGAACTTTAAACCCAAATAAGCAATATCGTACAGAAACTCCGTAGTCACAAAAATCTGATAATAGCCGTTGTCATTTGAATGTGATTCTTGATCAGGATCGTTTAAGCAATTCGTGGTGTGTTTTGGTGAATCTTGAAATTCTATTTCGGGTGATTCATAGTGATTTCGTATTTTCCCTCCAAAAATAAATTTGGAAAAATTTTCTCGCCCATAATTTGGAAATCACTATGAAATGCAATTCTAAGGTTACCAGAAAAATTTGAGTTTTGAAAATTTTTACGCAAAATTTCACCGAAAAAATTTGAATTTTGGCTTAAAAATTTGAATTTCGGGCCAAAATTTTCAACCTTGTACCAAAATTAAAATCTCGCGTAAAAATTTGAGTTTTGAATTTTTTTTTTTTTTTTTTTTTTTTTTTTTTTTTTTTTTTTTGCCTAACTCGATAATAGCCCCTAACTCGATAATCTCCTAACTCGATAAACTCCTAACTTGGTAAACTCCTAACTCGGTAAACTCCTAACTCGGTAACCTTCAAACTCGATAAGCCCCAAACTCGATAAGCTCCAAACTCGATAAGCTCCAAACTCCAAACTCGCAAACTGTCCCTTAACTCGGTAACCTCTTCCCAAACTCGATAGTTTCATCTCAAACTCGGTAAGATCTTCAAACTTGATAAGATCTTATGTAACTCGATAAGCTCAGAAAAATTTGGCAGAGTTTCGTCTAGGTATAAGCCACAAAAAACCTAACTCGATAAACGATTAGGTGAAACAGCCTAACTCGGCAAAAGTCCTAACTTGATAAGCAGACACCTAACTCGATAAGCATGCTCCAAACTCGATGACAGTTAACTCGATAACGTACACCTAACTCGATAAGCAGACACCTAACTCGATAAGCATGCTCCAAACTCGATGACAGTTAACTCGATAACGTACACCTAACTCGATAAGAAGTTCTCAAACTCGATAAAAAATCACACTTAACTCGAAAAAAAATCCAAACTCGATAAACTTCAGCCAAACTCGATAAAATGGCGATGAACAGTACCAAATCCAAAAATTTTCACCCAAAAACACCACGATTCGCCCCCGGTTAGCTCTGATGCCACTTGTTATGACCAAGAAACACGTTCGGGAGGTCGCGGTTGATCAAAATATATGAAAACCATGGTTGTTTCTAGAGAGAGAAAGGTGAAGAAAAAGTGGTTTATTAAAATGACAAAGGTTTGGTTACACACACTATTTTCCCACACCCCTCATGGAGAGTCATGAGGGGTATTTATAGGCTCATTACATCACATGTTTGCCTATATTACAATAATAGTCCCTAAAGTACTATTTGTATGATATCTAGTCCATTTCTTTATGTGTGACGTTATCTTTTATAAAATAGCAAGGCTAACAGCATGGTATGTTAATGTTAGAGGGATCACCTACTTTAATAAGGGGTGAACCAAGGATGTATGGTGTCTCGGGGTCATCAAATAAATCCTTGTGATATTCCTGTTCTTCCTTGGTGGGTAACTTATCAAAGTACTCTTCTACGTTTTCTACTTCCTCTAACTTTTCTTCCTTAATATCCTCAACTCCCTTAATCTCATCCCTAGTCCCGGTTTCTATTCCAACTTCATCCTTGTCACTTTCTTCTATATTCTTATCTATTGGCTTAATGGTGACAACGCTGACAAAGTGGACGTGTTTGGATGATGAGGGGTCCTTAACGTGGATTCCGCTATTAGTTTCCTTAGTGTCCTTCCTAGGTGTAGTTAGCACTTGGTTGTTGAGGGCTTTTAACAAGTTGTCAATCTTACTAGTCATCTCCGTTTGTTGTTGATTGAATTCGGTTTCAAACTTAGCTATGCGAGCTTCTTGAGATGCCATAAACTTGGACATCAATCCTTCAAGATTATTGGTACTACCATAGTTATTTGAAGGATTGTTGTTGAAAGTACGGTTAGAGGATGGACCGTTTGATTGGTAACGATTAGGTGGATTGGAAGAATTGTTTTGGGGCATGTTTTGGTTTTGTTTCCACCTAAGGTTCGGGTGATTTTTCCAAGAAGGGTTGTAGGAATCACCGTAAGGGTTTGGCTCGGGTTTGAAAGTGTACCACTTATCTCCCACTTCGTTGGTACGCGAGGATGCGTAATCCGTAAAAGCTTGTCCGAGGAGTTCCACGCAATCACGAGTGTCATGGGGACCACTACATAATTCGCATGAAGAAGTGATCTTGTTCACTTGGCTTGAATGCTTAGGAGCTTCGTAAGATTTCATGAGAAACTTGACTTGGTCCTCAAGTTCCATGATCCTACGGTCGGGAGTGCTAGAATTGTTCGAAGGCAAATATATTGCCTTGACCGTTTTGTTCAAATCAAGGGGATCATTCCAACTTTCGTTGTCATAGAGAGCAAGATCTTCTATGAGTTCCCATGATTCTTCCCCAGTTAGATCACGTAGCTTGCCACCGGCCGATTGGTCAATGGTTCGCTTTGTGGAGAGATCGATATGGTCATAGAAGATTTGGACTTAGAGCCAAATATCTATGCCATGATGAGGGACTTTTTGGAGTAAGTCCTTGAAACGAGTTCATGTTTCATATAGAGATTCACCTTGACGTTGTTGGAACATCAAGATATCATTTCTAAGCTTGGTAGTTCTCCCCGGTGAGAAAAATTGAGCAAGGAAACGAGTGGTGAGATCATCCCATGAGGTGATGGATCCCGTGGGTAAACGTTCAAGCCATTAACTAGCTTGATCACGTAGAGAGAATTGGAATAGGCGTAATTGGGTCGACTCTCAAGTTACAACATCAAGGTCTATGGAATCTACGATTTTAAGGAAATCGTTGAGATGTTGATTAGGATCTTCGAAACGAAGTCCATGGAATGCACATCCGCTTTGCACCAACCGGATGGTGTCGGATTGCAAGGGGGACACATTGGCTCCTTGAGTGAGCTCAATAGTGTTTCGATAGCCTTGGTGGCTAGGACGGGAATACTCTCCAAAAGTTCGGGGCCTAGGAGGTTGATTTGTTAACGGTGGGTTTTGTGGGTGGTTTTGTTGTGGTGGGTTGATGGGTTCAAAGATGTTACCACCTTCCATGATGTCGGATGGTAAAGGTTACGAACAAAGACACGAAGAAATGAGATAGACTAAAGAAAACCTAAAAAATAAAAATAAAATCTTTCTAGAAAGGAATCTAGCAAGTAAACCTAATAAACAGAAATCCTAACCTAGACAATAACTATTCCCCGGCAACGGCGCCAAAAACTTGATGCGTGGGATTGCGCCCTCACAAAAGGTTTTACCTCTCAAGGGATCTCAAGAAGCTTACAACCCCCACCAAGCAGTGTACCTGATCGTTGTAGTATAGTATAGTGACAAGTACCGGGGGATTGATCGTTCAACTCAGGAATAGTGTCGCTAGGATTAGAAAGCCTAATAACTAGGTCTAGAGGTGAGGGATGATTCTTTTTGTATTTTTATATTTTTATGAAAGCAATTAATATCTCGGGTTTTGAAGGAGTGGGCGGAATTAGTTGCTAGCCAACTAACCCAATTTATCTAAGGATGCAATCAATAAAATAAAAGAAATGAAAACAAAGCTAATTATACTAATGTGGTGAAACAATAATGAGGAAAGTTGTGTTTACTTAGTTTTCATTACTCCCTAGATATCTTTTACAGGTTGATAGCTTGTTACAATTGCATGGATGACGGGTCATATTCCTTAATACTAGTCGTAGGGTCGTGTACAATATTCCCTAACTCTATAGGATCCTACTTCACTCTTATGTCGAGCCGTTAGAAGCTCCTAACATGGGTTCATTAGAATTCTCCTACGCATTAAATACAACTAAAAATTGTAGTACACCTCCGATCATGTTTCTTAAGACGTTCAAGCAAGTTACCAATGGAAGTCTGCCAGTTTTCTTAAGCCTAACATCAAATACAATCATCCGTAACAATTATAAGCAAACAATCAACCCATAATCAATATCTAGGTTTCACTACATCTAAGCAAACACAAAGAAATCTAGCCTAGCATGTTAAATAGAAGACAAGCGTAAGATATAATCAAACAACACATAGACATAATGAATGATTTGGAAGAATACTTGTCTTTAATTGAACATGAAAGATTCAAGGGGTTGGAACCCTTGAAAAAGCTGTATATTCGGCCTGGGGTTTATTCCCTCACAGTTGCAAACTAATGAATGAAATTTGGAAAACTATATATAGATTTTATAGGGTGACGGCGTCATGTATTAAGTTGTGATGCCGTCAACTCTCCGCCATAATGTAATCGTATTGCCTAGATCTATTTGTGACGCCGTCATGTAGGATTTTCTTCTGGGCCGTCACTAATACTTGGATCATGACGGCCTTGGGTGACGCCGTCATCTCCTATGCACAATAACTCTCTGGATCGTCACGTGTATTTTCCACATCCACCTCTTTTGTAAATTTTGACGCCGTCATATGGAGAGCCTTGACGCCGTCAGGTACTGTTCCAACAAGGAAAATTGAGACTTTGCCGTTTTCTTCACTTTTATGCTCCAAAAACGTCCAAAATGCTTCCTTTCCAGATTTCTCTCCGAAAGTACCTAAAATGACAAAAGGAACGATTTAGGGCAATATTTGATCAAATAATCACGAATTCAGGCTTAAATGACCCCCTAAAAGCGATACACTTTTCACCTCATCAATAAGCGATTGTTTTAAAATACAGCAATCTATTAAAGTATATAAGAAAACTTGAATTTCCATGAATCGAAGATTGCATCATGATGGAAGACTGTGATTGTGATAGTGAGTAATTGTGTATTCTCTCTTGCTTTTTCCAGAACCAACAAGGTATTTATATACTTGATGAAAGAAAACATTGCAATGGTTTATGTAAAACCTAAATATAAATTTTGAAAATTTTAATCAAGAAGAGCCAAAGAGCTCCATGGCGCAATAAAGTCTAAGCAAGCAGATTCCCGCCAAAACTCCATTAAAATTTCAACAAAAAGCTTCATTTCACATCAAAAAAATGCATAATTTCCAAATCTGAACCGATCAATCAAATTGTCTTATCATTACCCACATAATGATATGCTCGAAAATTGTTTTTGTCAAGTTTTGAGAAATCCCCCAATTTCTAGGGTTTAACCAATCGACTTTATAATTCTAATCAATTGAACTGATGATTAGGTTTTTTTCCCAGTTTCTAGGGTTTTAATTGTTCTAAGTGTAATAGTAATAGAATAATGTCGAATAAGAAGAGGCTATTGAAACGAAAGATTAAGATACCAATCAAGTATGGTGATTCCATTGGAGATTTAGGGAGAAACAGGGATAACAGTGGTTCAGGGGAAGGGGATTTTAATGTGGCTATGAATGATGCTAATCTTTAGGTCAACAATGGAGGAAATGAGATGAATGCGGGAGGTGAGCCAGGGATATAAGTGTGGGATTAGAGAAGGGAATGGAGGAGGTAAGGGCTGATGAATTTCCCACTCTGAATGAGGTATTTCTTACTGCTAGTAGTTCAATTCAACATATGCCTGAGAATACTACTGATAAGGATTGTGATAAAGAAACTGCTAGTGTGAATAAGACCACTCAATGATTAGTTGAGGAAGTGAATGAGAGTAAAGGAAATAAGGATAATGGCTAAAAACCAGTACTCAGAATAAGCATATGCGCAACAACTTTGCTAGTATAGTGATGAAAGAACTAGTGAATTTAGATAATAAGTTGAGTCTAATACCAACTGGAATGGAAAATGGGAGAGAGGTTGTGATTTTTGAAGAGGAATTAGTAATAGAGGGTAGCATGAGGTGGATGTTAACTCTATGTGGTAGGTTTGTGGGGTTTTGAATGTCTTATCAGGAAATCAAATACAATCTCAGTAGAATGTGGGGCAAATATGGTTTGAAAGACATTATATGTAACACCCCGAAAATCGAACTGGAACAGCGGAAGACTAAACGGGGTATTACTTCATAGATACATTGCCATAATCATAGAAAACGACATAAAAGAGTCGTTTTGAGAAAATTTGTTATCATTCATCAAAATAAAATCAGAGTAGCCACAACGGGTTCAATAAGTTTAGAATTACATAATGAAAATGTCTTGAATAAAAGTGAATGATAACATTTTTAAGTGAAATCCAAAGGGGTGCCCTAATCCACTCCGTGCCATAGATGTTATTTAGTTACCTGAGATATAACATGCTAAAAGGGTCAACACAAAGGTTGAGTGAATCCACAGTGTTTAAGTTATATTAATTTGAACACAAGCCAACTAGTAGTAAAACAATAACATCGTAATGTAGGATATTGCACTAAGCCTCATGACACGCAAACCTTAACACTGTTATGCTGCCATAAGAGATATATAAAAATCTTATGGGATAGAAGCCTACACATAATAATATGATGCAGGTAATAGGGCCCTCGGGTAATAGGAGTTTGCCAGTTCCTAAGTTATTCGAATATAGTGCATTCGGTTACCATCTCAGGCTAACTTCAAATGGGGCGTCAACTGCCAATAGATCTATTCACTATATTCGCGTTCACTTGAAAGTGATTAATGGGTCATGATATGAGGGACTTTTGGCAAAAGCGGTAACTTAGGGAATATCAATCAGGATAGCATACAGAAAAACACTTGTGTTCAGATTTATAGCATGTATCTCCCAACGGGATTTGAAAACATTGTAAAAAGTGGGACTATGAACTCACCTTGTAATAGTAGTCTGAATAGAGTTAAATAGTAGGTGATAGCTCCGACGCGTGACCTAGATTAGTATGGCATAATTTAGTTCGCAGTTCTAGTTCAAGACTCGTAAAAAGGTTTCAAAACGTTTTTTTTATTGTTGCTTGTGTGGCAGCACTTAAGTTTAGAAATAGATGGGTAGACATTGGCTTTCATTGGCTCTCGGAAGTGGTTAAGTACTAAAGCACTACATAGCAAAAGTATCAAGAACAAATAGGATTCTGATTCGACGATAACTGAAAGACGAAGTGTGGAAAGTAATGAATATTTGACGTTGTTTCAAAGTGAGAAAAGTGTTGTTAAAAGTTTGTGTATATATATATCTAAGTGTTTATAAGTGTTCATATGTGAATATTAGTTTATAATAAAATGTGTGTAAATAATTGTCTTTAAGTAAAAGTTTTATTTAAAGTGTTTGTATTTGAAAAAAAAAAGTAAATAGTTTTATATCATATATTAAACTCATGTATATGTCACAATTTCTATATTGAAAAGATAAACAGTTCTGTATTATTTTCCAAACTCATAAGTTCTTATAATCAAAATACTTTTCGTTAAGTCTAGATGAGCCGTTATAAGGAGTATTTATGATCAAAATAAGTTAGTATTATATTTTTATTAGTTTGATATCGTTAAGAATTGAAATGATGTGAAAATAACAAGTTTTGGTTACGAGGTATGGTTTAGAAAAATATGTTTAGTAATTTGAGTATGTCGTGGCGAGTAAGACTAGTGAGTTAAGAACAGGTAAGAAAAATAAGTATCGCGACTCGATTAGTATGAGCATTACATCTCGTGTTTGCCCTTTTACTCCGCCATTTTATTTCACACGTTACTAGTTCTAAGTAAATGAAGGTAACGTTTGTAAATATTTGTTCGATGTGATTTGTATCCAAACGCACCCTACCGGTTTTGCAAATGGGCTTCGGCCCATTGACGAAGACAAGAGTAAATCCACTCGGTTGGGCCTTACTGGCTGACTTAGCAACACACACACACAACCTCACATCTCATTTCATTAATAAGGTTTTCATTCATTCCTTTAAACTCTTTTTGACATAACAGTGAGTGAACAAAGTGCACATATATTGAGCTCAAGTGAACAAGTCTTGAGAACCCGAATACACTTGACCTCGTGACATGACTCAAACCAAACACACCCTTAGGTGACGGACTTGAGGTCTTTTAACCGGGGCAAAACAAACACACATGCACGGACACAACACACCCTATGTGAGTTTTTGGGCCGAGACATGACAAAAACATGAGACCACACTGGTAGTCTCCCTTCGAACCGTGATCAAGACCACACATGATATGCATAAGCTGCTTATATCAATTAAGCATATAAGCACAAGAATGAGCTTCAACGAATGCACCCCTTGTGCCTAGTCGAGCCACACTGAACCAGAAAATACCAAATAGAACAGACCAACGCACCCAAAGTGGGTCGTGGTGGTTGACCCGAAGTAAGTAACGCAACTCGTACGGGTTTTTAGTCAACAGGGGATGAAACAAACGCCCAACAGACAAGACATTATCACAATGAATTTAAATCAAATGAACCACGAAGATAAACAAATAGCCAATGTCTTAGGTTGTGGTTGAGATTCGTTATTTCAGTTTTTAAGTTTCTCAATTTTTAAGTTTTAAGCTTAGCCACATAAGGTGAATAACGACAACAAGAATAAAGTTCTCCACAAGTTTTTGAGTCGAAACCAACAACCAAGTAACAACACTAAAAGTACAAAACAAATCGCAAGGTTTTTCACAAATATTAGATTCAATACAAATTTGAATGAGAATATCAAAACAAGGAAGACTAGAAACCTTACAATACAAGTGAGATCGATTTACAAGGAGACCAAGAACCCACTACTCGAATCCGAATCCGACTTCGAGTAAATCCACACACCCTTCGAATCTGAATGCTTGCCCTTTGAAACTAACTATGAATTTTGTTTGTGAAGGTTTGAGAGTGTGTGGACTTGCTTGTGGATCCGATGGGTTTATAAAAGATTAATATGAGACGGGTTTGATTACATCTTCCTTCCCACCAGTCGTCCTTGTAGCCAAAAAGGGGTATAGCATAATCACCATCTAGTCATCTCTTGGCTTGTGGTGTTGACCTCCTATATGTAGACAAGGAAACGGTTTCCCACTTGTGGCACTTGAGGACCATCTGAAATGGTTATTGATTCAGACTTGGCATCTTCAGAGGTTGGAGCGTAGCAGTAGGACGAGAGACAAGGAATTGGGTTTGTGGGGATCGGCTAAGCCAGAGGAACAGATATGGCAGCAATGGCGTGAGAGAGAGAGAGAGAGAGAGAGAGAGAGAGAGAGAGAGAGAGAGTGAGAGAGAGAGAGAGAGAGAAAGAGAGAGAGAGAGGGGGTTAAGGAAAGTGATAAAGAAATATGGGGATAAGGGTGTCGGTTTGTGAGGCTACACACAAGGACGATTTTTTTGTAGTTTTATGACTTTATCTCTTATTATTATTATTATTATTATTATTATTATTATTATTATTATTATTATTATTATTATTATTATTATTATTATTATTATTATTATTATTATTATTATTATTATTATTTTTATTTTTATTTTTATTTTTTTTTATTATAAACCATCACTTTTATTAACAATAAATAGGATTTTACAAGAAATTGGTGGGGAGCCGAGAAACCAACTGGGCGCCCACACCTCTAGCAATAGCAAAACCAATCCTATTAAAAATATGAACGGCAGCCCGCGGTCCAATGTCTTAAGTCGTAGAGAAACGTCGAATACGTTTTAGAAGAGTTACCGCATCTTTCTCAAGTTCTCCAAAAGAGGAGAAAGAGAAGGGGAGGAACCCATATCCGATATCCACACATTTGGCCTCATACTTGATACGTTTACGTTGTGCAGCATCAATAACCGCACGACCTGGCCGAAAATCAGTCATACTAGATTGCGTCAAAGGCGTCGACCCCGTAAGATCAACACAAACATCAAGCCCACCATCCCAAGAATAAAGTAATATATCCGCTGGGCGCAAAGATCTATCCATATCACCATAAAGCCCAATATCCACCTCCTTACGAGCTGAAATTCCGGACCGAGAGCATATATCAACAAGAACATCACGCACAATATTATGCCGATGTTTAATGCCAACAATACCCGCACAAGAAACCGCGTGATCCCCATAAATATCTCCAGTAAAAACACGAGAACAAGCTGAACACGGTACCTGAACAGTGAAAAGAGGAACACCCAACCGATAACACAACACACAACGGTATGTCCGGGCATTCATAGTTTGACCTAATCCAGATATAGGAACCACCCTGAGCCAATCTGAAGTATGATCCTCCTTTAAAGAGCTTCATAACGCCATCTGTCGAGGAGAAAGATGGAATGTAGATTCAACAGTTTGGGTAACCCGATCGAAATATATATCTGCCAATTTTTTCATAAATTTGGGGGCAGCGACCTCGCTTAGGTTACTCAAAAGGTCAATATCCATATCCATATTAAAAGTACATAAAGCATCATCAAAGGAGGGACCAGCAGTTACAATACCAGAACTATGGAGGAGCTGAGTCTGTAAACTAGCAGATTGAAGTCTAGACGCAAGAAAAGCATATTTCAAGACATCTCCTGCAGAATAAACACCGAGCCCCCCAAAAGCAAAGGGAAGGGTGGCAAGTCTCCACTGCCAATCACCAAAACCAGGCCCAGAAGCCGTGACAATACGTTCCAATGAAGAACGAAGTGCCGCATCGAAAGAAACCTGAGCACACTCAAAGACCCTGGGGGAACATGTGCGCATAGAAAAATATAACTTGGAAATACCTGCACATGCACGGAGTAGCAACAACTCACATTGAGGGTCGTTAAGTTTAGCAACAGCATCCATAAGATCAATGGTTTTAGCTACCCTTTTCAAAACCAGCTTACTACCAAACTCAAAATCAACACTAACAGGCCCACCCAATAATTTGACACCATGTACGGGGCAAGAAATATTGGGAGGGAACACACCCACATATCTGCTCCTAGGGTCTTCCTTTGGCCAAAAGACCTCAGTTTTGTCAACGTTGAGGTGTAAGCCACGACTAGGTCCATCCATCATAATCAACTCTAAAACCTTACCCACAACCAAAGTATCTCCAATAATAGTACCATCATCCAGATACCATGCTTGAAAAGAAAGGTTAAAAGAGTCTCTAATCTTACATGCCAGGGGATGTAACACTAAAGCAAAAAGAAGAGGCCCAAGCGGATCACCTTGTTGCACACCTTGATGAGACCAAAGAGTATGCTCACCATAATATAATCTGGCGGGGCTAGAGTAACAGAATTCCACCCACTGTGAAATAGCCGGAAAATAAAGCCGAACCTCACGCAACATAACAGCCCGATCCACCATGTTGAAAGCGTTTTTAAAATCAACCAACAACATAGAAAGACCAACATCACCCCCACGATCCTCAACCAAATGATTCACAGCATGAAGAATAGCCTCCCCTCCTCCCGATACCCCAACACCAAATTGTAAATCATCTAAATAACCGTCTGAAGAATGGCCAATCATGGACGCACAAACCTTGGAAACTAACCGTCTCCAAACAGTCCCAACAGCAATAGGACGGATACCCCCACCTGGTTTGACTAAGGGTGTGAGAGGAGCACTAGCAATGTACTCGCCCAACTCCCTCGGGCATTTACCAGCAAGGAAAAGGTTCACCACTTGGGTGATAGATGCGATCAATTCATCAGAAATAGCCACAGCCGCACCATTTAAACAATCAAAAAGGTGTTGAGCGCGCAAACCATCTCGCCCACAAGAAGTACCACGAGGGAAACTGTTATTATTATTATTATTATTATTATTATTATTATTATTATTATTATTATTATTATTATTATTATTATTATTATTATTATTATTATTATTATTATTATTATTATTATTTTGTATTTTGTATTTTTATTTATTTGTAATATTTGTTTTAGGTTTTTATTTAAAAGAGTGTATAAATAAAAGGTAAAAGTGAGATGTTGTAAATGCTTTGGATTTTGTAACGCTCGAGTGGGAATTCAAATAGATCTCGTGTTTTATTAAATCTCGGTATTTAAATATTAAGCCTATGCCATACTATCACGGTGTCGGTACACGTTCGGTTTTAGTAAAAATGGAATGTGAGTTCACCACATTGTTTGTTTGGTAATAATCGTCGTTGCTTTACAGTGTAAATGAAAGCAAAGGTTTAAATGTGAGACTAAGTGAAACAGCTGAATATCACATTAAATAATAAATTTTTCGGTCTTACAGGAAATAAATAACTTGGAAAATTACGGGTTCTTACAGTACCTACCCCTAATTCTGAATTCTGTCCCGGAATTCTTAGTCCGTGGTAGTCGCTCGGGTTATCTCGGTGAATAGGTGTGGGTATTTATTGCGAATTTTGTCTGCTCGCTCCCATGTGTACTCTGGTCCTCTATCAGATTTGCAGCGAATCTTGACGACGGGAAATGCGACTTTGTTTTAATTGCTTGACATTACGGCCTATGATTTTTGTTGGTGAAATGAAAGGGTGGATCTAATTTGGGTTAGAACAATGGGGTTAGATATCACTAATAGTTTTATGGTAAACGTAGTGCATTTAAGGGGAAAAGCCCCTTGGTGTGAACATCAATGAAGAATGCGTCAACAAGCCTACACGGCAATTCAAAGTAATGATCTATGAATTGAGGTATCTAAGGGCAGAATCGGATGTCAATGATTAGGAATGTCTGGAAGTTATTATCAGATAATCCTAGTGAATCTAAGTGCTCAACTTGTTAAGGTAGACTATGATGTATATCGAGTTGAGAGCATGGTATTAGTGGTCTGACTCAAGTGGGTACTATGTCGAGAGTTGTCCTGATATACATGGAAGCTAAAGGTCTTACGGTCAGATGCGACCTCTTATCGTCCCAATGTAAAAGTGATATTATGTCCCAACATGATAAAGTTATCTAAAATTCCAAAAGAGTAGGCTGTCTCTGAGTAATTGATTACTTAATTCAACATGTTTCTACCAGTGTGAGAATCTTATCTTACAGGATGAGTGGGAAGGTTGTACTTTGAAGGAATGGTGTCAAGGTATGGCCTATCGCCATTGTCAATATTTAGCGGGTCAGGTGGTATATAGGTGTAGCGGTTGTTTGCGAGGTTTGTTCCTAGGATTTGTCCTGGAATTGTATGTTTTCCTGCTAAGAGGTATTGTAAAAAAATAATAATAATAAAAGAAATTTGTTCAAAATTTTATTTTGGTAAGCGTTTACATAAATTTGACCAAATCAATAATTTAAAAAGACACAAATTTCTCTGTTTAGAGTTAATAGTCTTGTATAATGATACATCCTTGCAACATTTAATGTTTACTGTTTAGTAGAACGATTTTTTTTTTAATTATATTGTAAACAAGACAATTTCACAAAAATCAACATTTAGACATTTCTTAATAGACGAGAGTTTGGTAAGGTTAGACTAAAAAAAATTTAACCCGTTAAAATAAGTATT
This sequence comes from Artemisia argyi, assembly GCA_030686995.1. NCBI lineage: Eukaryota > Viridiplantae > Streptophyta > Magnoliopsida > Asterales > Asteraceae > Artemisia > Artemisia argyi. The sequence goes on along the minus strand of CM060685.1, from coordinate 35,604,839 downwards.
TTAGAAAAATATCACTACGAGTTTTAGGAAAAGTTCCTTAAGAGTGAAAACATCAAGGAAGCAGGTATAGTTGGGTACGTATAAATCCTTTTAAAGGTTTAAGGGCATAGCCTAGTTTCTGGTGCTTGCTAGTGATTGGCGGCTAAATGTCGGGTGAAGTATATAGATATGGTACTTAATTCACCTTGGTAGCACTAGAAGGTATCATGACTTATATTGTTATACTAGTGGTTTGAAGTGAATAAATCAATTTGGATATTATGTCAGAAGGTGTTTTCCTTGGTTGCAAGTGAAAGTTGTGTATCGACGGTCGTTCGGTATGTTAAGACTTATTGGCATCTTGGTGTGGAAGTGAGGTCATATCAAAATAGGTTTTTGGGGCCGAATAATCTAGAACTCTTATAGGGTACAATGTTGTAGAGGTGGTTGTATATTGATAGTACCATCCAAGGTATCCATTACTTACGAGGGAGTCTAGTTATATGGTGCGGAGAGGGTGAATCGTGCATTGACAGAATAGTGTCAAGTCATGGTATCTTGTCATTCCTAGTCGCGGACAGAGATGTTTGATTTACCTCTAAGGTTTGGCTTAGTGAACAACGGTGTTTTAGGTCACTCTTACGTCACAGTCAGGCTAACAACCTCAAATAATTGTTGAAAGATTTGGCAATTGTTCCAAAAAAAGAATAGTGGCGCAGGTTACTCCGTAAGTTCTTACGACTTTCTTTAGGTTATAAGTCAGCCTAGTGTATATTTCTAGTCCTTGTCAAAAGTTCTATTTGTCTCTTCATTCTTGACCTTCATCGGGGGGTCCTCTTCGTATTGTTAAGATCTTATTACCATAAGGTACGCGGACGAGTTGTTCATCATAGATGATTTGTGGTATTTCAACAATCAGACCATAAAATAAATGTCTAAGCCTCAAGTTCTGTGGACACTAGGTCGATGTCTTATGGGTATCTAGTAGGTTTAGGGTGCAACCTCTAAAGATGATGTCGGTTCTTATTAGCAGTTAGATGGATAGTTCGGGGGCACGCTTAATACTAATCGTGGAGAGTAACGTCTTGAATAATGGTGTAGATTGCTACTAGCCATCAGTTGGTTGTCCAGTAGTTACTTTGTGTCCAACGCAGAAGGTACAGTTGTGATTAAGGGTGTGAATGTAATTGCCATCGCGATTGACATTGAGTGAAGGTATGTCTTAGTTACTCTTGGGGTTATAAGTCATTCGGTGGTTATTGAATTTAGAGGTTGTTTGTTTGACGGTGGAATTCTTCGAATTCAGGGAATGTGAAGTAAGGTGAGATGTCATAAGGTTAAGTTTCGCACGAATTCTTATGGTCATAATTGTAGGCAATCCATTAATTGTGGCAATGTCTGTTGGTAGGTTGCTCTATGACGCTTGATGATGTAGTTTGACCTCTAAAATTAGAATGTGAAGCGAGACACGGCTGAATTTATGTGATAAGGGGGGGTATCAAAGTCTATTTGGTTATTTTGCTTATTGGTGCGGATGCCCATGACTTGCACTATTTTTGTGCATGTTTGTGTTTTCTTGAAAACAGAGTTAGAAAATTTAACTTTTTGGCAAACAGTCTGGACAACTATTCCTAGCGTAGCATGGTCCTACCTGAATTATTCATAGGTGATCAGGATTTGTATAATTAAGGTTCGACGATGCAGCGTTAGACTTAGTTTAAAAAGAAAGTATCGGTTGTTCATGAAGTGGTAGCTTAAAATACTTTTTTTTTTTTTAAATCAGTTCATAAAATGAATACAAAATAGCTTATAAAATGATGTGTATGATAGTTTATAGAGTAATAAGGAATCAATTTATTAATTGTAAATAGTAGCAAGGTTGTGGTTTGGTTCATGATATAGTAGTAGGGTAGCTCGTGATATTGCAGTAAAATGGTTGGTAACGAACTGTGAAATACTTTATAGGGAAATAAATACGCAATTTATCATTTGACTAGACCGTGGCTATAGTAGTTCACAAGGGAGTAAAATAGTTATCGAAATGATAGTGAAAATTTTAGGGTAATCGTAACGTAGTTTACAAAATTCCGACGAAACCATTTGTTTGTTTATGAAATAGTATTAAAGTAGCGAAACATATGATAAAATAGTTCGTAAAATAATTTATGAAACAGTTCATAGAGCAATGACAATTCATTTTCTTATAAGAGGGTAGTAAGGTCACAATTTTTGATCTTTGTGGTAGTAAGATGGTTCGTAGGATGACAGCAAATAGGTTTATAGTGCATCTGCGATATAGTTTGTGGAGTCTTAGTAATGTAATTTGTTGTTTTTATAAATCAGTAGTTAATGTGGAGCAAAATATCTTATAAATCAATGGTAAAACTTGTAAGGTATTTGCAACATAGTTTACAAGATGTTGGTAAAAACGTTTGTTGGTTTATAGAGTAGTAGTAGGGTAGCAAATTTGGTTTATTGCGTTGAAATAAAATAGTTTGTGGGATAGTTCGTAAAGTGGGTTGAATGTTGATAGCGACACCGTTTATTATTTTTATAAAAGGGTAGTGAGGTAGTCAAATAGTCGATAATTGGAAGCAAAGTGGTTCATTGGTAAAGTAGTTTGTAAGAGAGTGGCAAAATGATTGATGGGATAGCGATAAATCGTGTGTAAAATGGTTTATAAGGTGATAGTAAATGTTTTCACAAAACGGTCTGCAAGGTGTTCACGAAGTGGTTTATATGAGGCTAACAACACAATTTATAAGTTGACAGTAAGTCTTGTTATTAGTTTATAGGATTTTAGTAAGGTATTTCTTAAGAGGATCGGTTTGTAACATAGTGAAAGGTAAAATGTTAGTGAACTGTTTTGTTGATAGTAGTAAGGTACCAAATTGGTCTATTACATAGTAATAGTTTGTAAAATAGTTTATAAGATAAGTGATAAAATATAAAGTGCAATGGGCGACGGTTGACACATCTAGTTTGGTATGAGATTGCAGATAGTTGTGAACAAATAAGCTCACAACTCAAGATAGACGTACACCAATTTTATGAAATACGACAAGGTTTGTAGGAAAGTACATATTAGAAGGAAGGGAGAGTGAGACATAGTAAAGATGTTCCTATTAGTAGACGTGTGTAATAAAGTGAGATTAGCTCAACCAGGATAAGATCGGAATAAATGGCAACCATAATATAGTCACAACATGAGTAGATACAATCACCACGCATGTGAATACATGACTGAAAATCTTTGCTCTTATAGGCAAATATCGATACATAACTTAATCAATCCGCATGTCCAAATGATAACTTGTCTCACTTTGTTATACAACAAAAAGGTACTACAAGTGTCTTTAATTTGGCCACACACCCCGTGACTAGGATAGAAACTACTAATGATAACAGTGTAGTCGAAGAACTGCCCGGTGCTCTTCTAGGTGGATCCTCAGTGGTGGCATGATGTGGTGGTCATGATGGTTGTGGCACTATCCCTAATGTGTCTTCCAAGTCTTCGTGGGTATGCATGCAAGGAGTCCATAATGGTGGTGGCAGATGAGCGGGCGCACTAGGTGGCTCATGGTGTGTACCATCTTGGGTCCAGTGGGGTGGTATCGGAAAATGCAGTGGGGTGGGATACTCATCCCGGGTCTGATAAGCATGGCGGGTATAATAGGTGGTGTGAACAATGTAGGTACAGTGGTGTGTCGTGAAGGGGTAACTTCACCTTCCTCGAAGGGCTCGATTTCCTCGAATGTCACTGCCGGTGCGGTGGGGGCAGTAATCACTGGTGGCATTAGTACAACAGTTGAAGACATGGCGTCCGTAATGTCCGAATCTGATGATAAGGTAATGGGGTGCGAAGCCGAAGACATGGTACTGTAATAACCCAGTATTAGTAATTATAAGTCATTTAATTTGAAATATTTACTAGTCATGATGTCTAAAAGTTATGCATCATCTGCCAAGCAAATCTCAACGCATGATGTCTAAAATTGGCGCATTATCTGCTAAGCAAATCTCTATGCATGATATTCGTAAAGTGTGGGCACGGAGGGCACAAGGTAGTAAGATGTAAAATAGTTTATTTTGAAATGTGGTTATAGTCCAGTGTTTTGAAAATACACTTGGTTCTCCATAACCATGGCTCTGATGCCAATCTGTAAAACCCCGAAAATCGAACTGGAACATCGGAAGACTAAACGGGGTATTACTTCATAGATACATTGCCATAATCATAGAAAACGACATAAAAGAGTCGTTTTGAGAAAATTTGTTATCATTCATCAAAATAAAATCAGAGTAGCCACAACGGGTTCAATAAGTTTAGAATTACATAATGAAAATGTCTTGAATAAAAGTGAATGATAACATTTTTAAGTGAAATCCAAAGGGGTGCCCTGATCCACTCCATGCCATAGATGTTATTTAGTTACCTGAGATATAACATGCTAAAAGGGTCAACACAAAGGTTGAGTGAATCCACAGTGTTTAAGTTATATTAATTTGAACACAAGCCAAATAGTAGTAAAACAATAACATCGTAATCTAGGATATTGCACTAAGCCTCATGACACGCAAACCTTAACACTGTTATGCTGCCATAAGAGATATATAAAAATCTTATGGGATAGAAGCCTACACATAATAATATGATGCAGGTAATAGGGCCCTCGGGTAATAGGAGTTTACCAGTTCCTAAGTTATTCGAATATAGTGCATTCGGTTACCATCTCAGGCTAACTTCAAATGGGGCGTCAACTGCCAATAGATTTATTCACTATATTCGCGTTCACTCGCAAGTGATTAATGGGTCATGATATGAGGGACTTTTGGCAAAAGCGGTAACTTAGGCAATATCAATCAGGATAGCATACAGAAAAACACTTGTGTTCAGATTTATAGCATGTATCTCCCCACAGGATTTGAAAACATAGTAAAAAGTGGGACTATGAACTCACCTTGTAATAGTAGTCTGAATAGAGTCAAATAGTAGGTGATAGCTCCGACGCGTGACCTAGATTAGCATGGCATAATTTAGTTCGCAGTTCTAGTTCAAGACTCGTAAAAAGGTTTCAAAACGTTTTTGTTATTGTTGCTTGTGTGGCAGCACTTAAGTTTAGAAATAGATGGGTAGACATTGGCTTGCATTGGCTCTCGGAAGTGGTTAAGTACTAAAGCACTACATAGCAAAAGTATCAAGAACAAATAGGATTCTGATTCGACGATAACTGAAAGACAAAGTGTGGAAAGTAATGAATATTAGACGTTGTCACAAAGTGAGAAAAGTGTTGTTAAAAGTTTGTGTGTATATATATATATATATATATTATAAGTGTTCATATGTGAATATTAGTTTATAATAAAATGTGTGTAAATAATTGTCTTTAAGTAAAAGTTCTATTTAAAGTGTTTGTATTTGAAAAAAAAAAGTAAATAGTTTTATATCATATATTAAACTCATGTATATGTCACAATTTCTATATTGGAAAGATAAACAGTTCTGTATTATTTTCCAAACTCATAAGTTCTTATAATCAAAATACTTTTCGTTAAGTCTAGATGAGCCGTTATAAGGAGTATTTATGATCAAAATAAGTTAGTATTATATTTTTATTAGTTTGATATCGTTAAGAATTGAAATGATGTGAAAATAACAAGTTTTGGTTACGAGGTATGGTTTAGAAAAATATGTTTAGTAATTTGAGTATGTCGTGGCGAGTAAGACTAGTGAGTTAAGAACAGGTAAGAAAAATAAGTATCGCGACTCGATTAGTATGAGCATTACATCTCGTGTTTGCCCTTTTACTCCGCCATTTTATTTCACACGTTACTAGTTCTAAGTAAATGAAGGTAATGTTTGTAAATATTTGTTCGATGTGATTTGTATCCAAACGCACCCTACCGGTTTTGCAAATGGGCTTCGGCCCATTGACGAAGACAAGAGTAAATCCACTCGGTTGGGCCTTACTGGCTGACTTAGCAACACACACACACAACCTTACATCTCATTTCCTTAATAAGGTTTTCATTCATTCCTTTAAACTCTTTTTGACATAACAGTGAGTGAACAAAGTGCACATATATTGAGCTCGAGTGAACAAGTCTTGAGAACCCGAATACACTTGACCTCGTGACATGACTTAAACCAAACACACCCTTAGGTGACGGACTTGAGGTCTTTTAACCGGGGCAAAACAAACACACATGCACGGACACAACACACCCTATGTGAGTTGTTGGGCCGAGACATGACAAAAACATGAGACCACACTAGTAGTCTCCCTTCGAACCGTGATCAAGACCACACATGATATGCACAAGCTGCTTATATCAATTAAGCATATAAGCACAAGAATGAGCTTCAACGAATGCACCCCTTGTGCCTAGTCGAGCCACACTGAACCAGAAAATACCAAATAGAACAGACCAACGCACCCAAAGTGGGTCGTGGTGGTTGACCCGAAGTAAGTAACGCAACCCGTACAGGTTTTTAGTCAACAGGGGATGAAACAAACGCCCAACAGACAAGACATTATCACAATGAATTTAAATCAAATGAACCACGAAGATAAACAAATAGCCAATGTCTTAGGTTGTGGTTGAGATTCGTTATTCCAGTTTTTAAGTTTCTCAATTTTTAAGTTTTAAGCTTAGCCACATAAGGTGAATAACAACAACAAGAATAAAGTTCTCCGCAGGTTTTTGAGTCGAAACCAACAACCAAGTAACAACACTAAAAGTACAAAACAAATCGCAAGGTTTTTCATAAATATCAGATTCCATACAAATTTGAATGAGAATATCAAAACAAGGAAGACTAGAAACCTTACAATACAAGTGAGATCGATTTACAAGGAGGCCAAGAACCCACTACTCGAATCCGAATCCGACTTCGAGTAAATCCACACACCTTTCGAATCAGAACGCTTGCCCTTTGAAACTAACTATGAATTTTGTTTGTGAAGGTTTGAGAGTGTGTGGACTTGCTTGTGGATCCGATGGGTTTATAAAAGATTAATATGAGACGGGTTTAATTACATCTTCCTTCCCACCAGTCGACCTTGTAGCCAAAAAGGGGTATAGCATAATCACCATCTAGTCATCTCTTGGCTTGTGGTGTTGACCTCCAATATGTAGACAAGAAAACAGTTTCCCACTTGTGGCGCTTGAGGACCATCTGAAATGGTTATTGATTCAGACTTGGCATCTTCTGAGGTTGGAGCGGAGCAATAGGACGAGAGACAAGGAATTGGGTTTGTGGGGATCAGCTGAGCCAGAGGAACAGATATGGCACCAATGGCGTGAGAGTGAGAGAGAGAGAGAGAGAGAGAGAGGGGGGGGGGGGGTTTAAGGAAAGTGATAAAGAAATATGGGGATAAGGGTGTCGGTTTGTTAGGCTACACACAGGGATGATTTTTTTGTAGTTTTATGACTTTATCTCTTATTATTATTATTATTATTATTATTATTATTATTATTATTGTTATTATTATTATTATTATTATTATTATTATTTTGTATTTTTATTTATTTGTAATATTTGTTTTAGGTTTTTATTTAAAAGAGTGTATAAATAAAAGGTAAAAGTGAGATGTTGTAAATGCTTTGGATTTTGTAACACTCGAGTGGGAATTCAAATAGATCTCGTGTTTTATTAAATCTCGGTATTTAATTATTAAGCCTATGCCATACTGTCACGGTGTCGGTACACGTTCGGTTTTAGTAAAAATGGAATGTGAGTTCACCACATTGTTTGTTTGGTAATAATCGTCGTTGCTTTACAGTTTAAATGAAAGCAAAGGTTTAAATGTGAGACTAAGTGAAACTGCTGAATATCACATTAAATAATAAATTTTTTGGTCTTACAGGAAATAAATAACTTGGAAAATTAAGGGTTCTTACAGTACCTACCCCTAATTCTGAATTCCGTCCCGGAATTCTTAGTCCGTGGTAGTCGTTCGGGTTGTCTCGGTGAATAGGTGTGGGTATTTAGCGCGAATTTTGTCTGCTGGCTCCCATGTGTACTCTGGTCCTCTATCATATTTGCAGCGAATCTTGATGACGGGAAATGCGACTTTGTTTTAATTGCTTGACATTACGGCCTATGATTTTTGTTGGTGAAATGAAAGGGTGGATCTAATTTGGGTTAGAACAATGGGGTTAGATATCACTAATAGTTTTATGGTAAACGTAGTGCATTTAAGGGGAAAAGCCCCTTGGTGTGAACATCAATGAAGAATGCGTCAACAAGCCTACACGGCAATTCAAAGTGATGATCTATGAATTGAGGTATCTAAGGGCAGAATCGGATGTCAATGATTAGGAACGTCTGGAAGTTATTATCAGATAATCATAGTGAATCCAAGTGCTCAACTTGTTAAGGTAGACTATGATGTATATCGAGTTGAGAGCATGGTATTAGTGGTCCGACTAAAGTGGGTACTATGTCGAGAGATGTCCTAATATAGATGGAAGCTAAAGGTCTTACGGTCAGATGCGACCTCTTATCGTCCCAATGTAAAAGTGATATTATGTCCCAACATGATAAAGTTATCTAAAATTCCAAAAGAGTAGGCTGTCTCTGAGTAATTGATTACTTAATTCAACATGTTTCTACCAGTGTGAGAATCTTATCTTACAGGATGAGTGGGAAGGTTGTACTTTGAAGGAATGGTGTCAAGGTATGGCCTATCGCCATTGTCAATATTTAGCGGGTCAGGTGGTATATAGGTGTAGCGGTTGTTTGCGAGGTTTGTTCCTAGGATTTGTCCTGGAATTGTATGTTTTCCTGCTTAGAGGTATTGTAAAAAAATAATAATAATAAAATAAATTTGTTCAAAATTTTATTTTGGTAAGCGTTTACACAAATTTGACCAAATCAATAATTTAAAAAGACACAAATTTCTCTGTTTAGAGTTAATAGTCTTGTATAATGATACATCCTTGCAACATTTAATGTTTACTGTTTAGTAGAACGATTTTTTTTTTTTTAATTATATTGTAAACAAGACAATTTCACAAAAATCAACATTTAGACATTTCTTAATATACGAGAGTTTGGTAAGGTTAGACTAAAAAAAAATTAACCCGTTAAAATAAGTATTTTAGAAAAATATCACTACGAGTTTTAGGAAAAGTTCCTTAAGAGTGAAAACATCAAGGAAGGAGGTATAGTTGGGTACGTATAAATCCTTTTAAAGGTTTAAGGGCATAGCCTAGTTTCCGGTGCTTACTAGTGTTTGGCGGCTAAATGTCGGGTGAAGTATATAGATATGGTACTTAATTCACCTTGGTAGCACTAGAAGGTATCATGACTTATATTGTTATACTAGTGGTTTGAAGTGAATAAATCAATTTGGATATTATGTCAGAAGGTGTTTTCCTTGGTTGCAAGTGAAAGTTGTGTATCGACGGTCGTTCGGTATGTTAAGACTTATTGGCATCTTGGTGTGGAAGTGAGGTCATATCAAAATAGGTTTTTGGGGCCGAATAATCTAGAACTCTTATAGGGTACAATGTTGTAGAGCTGGTTGTATATTGATAGTACCATCCAAGGTATCCATTACTTACGAGGGAGTCTAGTTATATGGTGCGGAGAGGGTGAATCGTGCATTGACAGAATAGTGTCAAGTCATGGTATCTTGTCATTCCTAGTCGCGGACAGAGATGTTTGATTTACCTCTAAGGTTTGGCTTAGTGAACAACGGTGTTTTAGGTCACTCTTACGTTACAGTCAGGCTAACATCCTCAAATAATTGTTGAAAGATTTGGCAATTGTTCCAAAAAAAGGATAGTGGCGCAGGTTACTCCGTAAGTTCTTACGACTTTCTTTAGGTTATAAGTCAGCCTATTGTATATTTCTAGTCCTTGTCAAAAGTTCTATTTGTCTCTTCATTCTTGACCTTCATCGAGGGGTCCTCTTCGTATTGTTAAGATCTTATTACCATAAGGTACGCGAACGAGTTGCTCATCGTAGATGATTTGTGGTATTTCAACAATCAGACCATAAAATAAATGTCTAAGCCTCAAGTTCTGTGGACACTAGGTTGATGTCTTATGGGTATCTAGTAGGTTTAGGGTGCAACCTCTAAAGATGATGTCGGTACTTATTAGCTGTCAGATGGATAGTTCGGGGGCACGCTTAATACTAATCGTGGAGAGTAACGTCTTGAATAATGGTGTAGATTGCTACTAGCCATCAGTTGGTTGTCCAGTAGTTACTTTATGTCCAACGCAGAAGGTACGGTTGTGATTAAGGGTGTGAATGTAATTGCCATCGCGATTGACATTGAGTGAAGGTATGTCTTAGTCACTCTTGGGGTTATAAGTCATTCGGTGGTTATTGAATTTAGAGGTTGTTTGTTTGACGATGGAATTCTTCGAATTCAGGGGATGTGAAGTAAGGTGAGATGTCATAAGGTTAAGTTTCGCACGAATTCTTATGGTCATAATTGTAGGCAATCCATTAATTGTGGCGATGTCTGTTGGTAGGTTGCTCTATGACGCTTGATGATGTAGTTTGACCTCTCAAATTAGAATGTGAAGTGTGACACGGCTGAATTTATGTGATAAGGGGGGTATCAAAGTCTATTTGGTTATTTTGCTTATTGGTGCGGATGCCCATGACTTGCACTATTTTTGTACATGTTTGTGTTTTCTTGAAAACAGAGTTAGAAAATTTAACTTTTTGGCAAACAGTCTGGACAACTATTCCTAGCGTAGCATGGTCTTACCTGAATTATACATAGGTGATCAGGCTTTATATAATTAAGGCTCAACGATGCAGCGTTAGACTTAGTTTAAAAAGAAAGTATCGGTTGTTCATGAAGTGGTAGCTTAAAATACTTCTTTTTTTTTTTTAAAAATCAGTTCATAAAATGAATACAAAATAGCTTATAAAATGATGTGTAGGATAGTTTATAGAGTAATAAGGAATCAATTTATTAATTGTAAATAGTAGCAAGGTTGTGGTTTGGTTTGTGATATAGTAGTAGGGTAGCTCGTGATATTGCAGTAAAATGGTTGGTAACGAACTGTGAAACACTTTATAGGGAAATAAATACGCAATTTATCATTTGACTAGACCGTGGCTATAGTAGTTCACAAGGGAGTAAAATAGTTAACGAAATGATAGTGAAAATTTTAGGGTAATCGTAACGTAGTTTACAAAATTCTGACGAAACCATTTGTTTGTTTATGAAATAGTATTAAAGTAGCGAAACATATGATAAAATAGTTCGTAAAATAATTTGTGAAACAGTTCATAGAGCAATGACAATTCATTTTTCTTATAAGATGGTAGTAAGGTCATAGTTTTTGATCTTTGTGGTAGTAAGATGGTTCGTAGGATGACAGCAAATAGGTTTATAGTGCATCTGTGATATAGTTTGTGGAGTCTTAGTAATGTAATTTGTTGTTTTTATAAATCAGTAGTTAATGTGGAGCAAAATATCTTATAAATCAATGGTAAAACTTGTAAGGTATTTGCAACATAGTTTACAAGATGTTGGTAAAAACGTTTGTTGGTTTATAGAGTAGTAGTAGGGTAGCAAATTTGGTTTATTGCGTTGAAATAAAATAGTTTGTGGGATAGTTCGTAAAGTGGGTTGTATGTTGATAGCGACACCGTTTATTATTTTTATAAAAGGGTAGTGAGGTAGTCAAATAGTCGATAATTGGAAGCAAAGTGGTTCATTGGTAAAGTAGTTTGTAAGAGAGTGGCGAAATGATTGATGGGATAGCGATAAATCGTGTGTAAAATGGTTTATAAGGTGATAGTAAATGTTTTCACAAAACGGTCTGCAAGGTGTTCACGAAGTGGTTTATATGAGGCTAACAACTCAATTTATAAGTTGACAGTAAGTCTTGTTATTAGTTTATAGGATTTTAGTAAGGTATTTCTTAAGAGGATCGGTTTGTAACATAGTGAAAGGTAAAATGTTAGTGAACTGTTTTGTTGATAGTAGTAAGGTACCAAATTGGTCTATTACATAGTAATAGTTTGTAAAATAGTTTATAAGATAAGTGATAAAATATAAAGTGCAATGGGTGACGGTTGACACATCTAGTTTGGTATGAGATTGCAGATAGTTGTGAACAAATAAGCTCACAACTCAAGATAGACGTACACCAATTTTATGAAATACGACAAGGTTTGTAGGAAAGTACATATTAGAAGGAAGGGAGAGTGAGACATAGTAAAGATGTTCCTATTAGTATACGTGTGTAATAAAGTGAGATTAGCTCAACCAGGATAAGATCGGAATAAATGGCAACCATAATATAGTCACAACATGAGTAGATACAATCACCACGCATGTGAATACATGACTGAAAATCTTTGCTCTTATAGGCAAATATCGATACATAACTTAATCAATCCGCATGTCCAAATGATAACTTGTCTCATTTTGTTATACAACAAAAAGGTACTACAAGTGTCACTAATTTGGCCGCACACCCCGTGACTAGGATAGAAACTACTAATGATAACAGTGTAGTCGAAGAACTGCCTGGTGCTCTTCTAGGTGGATCCTCAGTGGTGGCATGATGTGGTGGTCATGATGGTTGTGGCACTATTCCTAATGTGTCTTCCAAGTCTTTGTGGGTATGCATGCAAGGAGTCCATAATGGTGGTGGCAGATGAGCGGGCGCACTAGGCGGCTCATGGTGTGTACCATCTTGGGTCCAGTGGGGTGGTATCGGAAAATGCAGTGGGGTGGGATACTCATCCCGGGTCTGATAAGCATGGCGGGTATAATAGGTGGTGTGAACAATGTAGGTACAGTGGTGTGTCGTGAAGGGGTAACTTCACCTTCCTCGAAGGGCTCGATTTCCTCGGATGTCACTGCCGGTGCGTTGGGGGCAGTAATCACTGGTGGCATTAGTACAACAGTTGAAGACATGGCGTCCGTAATGTCCGAATCTGATGATAAGGTAATGGGGTGCAAAGCCGAAGACATGGTACTGTAATAACCCAGTAATAGTAATTATAAGTCATTTAATTTGAAATATTTACTAGTCATGATGTCTAAAAGTTATGCATCATCTGCCAAGCAAATCTCAACTCATGATGTCTAAAATTGGCGCATTATCTGCTAAGCAAATCTCTATGCATGATATTCGTAAAGTGTGGGCACGGAGGGCACAAGGTAGTAAGATGTAAAATAGTTTATTTTGAAATGTGGTTATAGTCCAGTGTTTTGAAAATACACTTGGTTTTCTATAACCATGGCTCTGATGCCAATCTGTAAAACCCCGAAAATTGAAATGGAACAGCGGAAGACTAAACGGGGTATTACTTCATAGATACATTGCCATAATCATAGAAAACGACATAAAAGAGTCGTTTTGAGAAAATTTGTTATCATTCATCAAAATAAAATCAGAGTAGCCACAACGGGTTCAATAAGTTTAGAATTACATAATGAAAATGTCTTGAATAAAAGTGAATGATAACATTTTTAAGTGAAATCCAAAGGGGTGCCCTGATCCACTCCGTGCCATAGATGTTATTTAGTTACCTGAGATATAAAATGCTAAAAGGGTCAACACAAAGGTTGAGTGAATCCACAGTGTTTAAGTTATATTAATTTGAACACAAGCCAAATAGTAGTAAAACAATAACATCGTAATGTAGGATATTGCACTAAGCCTCATGACACGCAAACCTTAACACTGTTATGCTGCCATAAGAGATATATAAAAATCTTATGGGATAGAAGCCTACACATAATAATATGACGCAGGTAATAGGGCCCTCGGGTAATAGGAGTTTGCCAGTTCCTAAGTTATTCGAATATAGTGCATTCGGTTACCATCTCAGGCTAACTTCAAATGGGGCGTCAACTGCCAATAGATCTATTCACTATATTCGCGTTCACTCGCAAGTGATTAATGGGTCATGATATGAGGGACTTTTGGCAAAAGTGGTAACTTAGGCAATATCAATCAGGATAGCATACAGAAAAACACTTGTGTTCAGATTTATAGCATGTATCTCCCCACGGGATTTGAAAATATAGTAAAAAGTGGGACTATGAACTCACCTTGTAATAGTAGTCTGAATAGAGTCAAATAGTAGGTGATAGCTCCGACGCGTGACCTAGATTAGTATGGCATAATTTAGTTCGCAGTTCTAGTTCAAGACTCGTAAAAAGGTTTCAAAACGTTTTTGTTATTGTTGCTTGTGTGGCAGCACTTAAGTTTAGAAATAGATGGGTAGACATTGGCTTGCATTGGCTCTCGGAAGTGGTTAAGTACTAAAGCACTACATAGCAAAAGTATCAAGAACAAATAGGATTCTGATTCGACGATAACTGAAAGACAAAGCGTGGAAAGTAATGAATATTAGACGTTGTCACAAAGTGAGAAAAGTGTTGTTAAAAGTTTGTGTGTATATATATATATATATATATATATATATATATATATATATATATATATATATATAAATGTTTATAAGTGTTCATATGTGAATATTAGTTTATAATAAAATGTGTGTAAATAATTGTCTTTAAGTAAAAGTTTTATTTAATGTGTTTGTATTTAAAAAAAAAGTAAATAGTTTAATATCATATATTAAACTCATGTATATGTCACAATTTCTATATTGGAAAGATAAACAGTTCTGTATTATTTTCCAAACTCATAAGTTCTTATAATCAAAATACTTTTCGTTAAGTCTAGATGAGCCGTTATAAGGAGTATTTATGATCAAAATAAGTTAGTATTATATTTTTATTAGTTTGATATCATTAAGAATTGAAATGATGTGAAAATAACAAGTTTTGGTTACGAGGTATGGTTTAGAAAAATATGTTTAGTAATTTGAGTATGTCGTGGCGAGTAAGACTAGTGAGTTAAGAACAGGTAAGAAAAATAAGTATCGCGACTCGATTAGTATGAGCATTACATCTCGTGTTTGCCCTTTTACTCCGCCATTTTATTTCACACGTTGCTAGTTCTAAGTAAATGTTGGTAATGTTTGTAAATATTTGTTCGATGTGATTTGTATCCAAACGCACCCTACCGGTTTTGCAAATGGGCTTCGGCCCATTGACGAAGACAATAGTAAATCCACTCGGTTGGGCCTTACTGGCTGACTTAGCAACACACACACACAACCTCACATCTCATTTCCTTAATAAGGTTTTCATTCATTCCTTTAAACTCTTTTTGACATAACAGTGAGTGAACAAAGTGCACATATATTGAGCTCGAGTGAACAAGTCTTGAGAACCCGAATACACTTGACCTCGTGACATGACTCAAACCAAACACACCCTTAGGTGACGGACTTGAGGTCTTTTAACCGGGGCAAAACAAACACACATGCACGGACACAACACACCCTATGTGAGTTGTTGGGCCGAGACATGACAAAAACATGAGACCACACTGGTAGTCTCCCTTCGAACCGTGATCAAGACCACACATGATATGCACAAGCTGCTTATATCAATTAAGCATATAAGCACAAGAATGAGCTTCAACGAACGCACCCCTTGTGCCTAGTCGAGCCACACTGAACCAGAAAATACCAAATAGAATAGACCAACGCACCCAAAGTGGGTCGTGGTGGTTGACCCGAAGTAAGTAACGCAACCCGTACGGGTTTTTAGTCAATAGGGGATGAAACAAACGCCCAACAGACAAGACATTATCACAATGAATTTAAATCAAATGAACCACGAAGATAAACAAATAGCCAATGTCTTAGGTTGTGGTTGAGATTCGTTATTCCAGTTTTTAAGTTTCTCAATTTTTAAGTTTTAAGCTTAGCCACATAAGGTGAATAACAAAATAACAAGAATAAAGTTCTCCAGAGGTTTTTGAGTCGAAACCAACAACCAAGTAACAACACTAAAAGTACAAAACAAATCGCAAGGTTTTTCACAAATATCAGATTCAATACAAATTTGAATGAGAATATCAAAACAAGGAAGACTAGAAACCTTACAATACAAGTGAGATCGATTTACAAGGAGACCAAGAACCCACTACTCGAATCCGAATCCGACTTCGAGTAAATCCACACGCCCTTCGAATCTGAACGCTTGCCCTTTGAAACTAACTATGAATTTTGTTTGTGAAGGTTTGAGAGTGTGTGGACTTGCTTGTGGATCCAATGGGTTTATAAAAGATTAATATGAGACGGGTTTGATTACATCTTCCTTCCCACCAGTCGACCTTGTAGCCAAAAAGGGGTATAGCATAATCACCATCTAGCCATCTCTTGGCTTGTGGGGTTGACCTCCAATATGTAGACAAGGAAACGGTTTCCCACTTGTGGCGCTTGAGGACCATCTGAAATGGTTATTGATTCAGACTTGGCATCTTCAGAGGTTGGAGCATAGCAGTAGGACGAGAGACAAGGAATTGGGTTTGTGGGGATCGGCTGAGCCAGAGGAACAGATATGGCGGCAATGGCGTGAGAGAGAGAGAGAGAGAGAGAGAGAGAGAGAGAGAGAGAGAGAGAGAGAGAGAGAGAGGGTTAAGGAAAGTGATAAAGAAATATGGGGATAAGGGTGTCGGTTTGTGAGGCTACACACAGGGACGATTTTTTTGTAGTTTTATGACTTTATCTCTTATTATTATTATTATTATTATTATTATTATTATTATTATTATTATTATTATTATTATTATTATTATTATTATTATTATTATTATTATTATTATTTTGTATTTTTATTTATTTGTAATATTTGTTTTAGGTTTTTATTTAAAAGAGTGTATAAATAAAAGGTAAAAGTGAGATGTTGTAAATGCTTTGGATTTTGTAACGCTCGACTGGGAATTCAAATAGATCTCGTGTTTTATTAAATCTCGGTATTTAAGTATTAAGCCTATGCCATACTATCACGGTGTCGGTACACGTTCGGTTTTAGTAAAAATGGAATGTGAGTTCACCACATTGTTTGTTTGGTAATAATCATCGTTGCTTTACAGTGTAAATGAAAGCAAAGGTTTAAATGTGAGACTAAGTGAAACTGCTTAATATCACATTAAATAATAAATTTTTCGGTCTTACAGGAAATAAATAACTTGGAAAATTACGGGTTCTTACATTATAATGCAAAATGGGATATACATGTTCAAATTCAAGGTTGAAATTGGCATGAACTTTGTACTGGAGAATGGGCCTTGGATGGTAAATAGCAAACCTTTATTTGTGCAAAAATGGGACCCTAGCATTATTATTGATAGAACTGATCCTAAAATGTTACCTGTGTGGATTAAGTTGTGTAATATGCCATTGGAAGCATGGAGTGTCAAAGGAGTGAGTGCTATTGCAAGTGGTGTTGGAAAGCCTTTGATAATGGATAAAATGACTACTAATGTTTGTCATGAAGGAGCTGGAAGATTGGGATATGCAAGGGTCTTAGTTGAGGTTAATGCTGATAGACAGTTAAAAGAAAAGGTTGAAAATTGATATAAGAATGGTAAAAATGATGTCAAATGCTCAAAATTTGTTAATGTGGAATATGACTGGAAGCCACCAGTTTGCAGCCATTGTTGAAATAATGATAAGGAAGGGTTTGTTGAAGTAGTGGAAAAGGGTGCTAAGAGTAATACAGGAAATAATCCAACAGCTGCACAACGTAGGCATGAACAAGCAAAAAAGAACACAAGAATGTGTACTAATCAGACTAATAGAAATGTGGCATTTGGAGGAGGTATGGATCATGGATTTAATAAGGGACCAATTCAGAATAACTGGAAAGAGGCTGTATGGCAAAAGAAAACAGGCAATCAAGTTGGTAAAGAGGTTGATAAGAATAAAGTCAATGACAAGGATATAAATGAGAGAAGACATGAGGTGAGTAAATTGAAGGATCAAAGTTGCAATGTGGAGAAACAAGGAAATCTGAGGCAAAAGTATTCAAATAGTAATGGAGGTAAAAAGAAAGACAATGAGCCTACTGTTAAGAATTCATTTAATATACTGCAAGAGGATATGGAGAGGACTGATGGAATGGAAGATGTACTTGAAGAGAATTCTATGGCTGCTCAATAATTTGCGGACAATGAAATAGAAGGAATAAGTAAGAATGTGGAGGAAGAAGATGTATTTGAAGACACTTCTGGTATGGCTCAACAGATTATAGCTAATGAATTAGATGGAATTTCAAAATGTATTGCTGAGAATAATCTAGGAGAATTGGGAAACAGGTTGTGGAATTTGGATAGCTCAAAATGGAAGGAAGCGGAAGGATTATTGAAGAATTTGAACTTTCCAAAATAATAGTGTTGAATACTTTGCTTGATCATGTTTGATTCTAGCTTTGAATATGAGTTTTATGTTTTAGTTTAGCTTCTTAAAGGTGTTTGAGATTGTCTTTTCCCTTTTTTGAAGGCTTTGTGTTGTCTTCTTTGTTTGAAATAAAATATATTCACCGGGTTTACCAAAAAAAAGAAAGTCTAATTAAGCACAAACCCAACCATTAAGCCAAGTGTGATAATCACTAAATATGTAGGTAGGCTATTATCCCGTCATAAAAATGATTATAAAATGATTATGTGCTTAAATCATGTTTCATCATATGATTATCCTGGCTTAAAATATGATTATGTGCTAATCATGTTCCAATAATACCTCATATTTGAATTGAAAATAAGATAATACTAATTAGTTACTTATTATTTTATTTTCATCAAATGTAATATGACATGCATCTGATAAGGTGCATTTTGGACTTGAACCTTTCCTAGTGAGTACTTATCAGATCTACTTTGTGGATAGTGAATATGAGTCTTGAACTAGTCACGTTGTATAGTAAATTGAGAAAATGTGTATCACACATATCATATTTATGAAATAACCGATTCTTACCGCTGTATTCATCTCGGTCATGAACATATCTTTATTCATGAGAATTTAGAGAACTTTATTATCTAGTTCACAAAGATGCGACCACACATCAATCTCGTATAGGTAATGTCAATCAAGAATATTCCCTAGTATTCCACTGTAAAAGCCATTAACATTATTAAGTACTCAAATTCATCCCTTAAGCATCAACGAAAAAACGCACAAAAATTCATCTAAGGAATGGGCATACCTGTATGTTAGTACTTTTGAGTTTTACCCAACGAGTTTTCCTATTGAACCTACACCATGGGATCTTCAATTTTGCTAAGTTAGGTTTCCGCCGAGTAATCACTCATGGTGTTGACTTTAAGCCCATACCCCTCATTGTAAATCTGACTTGTTATTTACAAAGCTTTTGTCAAAGAATCAACATTTCTCAACAATTCTTTTATCGCATTGTGGCGACGTATTATATGTTTTGACTTGCCGTTATAGAATTGATTCTTTACTCTAGTAAGAGGATCCAACTATCACAATGCATACAAACAGTAGTCACAGGCTTTGGCCACAATAACCTCTAAAAAGCTTTTAAGCCATTAAGCTTTTTCAGCAGCTTTGTCCGAGGCTAAAATTTTTGCATCAATAGTGGATACAGTATTCACAGTTTACTTTTTTGATTTCCAAGATATAGCAACCCCTCAAATGTAAATACATAGCCACTTGTGGACTTGCCTTCGTTATAATTAAAAATCCAATTGGCATCACCAAATCAATTTAACACGAGAGGATAATTTAGTGTAATGTAACCCATAAGCCATTGTATGCTTAAGATGTTGAAGCACCCCAACAAGTGCATCCCAATGATCTTTGCCAGCGTTATGTGACTATCAACTAAGCCAACTTACAATATATGACAAATTCGGTCGTGTACAATTCATCATATACATCAAACTTCCTAGAACTTGTACTTTTTGCAATTGAGATACACTCTGTCCTTTGTTCTTCTTTAGTTGAACCTTAGAATCAAATGGAGTTAAAACCGGTCTATCATAAGGATGTATCCATTTGAATTCTTTTGAATTCTAATACCAATAATGAGATCAACTACTCCCATGTGTTTCATATCAAATAAAGAATGGTAGCATCTTCTTGGTTTGGTTGATAACATTCATATTTGTTTCCAAGATCATCATATCATCCACATATAAATAAAATAATGACAAATGCTTTTTTGTATTGTTAACATAAACATTAAACTTGACAAGATCAATGATGTATGACATACCAAAGGGCTTGTGTTCCAATGATACATCTAGTTGTGCGATAAGCTCCTCAACTAAAAGGTTGTTGGTTTAAGTCATGATTAAGACATGTGAGATGGTTTGTGGTTGTATATTGTGAGATAGTTAATTGTCGTTATAATAATAATGATGATGATGATGATGATGATGATGATGATGATGATGATGATGACATGAACATTATACTCAACATATTCATCTCCTGCTTTCATATCAAAAGTATGTGTAGTCGTTTTAACATAACCTCTAGCAAATTGAAAAAGCCCACTTCCACCGATAATCCACATTTCCCTCACCTTATGAAACATAGGATTTCGACCCATATTCGTCAAAGTACTCCTGTTATATTTTCTAGCCGTAAATAAAAAACTTCATAGGCATAAGTAACCATATTTCCTCTTGTGAAGCTTGTCCATAAAACCCTTGTGCTCTTCCTAATAACTTGGAACCTATTTCGGGCTTTTCTGTCATTGCATCATCGATCATGTTAATCATGCCAAAGCTTGTTGATTTCGTTTTGTTGTTAACTGGTGGCTGCACTATGTTTACAACTGTTGGATTAGGTCTACTTATTGTATCGTGCCAGTAGAACTTAAAGTGACTTAGTTTCTCGGTTTTGAGCTTCATTGGGTTCAGTTTTACGAATTGTAGGAACCTTGGTTCGGCTCGGGTAACGGGAAAAGTTTGCGAAATGGTGATCATGAGGAGGGGGAAAATGATGCATAGGAAAGTTTTGGCCATTGTGGAAACTGGAAAATGATTTTGATAAAAAGTGGTGTGTCATGGGGCCTCTATATATAATGCAGTTTCTACCAACCATTTCAATATCAAATTAGTTAAATTATTATTCTTAGTATTTTATTTTTGGCTGTTTTTGTCATGTGAAAATGATACCCTTTTGCCTAAACAATAATACTCCGTATATGATTACACTTTTAGGATTGAAATAAAAACACTCAAATGTGTATACGAGGATGTGTGAGTGGTGCAATCACACAAGACTTTCAAATTATAAAAGCCTCAACATCTTTTTTTTTAATCGATATTTATTCATGCATCTTTATAAAACTACCTACAAATATTTTATTCAATAAGTTTTATTAAAAAATACTCGTAAAATCGCTTTCTATAGAATTACTTATTATTATTTTATTGTTGATACAAAAGTTGGACTTACCTTGTTTGGACTCCTGCTCTCGTACCAATTATAACTTTAGTACTTGTGAAACATGCGCACTAAGAAAGTAAACAACACCGTTAGGCTTATCGTGGGATTGTCTCCCACGATTAGACTCCGGCGTGAGAGTAAGTAATCGGTTTAGGGTTTAGTTGAAGAGTTAGGGAATGTGTGAATCGTACCTTTAATGAGAATATATTATTCTATATATAGGGGCACAGAGACCGTGTAGGTTTCTTGCTCCTTACTCTTCACACTCGTGGTGCTTATCCGGGGTAAGGATATCTATTCCGTAAATAGAAGATCCTTATCCTTTAACCGGGTATTTTGGTTGGGCTTTGGGCTTCGTGAGTCCATGCCATTGGTATTATGGCCCAAGTCATTTGTCATGATAGCCCACTCGTAGTGGGTTTGGGCTTAGTAATGTTTATAATTTGGGCTCGTGGCCCAACTATAGGCTATACGTCATCATGTCCCCCCAGTCTAGTATGCACGGCTCGTAGCCGCGGATACTAGACTAGTGAGACTAGCGGTAAGCGTGGCGGGAACAAACCAAATATTTCCCGCCCAAAAATGGGAACAATGTATCAAGTCCCAAAATATCATAATGAATGCTTCGAAAAACGGGGAGGGTGTCCACGTGTGCCTTGAGAAAAGGGAAAGAGTGTTGTACCTTTCGCCTCCCAGCCACACGTTTTGTTAGTGGGATCCACGTGGCGTCCCTTTTAGGGTTTTGAATGCATATAAAAGACACCGCCTCCATTCACTGTGGATCACACGGTAAAAAATATTTCCACCATTTCCAAACCTTTCAAAGCTTTTCTTTCTTCACTCTTCTGTTCTACTAGGTAACTGCGCGTGCGCAATTTAGTACACCTTGTTTATAGCTTGAAAATGGTTGCTCAGTTACACTAGTTCCGCTCTAGGATGGATGAGGATGACGTACGTCAGTTCTCGTCTGACTACTTTATTCCTCTCGACGTCCATCCTGAAGCGCCAGATGTGGATGCGTGTATTGCCAATTTCCCCGATGGGAAGATAGGTTTATATACACGCTTTTTTGATTACGCGAATTATCGCGTACCCATATCTGTATTTTTGAGCAACGTGCTCAATTACTACCAACTCCATATATCACAGCTGCACTGTATAGGTGCGGCGAAGATATCTAATTTTGAAATAAACTGTCGGTTACTTGCCATCAATCCGACAGTCGACCTATTTCGTGCGTTTTACCACACAACGTGGTCGCACGGGTGGGTTTCTTTTGCAAAGCGCGCAGGGCGCCTTCAATGCTATACCGATAAAGTAGATTCTTTAAGGCATTGGAGAGAGTACTTTTTCTGGGTGGATGATGTTGTATTTCCAACGCGCTTTGAGTTCTATACTCAAGGGTCGCTGCCGAGGGATTAGCGTCCTATCCCTGGTTCGTACAGCGCCGCGGATGCGGACATAATTGATAGTAACCGCATTCCCATTAACTCCTATCCTGAGGAGTTTTTGGTGCATATGGGACTGAGTCTCAACTATTTTGATGGTGCGGACGAGGTTCCAACCTTCATTGATGAGAACAGCCAGGGTGGGTACTCATCCTTTCTTGCCTTTGCCTTATAATGTAAGTGTTTGTTTATTTTGCTTGAATAACTAAGTTGTTCTTTGTTATTTGTCTTGTGTCTGTCGCAGAGATGGATCTGTTCGCTGTTGTAAAGCTGAAGGAGCCCAAGCGCGTGACAGTGGGGGTGCGTCCTCTGAGGGAAGGTGAGCAGCCCATCTTACAGGCCACTGAGGGGCATCTAACGGTGTTTGGGCCCGTTGCGCATGAAGATTCTCCCCCCGCACCCGCGCTTGTTGCACCGGTGCAGAGTGTTCCGCCTACTGGGGAGCAGTCTCCTGTGGAGGAGGAAACGCATGTTGAATCATCCAACAGCGTGGAGATCCTGGAACCTGTTGTGGAGGTTCGGAGGGAGAAGCGCAAGGAAGCGTCTTCTGGTGGTTATGGTACTGGTACCTCCAAGAGGAGGCGCCATCTGATTGCTGATGAAGAGTCTGCCACGCCGGATGATATGTCCGTTTCTGACGCGGAGAAGAATCTGCCCAAGTCCCCACCTCTTGTGTAAGTATTTTCATTTTCATTATTTGATGTATCTTCGCACTAACTTTACCCTCTTTGTTTTGTAGTGACCATGCTGCTCATGATGATGCGGTGTTTGCTGATCGTGCAGCATCACCGCAGACTGCTCATGTGGGGGAGCCTTTGAAGGCAGCGGCGCAGATGTCTGCGCATGAGTTGGTGGAGGAGCTAGCTGGTGTTGCTGCTCACCAAGCTGAGTTGGTCACTCAGCTAAAGGCGTGGGCTGTTGTGGAGGGAGGCAGCCTTGCTCATAAGGATGAGCAGATTGCCCAGCTCAGGGTGAAGTTGGCTGAGGCGTAGGTAGAGGTGTTGGCTGCCGATGAGCGCGCCAAGAAGGCTACCGAGGAGAAGTTGAATGTGATGGCTGAGCTACAGCGCGAGCGTGGAGAGTCGCAGCAGTACAGGGCTGACCTCGCCTGGGGGGTTAAGTACCTTGAGGAGAAGAAGACTGAGCTATGCGGCCAGCTTGCTGCCTTTGGTAAGAAGGTGGAGAGCTCTGTGGAGACGCAGGAGGAAAAACTGCACAGGTTGAGCATAGAGTATGATGAGGAGTTGTATCCTCATCTGATGTCCATGATTGCGGAGCGCAGGTACTTGTTATACATTATCCTTTAATTCTTGTATTTATTTTTTTTCTAATGCATTTGTTGCTGTTTGTGCAGGTGGTTGATCAGCCATGGCTTGCGCCTGGCTGCCATGGGCACATTGGAATCCGAAGAGGTCGTGGGTGCCTTTGGCAAGGTGGTGGAGTGCGCCGTTGCTCGTGGCAAGGCGTAGGCTGTGGAAGAGCTTGCTGAGGGTCAACTACTAACCATTCCCCTCGCTGAAGTTCCTGACTACAATGTGGGTGCCTTCGATGAACTTGTGAAGGCGATGGATGGAATGAGGCTCTTCGAGCTTCCGCACATTGCGCGGCTGGAGCACGACCAAGATTGTCCCATCTCAATAATAATGGCGGGATTAACTCTGGGGAGGCATATCTTGGAGAAGGCAGAGGCTGAACCTGATTTTTATTTGAAGCCTGACGAGGCTCAGTTGCAGGTTCCAGTGTTCGCGCAGCCGCGTGATATTCTTAACCCTTTCGCTATTGAGAAAGAGGTTCCTCTGAAGGAGGTTTGGGAGCGTCACGCAGAGAGGGCGGCCAAGAAGAAGGGTTTCAAAGGGAAAGCCACTCTCTGTGGTGCAGGTGCTGCGCATATCCCTAGGTCAGATGGGGTTGCGGTCAGTGTGGCGACCGTGTCCCCGAAAGATGCGTTGCTTTTGAAGAAACTCCAAGAGGCTGGGAGTTCTACTGACCAAGGACGCAGCCCTCAGCAATGCCGTAGCTTGTAGATATTTATGTATAACTTGTAGTTATTGTTGTAAAAACTCGTGGTTTTTGGTAAATGAAAGTATGGAACTTTTTGCACGCATATATCGCTTTATACTTAGATTTTTGTCTTTGTTATGCGAAAGACTTTCCCAGAGTTACGATGTGCATTAATATCTTGTATTCAGCCCATACATTAAGTCCGTAACTTAACACATAAATGTTTGTGGTCCATAACCTTAACAAACGTGCGAGTAGATGTGTAGCGTGCTACATTTATCAATTTGAGGAACCAAGAGTCTTGGTTTTTTAGTTCGTTTACACTTGCACAGTGTGCGTTATTGCGCATTCGTCGTGGGATGCGTACTAAAGTCATAGTCGTGTATGAAGTTAGTGAGTTTGTGTACGAACTTAGGAGTCAATTGTTTTGAATCCGTGTGGTGGTATGCAGCGTACTACGAATGCCACTCTATAGGAATCAATTGTCTTGAATCCATGTTTTGTTAAACACGCACAGTGTGCGTTAAAGTGCATCCATCGTGGGATGTACTGTTAACTTACTCCAACGTCTTGATAGTAAGGTGTTTAACAGGGATACGTGATCCGATGTTGATGGGTTTGCAACCCTCTTACTCAACGAGTATTTTAGTAGGTTTACTCATCCTGTCTGCCCTCGTGTGGTCTTAATATGTGCATGCACGCCATGTAGGCAATAATATAAATAAACAAGATTGAAACATAAATAAATGATGTAAGCAATAATGTTGAAATTTGTTGTGGAGTTAGCTAGAAACCACAACGTTTTATTGATTCTTGCAAGTTAAAAAAGTAAAGACAATTTCCTACGAGAAAAAGTAAATACGCATACATTTATTGAGCGCTTACTAAAGTGCAGAGGTGTCAGTGTGTGGGCCGTAGCCTAAAGGTAGCATCTCTTGAGATTGCAAATGTTCCAGGTGCGTGGTAGCTCGTGGCCCTTCATGTCGCGCACTTTGTTCGCACCGTCGCCTAATGCCTCTGTGACCTCGTAAGGTCCTTCCCAATTGGGTCCGAGTTTGCCCGTGTCTTCTGCGTGGCTTGCGTCGTTGGCGCGGTATACAAAGTCCCCTAGCTTGAAAGAAGTGTTTCTGACTCTTGCATCATAATACTTCTTCATTTTTGATTTAGCTTTTGCTTCACGGATAGCTGCCCTTTCGCGTCGTTCCTCCAACAGATCTAAGTCAATGCATCGTTCGTCATCGTTGGTTGTGACGTTGACTTCCGATGTACGGATTGTTGGCATTCCAATCTCTGCTGGTATAACAGCTTCTGTCCCGTAGACAAGAGAAAAAGGTGTATCGCCGTTGCTGACTTTGAGTTCTGTGTGGTGGGCCCACAGAACATGCGATAATTCGTCCACCCATCTACCTTTATGTCTGTCCAAGCGCGCCTTGATTCCTTCACCCAGACTACGATTCGCGCGTTCTACTAATCCATTTGTTTGTGGATGTTTAACTGACGCGAAGTGCTGTGTGATGTTTAACTGCGCGCACCAGTCTTTGAATGGGTTATCACAGAATTGTTTTCCGTTGTCCGAAATAATCTCTCCAGGTAGGCCAAAGCGGCATACAATATTATCCCAAATGAATCGTTTGACCTGGTTTCCTGTGATACTCGCTACTGCTTTTGCCTTGATCCATTTGGTGAAGTAGTCAATGGCGACAATGAGGAACTTAAGTCCTCCTGCCGCGACTGGAAAGGGTCCTGCAATGTCAATTCCCCATTTATGGAACGGCCATGGTGAGGTGATGGGTGTTAACTCATGTAGTGGTCGACGCGGAATGGGTCTGTGGACTTCGCAGTCGTTGCATCTTCTAATCATGTCTCGCGCGTCGCGGTGCATGGTTGGCCAATAGTACCCGGATCGCAAGGCACGCGCTACAACAGACCGTGGTCCTGAGTGCATGCTGCAAGATCCGGCGTGGATTTCCCGGAGTACGTAGTCTGCCTGAAGAGGTCCGACACACCTAAGCCATGGTTGTAGGAATGAACGCCGATATAGGATACCATCTCGAAGTTCGAATCTCTGTGCTGTGCACCGTATCCGTTGAGCGTCCTTTTGTTCCTGGGGGAGTGTTCCCTTGCTAATAAAATCCATGATGGGTGTCATCCATGTGGGATGTTCTTCTTCTATCACTGTGGATACTTCTATCTCAGAGATGGATTTATTCTTCAAGGTTTCCACCAATACCTGTTTTGACAGGTGTGCGAAACTTGTGGATGCGATCTTACTTAGCGCATCTGCTTTTTTATTTTCTCCTCGTGGGATTTGTTTGATGGAAAACTTGTCAAAATTCTTGATCAAGGACTTGGCCTTATCGAGGTATTGGATCATGTGTTCCTCTTGGGCCACATACTCGCCTAACACGTGGTTAGCTACTAATCGTGAATCCACATTAGCTTCTAGGTTGCGTAAACCCATTTGATTTGCTATGCGGAGTCCAGCCAGTAATGCTTCATATTCCTCCTCATTGTTTGTGGCTATGAATTCAAAACGCAATACATAAGTGTGTTCTGTTCCATCTGGGCTGGTAAGGATAAGGCCTGCGCCTGATCCTTCTGTGCACGAGGATCCATCCGTAAATAGAACCCATGGCTCTTGTAATGGTACGTCAACCGTTGGTGATGAAGTATCAGCATCTGGCTTCTCGATAATGAAATCAGCCAATATATGTCCCTTGATCGCGGTGCGTGGCCTATAGGAGATGTTATGCTCACTCAATAACACGCTCCACTTTTGTAGCCACCCTGATGCATCAGGTTTAGAGATAACCTGCTTGATGGGTTGGTCCGTGATTACAGCTATCGGATGCGCTTGGAAGTACCTGCGCAGTCTCTTAGCTGCGAATACTAAGGCTAGGACCAGTTTCTCCATAGCGGTGTAGTTAGTCTCTGTCTTCTTGAGAGCTTTGCTTACAAAGTATATAGGTGTTTGAACAGAGTTTCTGTCTGTCAGTAGCACCGCACTGACTGCTCCATGGGTCGCTGATAGATACATGATCAATTATTCCCCTTGTCGGGGTGCGACAAGCTTGGGTAGCTCTGCTAGGTTTTGTTTGAGCTGTTGGAAAGCTTCTTCCGCTTCTGGAGTCCATCGAAAGTCTCCCTTCTTCGTACACTTCTTGAGTGTTTTAAAGAGAGGAAGTGACTTATCCGCTAATTTGGACAAGAATCGATTTAGTCCGGCTAATTTGCCGTTTAGTGACTGGACTTCTTTTAGTGTGCGCGGTGAAGGTAGTTCGATGACCACTCTTGTTTTATCTGGGCAAGGTTTAATACCATCGGGTTCTATTAGGTACCCAAGAAACATGCCTTCTGTTGCTCCAAAAGTGCACTTCTTGGGATTCAACTTCATGTTTATTCTTCCCAATGTCTTAAACGTTTCTTCTATCTCACGCACCAATTCCTCTTCGGTATGGCTTTTTATGACTAGGTCATCAACATAGACCTCCAAATTGCGGCCCACTTGCTTCTCAAATGCGTTATCCACCAACCGTTGGTATGTGGCTCCTGCATTTTTTAAGCCAAAGGGCATTTTTGTGTAGCAATACACCCCTTGACTCGTGTGGAAGGCTGTTTTTTCTTCATCCTCCTTGGCCATTTGAATTTGATGGTATCCTTTGTATGTGTCTAGGAAGCATTTAAAGGGATATCCGCACAAGGATTCTACTTTCCAATCAATTTCTGATAGCGGATAGCAGTCTTGTGGACATGCTTTGTTGAGATCGGTGAAGTCCACGCACATTCTCCAGCTACCATCGCTCTTCTTTACCATCACTGGGTTGGAAAGCCACTCGTGGTAATAAACTTCTCGCATGATACCTGCGTCTACAAGCTTGTGCACTTCCTCCAGAATAGCTTTTGCGCGCTCTGGAGCCTGGCCGCGCTTTTTCTGCCGTATTGGAGGATATCCTTGTCAGATTTCTAGCTTGTATTCCGTAATGGCTCTTGGCACTCCGGTCATGTGTTTGGGTTCCCATGCAAAGATGTTTAGGTTCTTTTGCAATAATGCGCACACAGCTGCTCTGCCCTTCTCGGATAGTGATCCCCCAATTGATATCTCTTGGTCAGGATAATCTGGGTGTATTGCAACTTTTAGGTTTGTCACCTTGGTTGTGTGCTGTTCTGGAGCGCGCGGAACTTCATCTGTCACTATGTTGCATTCTCTTGGAGATGCGGTGGTGTTGTAGAGAGTGACGATCCCTCCTTCCACTGGAAACTTGAGCATCCCATGTGCTGTGGATGGAACTGCACGCATGGCTGATATCCCTGGTCTCCCAATGATGCCATTGTATGATGAGGGAGACCTGATTACCATGAAGTTCATCCAAGCTGTTGTGGAATGGTATTCATTACCGATTACCACTAGTATGCGTAATTGTCCCATGGGCCAAATCTTTTCACCTGTGAATCCAGTCAGTGACGTCGTGGCCGGAATTAACTGGTTTTGTATCTCTGGTTTTAGCCTTTTGAAGCAGTGTTCGTACATGATATCCGCAGACGCTCCTCCGTCAACATACATGCGGTGGATATCGTGACCCCCCGCTTGTATCTCGATGGTGAGTGGTTCTACCACTGCGTTGTCCGCAGTAAGAGTGGGGAAAGAGATTTGGTTCCCCTTGGAAAATCTTTGGCTGACTTTTTGTTTCGTATTTCGCTGCCATGATTGTATCATGTATATTGTGTCAGCCTTACTTTTTGGTATCTCTTTTTTGGCCCCATTCTTTTGTCTATCTTTCCCTTCTTTGATGTTTTTGACGAGGTGGTCCATCTTTCCTTCTCTCACTAATTTATCAATTAGCTGACGTAGTTGGACACACTCGTTAGTGGTGTGACCCTTCTGCCCATGATATTCGCAGTGTCCTCCTCCTATGCGCTTCTCTTCTGGAGTGCTCATAGGTGGGTGTTTTGGAAATTTTGCTCCTTTTGTCGCGAATATTTCTTTAGGGGTTTTTGTGAGTGAAACGTATTTGTCGTTATCCCTTCCACTACCTCGGTTGCGGTAATTCCTGTTGCGGTTGCCACTTTGGTCATTGGATTGTCTCCTAGACTGTTCTTGTGGTTTAAAGGTTGAGTAACCTTTTTTGCTGTCTGCCGCCGCTGCTTCCCCCTGGATGAAGGATCTGGTGCGCTTTGTTAGCTCATCAAAGCTTTGGGGTACTTTATCGTTTAGCTTCCGTATCAGCTCTGGGTTATTGATCCCGTTCATGAACCCTGAGATTTTTAGTACCTCGGGGCATGCCTTGACTTGCATGCATTCATCCTTAAAGCATTCCATATAAGCGCTTGTGGATTCCCCTTGGCGCTGTTTCACTCTGGCTAGTTCCACAGGGTTCTTTGCGCACTTCTTTCGTTGCGTGAAATTTAGGCGGAATGCCTTCCGCAACTCTTCAAACCCATTTATGTTTCTTCGTGGAAGCTTGTTGAACCATGTTCGTACATTTGCTACTAAGGTAGAGTTGAACATATGACACCACACAGGTTGTGGCCAATTTTCGATAGCAGCCGCTGACTCGAAAATTTTTAGGTGATCATCAGGATCACCTGTTCCATCATATGTTTTAACATTGGTAGGCATGCGCCTTCTCTTGTCATCTGAGAAATCGCTTATGCGTCGCGTGAACGCATCAACCTTTTGGCGACGCCAAGGAAGGGAAATATCTTCATCCTCCTCGTACCGACGTCGGTTTTTAGATTTCCAATGTCCCGTCTCTCTATCCTCGTTGTCCGAGGAGTTGCTAGAAGAGGAGTTGTTCCTTCTGCGGCGCTTGCGCCGTTTTTCCCCGGAGTCCGAGTTTGAAGGGCTTGTACTTGGGGAGTGGTGTTTCCCAAGCCTATCTTGGATTCTTCTGCTTCCTGACCTTGAGACGCTTACGCTCGTTGAACGTTGTCGTCCAAGTCTATCTTGTATCCTGGCTACCAAGCCTAGCGTGGACATTGGTGTGCCGCACGTTGTCTTCGTAATCCTCCGAGTATTGAGAGTTAGATGTTGTACCAAGGCTACCAAGCCTAGCGTGGACATTGGTGCGCCTCTCATTGTTTCTGCGCTCATAGTGGCGCGGTGGAGATTTTTCTTGGCTAAAGTCCAGCTGGTTTTGCAGGTCGCGGCTTGACCTTCTTCTTGCCTCCTCTTGCATGAGACTAGTTAAAGTCTCATAATGTTGGGACACGAAATCGTTTAATGTCACCTCAGGTGCATCCTCTTCTACTGCGAGGATGTCCGTCTCCGCATGGGGTTCCCTCTCTCTATTAGGTGCTCCTGGTGGCACAGTGTTGTCCACTATGGATGCCACTTGGTGGGGAGTAGTAAAGAGAGTGCGCTGAATGTCCTCAGCGCTTGGGACTACAGTAGTGGTTCGGGTTGTCCCCAAAGGCAATTCTACCGTGGTAGGGATTGGAGTTACATTCGACTCGCGATGACTAGGCGCACTGGTTGTTCCAGAGGTTGGCCTTGGAGTCGAATCTTGATGCTTCTTCCAATGTGAATCATCACGTGGTTTCTCCGGCTGCGGAGTCCGCTGGCCTGAGTTCTTGTTTTTTGGCATTCTAGTCTTGAGTTCTTAGTGTAGGGTCCCACAGATGGCGCCACTTGTTGATACAAAAGTTGGGCTTACCTTGTTTGGACTCCTGCTCTCGTACCAATTAGAACTTTAGTGCTTGTGAAACCTGCGCACTAAGAAAGTAAACAACACCGTTAGGCTTATCGTGGGATTGTCTCCCACGATTAGACTCCGGCGTGAGAGTAAGTAATCGGTTTATGGTTTAGTTGAAGAGTTAGGGATTGTGTGAATCGTACCTTTAATGAGAATATATTATTCTATATATAGGGGCGCAGAGACCGTGTAGGTTTCTTGCTCCTTACTCTTCGCACTCGTGGTGCTTATCCGGGGTAAGGATATCTATTCCGTAAATAGAAGATCCTTATCCTTTAACCGGGTATTTTGGTTGGGCTTTGGGCTTCGTGAGTCCAAGCCATTGGTATTATGGCCCAAGTCATTTGTCATGATAGCCCACTCGTAGTGGGTTTGGGCTTAGTAATGTTTATAATTTGGGCACGTGGCCCAACTATAGGCTATACGTCATCATTTACTCTATGAAATATTGTTTAACCTTTAATCTTTAGGGATCACTTTTGTAATTATACTGAGTTTTGCACAGGACTTTCGCAAATTCAGAATGAACAGTCAGAGTTACTTATTAGTTAGGTGTCTAGCATGTGCTTTGAAATTATAATTATTGTAATATCTTTAGAAATAGATTATATAAAAGGGAGCTATACTCAAATGACCGTCAGAGGAGGGTTTGTCCTACAGATAACCACTTTTCACTATGTCTAAAATGACCTACTTGTTCGGGTATAAGTGTGGGCGAACAAGTGGATCATTTTAGACATAATGAAAAAAGTGGTCATCTGCAGGACAAACCTTCTTCTAACACATGGGCGGAGCTACGAAAGGGGCACGGTGGACACGTGCCCCCTCAAAACTTTCCGGCGTAATGTAACTTTTTCAGAAATTCTCGTGTTTGTCATCGTTTTGCCCCCTTAAAATCAAATATATTAAATCAAGTCGATCGGTAAAGTTGAAAAAAAAGCTCCATGGTCGAATGGTTTTGTTTTACCGGAGATGGAGTCATGGAGTTGGTTTTCTTGAAGAAGATGGAGTCATGGAATTGTACTAGGGGTGAGCATCGGTTCAGGACCGGACCGAGGAACGAATTAGCCAAAAAACCAAGACCGAGGACCGGACTGAATGTGGTCGGTCTGGTCCGGCCCGGTCTCGGTCAGTCCGGTCCAATTAGGCCAAATAATCGGTTTTTGGTCCGGTCCGGTCCGGACCGACCGGACCGAAGGCCGAATTAGCCAAAAAGCCAAGACTGAGGACCGGACCGAATGTGATCGGTCTGGTCCGGTCTCGGTCTGTCCAGTCCGTTCGGGTCATTTGCTCAGCTCTAATTGTCATATCAAAAGGGACCATGTGACTTATGTGTGGGTGGTGAAGGCCCACGTGTGTTTAGTTTCTTTTTTCTTTTTTATTTTTTTAACATCTAAGGCAAAGTGTACTTCAATATGTTGTTCTATTTCTCTATTTTAAAAAGTAAATTCTTTATATAAAAACATAATGTATTTATTATTGTGTTTTTGTTGAAATGTTTATGATCAAGTACTACATCACTTTGTTCAAAAAAAATTCTGCATCACTTGTTCAAAAACAAAAGTGATGTACCTTTAATTAATTCAAATTGAATATATGGTTAGAGTGTCTTGAAAGTGTAACTACCAGTAATATATAGGGCTGTAAACGAACCGGACGAACACGAACGGAGACCTGTTCATGTTCGTTCATTTAATTTTAACCGGACAAATAAACGGACACGGACGCTTAAACGGACGAATTTTCTTGTTCATGTTCGTTTATTAAGAAAATGAATTGTTCATGTTCGTTTATGTTCGTTCATTAAGACACTAAACGAACGCTAAACGAACATAAACGATCGAACATAAATGAAAATAGACAAACAAACATAAACTTTATTAAATTCTTCACAATATATTGTTTTATAAGTGTTGTTTTGTTTAAACAAACAAATTTTTAAAATTATAAAATTAAAAGAGATGATATATGAACATAAATAGATAAATAAACATAAACGAACTTTAACGAACGCCTAACCGGACGTTCATGAACATAAATGAACGAACGAGACTTTTGTTCATGTTCGTTCATTTAACTAAACGAACGTAAAATATTGTTCATGTTTGTTCTTTTAATAAACGAACGAACATAAACGAACTTTTTACCGAACGGTTCATGAAATGTTCACTGAACGTTCAGTTCGTTTACAGCCCTAGTAATATATATCGAGTACTAAAGACTTTTTTTATTTTTTTCAAATTCTTATCAAAGAATATAAAAGATTTTCTTTGTTGAGAAAAAATGTATAGATTAACGTGGTGTTGAACTCGACACAATTGCATAGTTCTCGTTAAAATCACTTTTTTGCTATTGTACCCGACCCGACTTGACCCATTTATCGGTTGGCTATGTTTTTTTTCTTTTCCGACCTGTCGTATTAAAGATTTTTTTTGCCCCCCCCCCCCCCCCCAAAAAAAAAAAAAAAAATGTTCTGGCTACGCCCCTGCTCTAACAGTTCATTTCAGTAATTTTCAGTATATAAAAAGCTAGAGTAAGTTACACGTATGACCTTGTTATATGTAAGAACTTTATGAGATTTTGCTGGAAAATGACATTTGAGTGATTTGACCATCATTTTCCTACAAAGTCTTTATGGTCTGGTCCACTCTGTTCGGAGCGTCGACTATACGCATAGAAAATGACCATCACAAGTCGACCACCATCACTTATATCATAATGTCCTTAACGTTAAAATAGATAACGTTAGATAAATTTATTCGAAACGTATAACTTTTGTGGTTTAAAATTCGCATTTTTTTTTCTTTCTAGTGGACCATCACAATTGCATCGATCTCCTGTTTTCAAAGCAAAAGTACGTGTAGAACATAACCTGTAGCAAATCGAAAAAGCCCATATGAGGGGGGAAATGATGCCATAGGAAAGTTTTGGCCATATATTGTGGAAAATTGTTTTGACAAAAAGTGGTGTGTCATTGTGCGCCTGTGTGTAATGGCATAATGAAATTTCCACCGACCAATTCAATATCAAAATATCAAATTAGCTGACCCAACCCAAAGTGACCCGAACCCGAATTGGCCCGCCCCGAGTGACCCGAGTTTTAAACAAGGTCGAGTTCAGGTATGTTTTTTTAGCCTTGACCCGAATTGACCCGAACCCGACCGGGTCAACCCGAATAACACCCCTACACATAGGTGCCCAATGACACACCATCCTGGTATTTTTTTTCTTCCTGTTTGCGTCTTGTTAAAATGATACTTTTTGCGGAAATGATAATATGTGATGCCATGTTAACTGTTAAGTGTATAGCATGTGCTTTGAAATTATAATACATATGTTTATGAAAATAGATTATACAAAAAGCTAGAGTAAGTTACACGTATCACTTTGTTTATATGTAGAAGTTTTTGAATTATGTTGGCAAAAATGACTTTTGACCATCATTTTCCTACAAAAAATCTCTTTATATGATTTTTCTACAAGCCTACGAAAATAACAACATACTCAATATCTTATTATTACCAAAAAAGTATATTGCTTAAATAATTTGAAATTAAATTGAAACAAGGTTACTATTTTTCGTAAGAGTAAACATTAATAACCTAAATCAATATCTGCACAAAAGATATATCAACGCTAATCCAAATTTTAATTACAATTCGATTAAAATTACAAATAATTTAATTGAGGCTTTCAATTTACAATGTCCTAAAACAGAATTTCGCTTGTATAGCAATTGTTTTAAGGATACGACAATCTATTCAAATATATAAGAAAACTTGAATCTAACGAATCGTAGATTGCATCATGATGGAAGTTGTGATAGTGATTAATTATGTATTCTCTCTTGCTTTTTTCCGGAACCAACAAGGTCTTTATAAACTTCATGAAATGAAATGTCAAGAACGTTACAATTGTTTAGGAAGAAAACATGGCAATGGTTTGTAACTTTATATAAAACCTAAAAATAAATTTTGAAATTTTTAATCAAGAAGAGCCAAAGAGCTCCAAGGCCCAATAAAGTCTAAGCAAGCACAAACCCAACCATTATGCCCAATGTGATAATCATTAAATATGTAGGTATGCTATTATCTAGTCAAAAAAGATGATTATTTGCTTAAATCATGTTCCAACATCATCATATGATCATCATGGCTAAAAATATGATTATGTGCTAATCATGTTCCAACAATAACATATATTTAAATTGAAAAATAAGATAATACTAAGTTACTTATTATTCTATTTTCATCAAATATAATATGACATGCATCTGACAAGGTGTCTTTTGGACTTGAGCCTTTCCTAGTGAGTACTTATCGGATCTACTTTATGGATAGTGAATATGAGTCTTGAACAAGTCACGTTGTATAGTAAATTGAGATAATGAGTATCACACATATCATATTTATGCAATAACCGATTCTTACCGTTGTATTCATTTCGGTCATGAACATATCTTTATTTATGAGAATTTTAGAGAACTTAGTCATCTAGTTCTCAAAGACGCGACCACACATCAATCTCATATACATGATGTCAATCAAGAATATTTCGTAGTATTCCACAGTAGAAGCCATTAACATTATTAAGAACTAAAATTCATCCCTTAAACATCAATGAAAAAACACACAAAAATTTATCTAAGGAATGGGCATACCTGTATGTTAGTATTTTTCAGTTTTACCCAACTAGTTTTTCCTATTGATCGAACCTACACCATGGTATCTTCAATATTAGTAGGTTAGGTTTCCGCCGAGTAATCACTCATTGTACGTGTTGGCTTTAAGCCCATACCCCTCATTGTAAATCTGACTTGTTATTTACAAATGCCTTTTGTCAAAGGATCAATATTTCCTAAAAATTCTTCTATCGTACTGTGGCGACGTATTATATATTTTGACTTGCCGTTATAGATATAATTCTTTGCAAGTTGGCTACCTGAGTTCCTTCTGGAGCTTGGGGAGGGGTTTTACCCGGGTTCGAGTCTCGTAAATGACAAAGAAAATTTGGATTTTTCTCTTAGTGTGAAGCCGTGAGTTCTAGGGGTTTCCCTTCGCGGGTCTCTCCTAGTGTTTCGGGTCCCGGGGCCTGCTCGTTTGGATGGTTTAACTTGGGGTCGGATTTCAAGTGTGGTGCCGTTCTATAAAAAAAATGCAATTCTTTGCTCTAGTAAGAGGAGCCAACTGTCACAATGTATACAAACAGCTGTCACAGGCTTTGGCCACAATAACCTCTAGAAAGCTTTTACGTCATTTAGCTTTTTCAGCAGTTTTGTCCAAGGCTAAAATTTTTGCTTCAATAGTAGTGGATATGGTATTCACAGTTTGCTTTGTGATTTCCAAGATGTAGCAACCCCTCAAGTGTAAATACATAGGCACTTGTGGACTTGCCTTCATTATAATTAAAAATCCAATTAGCATCACCAAATCAATTTAACATGAGAGGATATTTAGTGTAATGTACCTCATAAGCCATTGTATGCTTAAGATATTGAAGCACTATAACTAGTGCATCCCAATGATCTCTGCTAGCGTTATGTGAGTATCAACTAATTCGACTTACAATATATGCCAAATTCGGTCGTGTACAATTCATTATATACATCAAACTTCCTAGAACTTGTGCTTTTTGCAATTGAGATACACTTTGTCCCAAATTATAACACATCAAAGCAAGATTAATATGCAATAATCAGTCATACCCTTATACTGGAACACCATAAGTTCACAACTTTTACTAATCAGATTTACATATAATAACGTTGTATTTTGACCATAAAAGAATAGAAACTCAAGCACGCCAACATTACATATATGTGCATCTAATAATGGCCAAAAACAAGTTTCTGGTTCAGTTATGAAGCTTGTCAAGCTCGCACTCAGACGAAAACAAATCTTAACAGATAGCAACTATCAACTAAAAACCAATATGGAGTAACATTCAAGCATACGTAAGCATAATACAAACACTCATATTACACCAAATTACAAAGTTTCGCTTAGGCAAAGTAAGTTTATTTGGCTGATTTACTTATGTCAACAGATGCATACATAAACTAATATCCTGGTAACATTTACAAGCACTCAAACAAACTAAACAAAAATATGAATAATATGTATTACATCTATCCACAGCTAAATAATATGTATTAACGGGGTGTTTGGATTATCTTATTGAGATTCGGGAATGCCAATATGTTTTTTTTTTCTTCTTTTTTTGGCTTACCCATTTAAGCTTATGGCTTAAACAAGCCATAAAGTTAAGTGGATAAACTAATACACCAAAAAAGAGTGGGCTTATTGGCTTTACAAAATCCCAATAAGCCGATAAGCCCACAAAATAAGCTAATCCAAACACCCCCTTAATGAATAATAAAGTATTATTCATAAAAGCAGATTGGTACGAGATAAGAATTCGACAAAGATTCGAATAAGGATAACAAGACACCTCAGATTGACGGCGATGGTGGGCGACGACGGAAGGTGAAGGTGGAGGATGGAAGAGGCGTGATAAAGTGAGGTGAAGATATGGTTATAGGAAACGGTGTTGTTTATTTTAGAAATGAAAAAAGTGAGAAGGGTGTTTTCATTTTTTCTATTCATGTTTGAAAAATGAGATTTTTTTTTTTTTTTCTAAATTATTGGAAAAAAATTCGAATAAACGCGTTTTCAGTTTTTTATAAATTTTTTTTGAAAAAAATGGAGTATTTCTCTCCAACTAAACGCACCCTTATATTTTCGTTTTTAGTTTTGCGACGAAGCCCAAGATAGTTTTAGGAAAACTTGTACCACTACAAAAGAAAAATTAGGAAATGAATTATTATTATAGTGGTAAGAGTTTATACATACACTACATAGGTATTAGAAGATTATTACACTACATTATTTGGCCCTTTTTCTCGTTACGCTTTTTGTTCTAGACCATTTATAGGTGTAGTTCTTGTCTTGAAAACCAACTTAATATGTACACAGGTGTATCCGAAAATTTATCATTAGAAATTAGTTTTTTTTAACTTGTGCCCTGAGACATATGTTAAGCACACCAAAAAGATGGTGGGACCCGCAGAAAAAGACAGTTGGATTCACATAAAAGTACACTTTCAAATAAAAGACATGGCTATGTTCAAAAAAAAAATAAAAAATAAAAGACATGGGCCGGCTGTACTTTGTGTGGGTTCGACCGTCCTTTTCTACGGGTCCAACCGTCCTTTTAGTGTGCTTAGCTTGTGCCTCGGGACACAACTTAGAAAAACCCATAAAACTTGATACTTCTTTTGCACTTATAAATTATGAAATGACTATGTTGGAAAGTTTTAATGGGCCTTTTCTAAACCATAATCAACTACATGTATATGTAGAGGATTACAAAAATTGACGCCCCTTAAAATTTGGGAGATAATTTGCACACTTTATTTTTTGATTGAGACACTTATATGTACAACCGGTTAAAGCAGTGTACATTAACAATACAACAGTTTAATGCACATGATTGAGTGTCCGAACAAAAAAAAAGTGTACAAATCATTTCTCTTAAAATTTTGGGCCCTGTGCGGTTGGGTAGCCCGCATAAGGTGATATCCGGCCCTGGCAACCAAGTGCAGGTAACGACTAAACTTGTTCGTATAACAAAGCTTGGTGGCTTTCCCGAAGAAGAAAAACAAAACACCATAACAATAAGACACTTCAAATAGCATTTTAAAAGGATTTTCTAAGATGTGTGCATTTTGTGAACTCGAATTGCCATATATACTAGTTTTATTAAATACATCTCATATCACGTTATTTTAGTGCCTACAAGCCCAAGTGCCACAAATGCAATACTACATTGCCCATAGCACGACAAAGGATAGTCACGACGCGTGTAAGGTCTCCTTTTAAACGTCATCGTCCGCTAGGACAAACATCGCATGTCGATATCAAATAGTTTCAGGGGACCAATCAGGGGACCAAACAAGCAATTTTATTTAGGTATTATATCGATTTTTGGTTACATCATGACACTATTATTGTTGGTGTCCAAATCATATGATGGACTATCTTATTTATTTATTTATTTTATTTTTTTTGAGAATTTCATATCTTCCTTTATTTTATCAATAATTTCATATATATATCCAAAATACAATCATTGAAAATATGTTTATAATGATTTTAAAGCATAATTTTGATAAATATGAAATAATTAAAATTTAATTTGGGAGATATGAAACTACCTCTTTTTTCTTCTAATAAGTGAAGCCGAGCAATTCAATATATTTTTCTTTATATTACTTGCCAAAGTCATTTATTTTAATGAATAGTAACAACTAAAACGCTTTTTAGAAACCCCGTTATATATGTTAACGGGTATTTGTTTAAGTTTATATGTGGGCTTTTCAGTTTATTTGATTTCGGCTTATATTTTATAAGCCTCAATTTTCTTCCTTATAAACTTTTGGGCTTATATATATAAGTTTATCATATAATAATAAACTTATAGAAGGCTAAAAGTCTCAAAATGAGCGGAAAATTAAAGCTTATAAAATATGAACCGAAACACAAATAAACTCATAAACTACATATAACTTAAGCAAACACACCCTTAATTTTTATTTTAGCAATAAATCATTTTTAATTATTTCTCTACGCAAGTCCTGATCACTTTAATCGTACTATTATTAGTTTATTAATACATATATTACATCATCGTCACTTTCATCGTACCATAGAACTAGTGTTATACTATATTTTTTTTTTTTTTTAGTTTTGGGTGAGGTTAAAGAACTAATAACTAGAAATCAAATTAATTAGAAAAACTATAACCACTTTAAACCAGACCACATACTACGGCTACATGATAAGTGTTTTGTTTATGTTAGTGTTTAATCAAATTCCACATACTCTACGTCCACGACTGGTAAAAAAAGGGCTGAGATCGTAAAACTTTTTACATTAAAGAGTGATAAAATAAACAAGGATTAACAAAATATATATATATATATATATATATATATATATTATGTCTCAGCACAACGTGCGGACAATACAAACTTTGTTCTCTTCAACTTTTATGAAGATACGAATTGTTTCATTGATTATGAACTTCCAAATTTCTTATTGTTTGTTTAAACTATTAAATATAAAATAAAATGAAAATATCATCTAAGTTTCGTTTGTGTTCTAATTTAGTCACTCGAACTTCACATTAACAATAGAAACCATCAAAATTTTAATTTTGTGAAAATGCAAAATGACTATGTTTAATGTATTTATACATGCATTGTTAAGTTGTACCTAATTTATAACTATGTTCTAATTTATTACTCACCCCGTAGTTATAACCACTATCAACCAACTTTATGTACGACCAATTTATGCAATTCTGAAAAGTAAATAAGACATAAAATAATAATCAAGTTTGAGAATTATTAATTTTAGGTCATCAGAACATAAAAATTGCACAACAATGAAACAATATTGAAACTTTAAGGGCTCGTTTGGTATGGGGTATTGGTTAGTAGGGTTAGGGGTGAAAGTAAAAAAAACATTGTTTGTTTGATGTGCATAGTTTTTAAATAGTATTTAAAACCCTCAAATCCATGATTCTACAAAACCCACCCTAATGGATGGATATTGTGACATATAGTAGTCACTTATTTTTGAAACATGTGTAAGCTACATATATTTTTACTCGTATTCAATTGTAACCATTCATTCTATTATACTATATACTAAAAGCCTAAGAGCCGTTCGTCCAGAATGTGAGTGCAAAACACTGTGGCTACTAAGCTACAGTGCAGCACAATGCTTTCTATAGTACTCCCGTCCCGTTATTCCCCGTTCCGTTATAAGATATTTTCCCCAAGATGAAGAATTCTTAAAACTCCTAGCTATTTCATCAATAATCAAGGAGGAGTTTATCAAAGGTTATGGAGCTTCAAGGATAAACAAGAGTTGTCAAGAATCAAGAGTTTAAAGTGATTTCATGTTCTTTCCCAATTCAAGGTAAGTAGTGAATTATATGTTTAAACATGAATATAAGCTATGAGGTTATGATTAGCAAGTGTTATACATGATTATGTGATGAATTCAAGAATTCAAGGTTTATGATTCAAGGGTTATGCATATGATTATTAGGGTTTATGATGGGATTATGTTAATGATCATGTTAGAGTGTTTAGGAGGTGTTTATGATGATTTAGAAGCTAATCCAAACACCCCCTTGATGAGATTTTGAGATGTATAATGTTATATAAGTTGCTGAAATTTTCAGCAATGATTAGTCGTGTTAGAAATAGCGTATAAAATTGATAGAAGCTCGGATTGAATCATGGCCGGACTTTCTAGAAAGGTTAATGTGTCTACTTCAGCTGTTATGTTTTAAGTTTGTGCTCATTTAGAGGTTAAATGGGTCAAAAGTGCAACTTAGTACAGCAAGGGCTAATCTTGAAATGTGCAGCAAACCGAACTTTAAAAATTCATACCGGATAAACCGTAGCTCCGTTGGGAGCGTTCCATACCTTTTCGGAAAGGGGAAACAATATACTTTCAAGGAAAATTAGCCTCATGACCTGGTTATATAGTTAAGTCAGTTAGAAAGATGTATTTGCAGGCTATTGCAGAAAATCAGCAAACACCTTGTTTTTTGCAAGTCCCGGGTGATTATATGCTATGATAGCTTATGTTCTCAGCCTATATGATTATAATTCATGTTATTAAAGTGTAGAACCAAGTGACAAGACTTGGTTAGCTTAGCTCGAGTTCGCGAGCATAGTAATTCATGTTTGACGAGATTTATGCCATAACTAGTTTATGAGTTCATGCATTATAGTTAGTTTATGTGTGCTTAGTTGCACTTATATTTGGATTATCATGTTATATTCATGCCTAGTTGTTACGTGTTAACATTATACGTGTGCATCTATCATGATATAGGTGTTCGAGGCATATTCAGAATCATTCATCTTGCATTATACGGCCCAGGTGAGTAAAGGATTTTCAGTTAACATGTTTAATAGATTAAGCATGTTTAGTGTGTGTATATATATATATATATATATATATATATATATATATATATATATATATATATATATATGCCTTGCTATCTCAAGTATTATGTAAGTTATGTATCATGTTGACCCGTGTGGTCATATTCAGTATCATGTTGACCCGTGTGGTCATATTCAGTATCATGTTGACCCGTGAGGTCATATTAGTATCATGTTGACCAGTGTGGTCATATTTAGTATCATGTCGACCCGTGAGGTCATATTAGTATCATGTCGACCCGTGAGGTCATATTAGTATCAAGTTGACCCGTTGGGTTATATTAAGTATCATGTTGACCTTTTTAGTCATATAAAGTATCAAGTTGACCCGTTGGGTCATATTCAGTATCATGTTGACATGTTTGGTCATATTAATCATCAAGTTGACCCAAGTTAACCCATTTGGTCATATTAAGCACAAGTTGACCCGTTTAGTCATATTAAGCATCAAGTTGACCTGTTTGGTCATATTAAATGTCATGTTGATCCGTTTGGTCATATTCAACTGTCATGTTTATCTGTTTGTCATATTAACTGTCATGTTGACCTGTTTGGTCATATTCATTATCATGTTGACCTGTTTGGCCATATTCAGTATAAAGTAGAGCTGATTGGTCTTATTCAGTAGTATGTTGTGGCTCAACCTCAGTATATGCCATAGCGATAGCGATCTCAACGTTATACTTATAGTAGTTCAGCTTTATATTATAGTACAGCTGTAGTGTATTAAGTTATATCTCAGCCTTGTTTTATGTTATAGTACAATTTTAGTAATTAATTCAGTTTTAGTATCATGTTTTAGTTTAACCTCGTGACCATATTATTGCTCAGTTTCTATATTCAGCTTGGTCTCAGCTCCAGCTCAGCTTAGTATCATGTTGTAGTCAAGCACAAGTATTTAGCTTAATCTTAATTTATATATGAATGTTATATGCGTTTAGTAATGTGTGCAAGGTGCTTTATGCACTTTTGGCCTGCGATGCGTTTATATATGCATGTCATTCTATAAGTATATAGTCAGTTATGTGATCACACATGTGTTCCAGACAAAGTTGGAACTTAGACCTCCTTAGTGGAGAATCGAGCCTTAGAATAGTAAATGTTCCAAAATCGGAACTCAGACATCCTGTATGGATGATTAACATGTTTATATGGCTCGTCAGCTATGTATTCAGTCAGTTATGCATTCAGTCAGTATGTGCTTATGCACTCAGCCAATATAGTACTATAAGTACTCAGCCAGTATGTGCTTATGTATTCAGCCAGTATAGTACTATAAGTACTCAGCCAGTATGTGCTTATGCACTCAGTTAGTATGTGTTTTACACACTCAGTATGCTTATGTACTCAGTCAGTAACATGGTGTATCATGTATTTAATCAGTTAGTGTCGTGCTTATGCACTTAGTCAATATTTTGATTCATGTAGTCAGAATAGTACTATATATAATTATTCAGCATCATGCTTATGTTCAGTTTATGATTTAATACAGTTCCGTTATCTCACTAAGTCTTATAGACTTACCGTTCTCAGTTTATATTTTTGTACGTATGCAAGATGAGACCATGTACATGTTAAATGGGAAATAATGGGTTAAAATGGTGTAGCTCGCGGGTTAGATAACGAGCTTCTCATTTCCATAATTTGTTATCAGTTTGGAATGCCCCTAAATCAAGAACCAACTTCTTTACCAAGTTTAAAGAGTCATTATGTATTTTGCAAAATTTAGTATTTTAACGGGACATTTGGAATAAGCCCGTGTGATGTAGAAAATACGCTTCCACTAGTTTTATCAACGTATACAGTTTATATATATATATATATATATATATATATATATATATATATATATATATATATATATATATATATATATATATATAAATCAAAATCTGGGCGTTTCTCAAACGGACCCTTGATATCATGCCAAAGTGTCAAACACATTCCCACTTTATTAAAATAGATGCTGATACGGTACCTTACCTAAAGAATCATTTCATCTGCAACATGATTAAAAGGTGTTCCTAACAACAAAAGAGCTTATTAGTCATCACTCCAAAACAAAAACAATCAAGAAAAAGTAAAAAGACTAATTAACATGTTGCATAAAAACTTTAAAACCAACATGATTATAAAGTGTTCCATTACAAGAAAAATGCCTTTTAGCGTCATTTACAGCGACGCGAATAGTGACATATTTTAAGTTAGCGATGTATTTAGCGGCATTAGATGATAAGTCACTGGAAATGAGTCGCTGATTTTTGCGACTTCTGAAACTAAATAGCGACAAGTGTAACGACTTCTCATAATACGTCGCTATAAATTTGCGACATAG
Organism: Artemisia argyi; assembly: GCA_030686995.1. Classification (NCBI taxonomy): domain Eukaryota; kingdom Viridiplantae; phylum Streptophyta; class Magnoliopsida; order Asterales; family Asteraceae; genus Artemisia; species Artemisia argyi. The sequence continues at coordinate 35,560,063 of CM060685.1, read as the reverse complement.
ACTTTTTCATGTCGCCATTGGTGACGCTGTTTCATTAATATGTCGCTAGATAAGTTGCTACAAGAGTTGGTAAATTTAGAAATGACGATGTTTTTGTCGCTAATAATGTCACCACTTAATGTGTGAGTCACGTTCTAATCCGCTATCCGCATCGCCATTCAAGTCAACAATCAAATTTGAGAGTGAAAATTTTAATACAATTAAAATATCACTAGAACTTCTGATAGAAATTATCCATATATATTATTATATTATAGAGTTAATTAGATAAATGGTCCCTGTGGTTTGTCATGTATTACGGATTTGGTTCCTAAACTTTATTTTTTGCGGATATCGTCCCTGTGATTTTGACCCGTTACGGGTTTAGTCCCTTGACCACCTTTTCTGTTACTTTGACCGTTAAGGATTGTTGAAATGACACTAATACCCTCGTATGTTTACACATATGGTCCCTGTGGTTTGTCTCGTATCACGGATTTAGTCCCTAAGTTTTTTTGTTTTTTTGTTTTTTTTTTGAATTTTGAATGAAGTTTTTTATTTTTTTTTTATTTTTAATTTTTTGAATACTTTTTGACGGAGTTTTTTTTTATAAAATTTTTTGACAAAAAAAATTTCTTACTAGATATTTGTTAAATTTCTTGGCATATTGACGGGATTTTTTTTATTCTGTGAAAAATATTCAAAAAATTTCAAAATTTTTTATATAGATGTTAAAACTTTTTTTGCCAAAAAATTAAAAAAAAAAAGAAGAAAAAAAAAACGTATGTCAAATGCATATATTTTGTTTAAATAAGAAACTTCACTAAACAAACAATTAAGCAAATTGACATTTTCAAAACTTTTTTGAAAAAAAAAAAAAAAAAAAAGGTATTCATAAAAGTTCAAAAAAAATATGTCAGAAAAGTTTTAAAAAAATTCTGACAAAGATTTTTTTGACTTATAAAAACGAATGAAAACGTAACAAAATGTATAAAAATAGATGAAAACATATGAAAACGTAAGAAAAACGTATAAGAACGGACGAAAGCGTATAAAAACGTATGAAACCGTAAAAACGTATAAAAACGCATAAAAACGGATAAAAATAGATAAAAACGGACGAGAACGTATGAAAACGGTTGAAAACGTATAAAAACATACGAAAACGTATAAAATGGACAAAAAAGTATGAACACGTAAGAAAAACGGATGAAAACGTATATAAACGGACGAAAACGTTTAAAAACGAATAGAAACGTATGAATATTTTTTAATATTTTTTAGTTAAACAAAATATTACTAATATTAATAGTTAAAATTAAAAAAAAATAAATAAATAAATAAATAAATAAATAAATAAATAAAAAAACCTTAGGGACTATATTCGTTATATACTTATACCCCACAAACCACAGGGACCATACTATTAAAGGGTATTTATGTCATTTTAGCCCTTTAAACTTCCACTTAACGGTCAAAGTAACAGAAAAGATGGTCAAGAGACCAAACCCGTAACGGGTCAAAACCACAGGGATGATATCCGCAAAAAATAAAGCTTAGAGACCAAATCCGTAATACTCGACAAAACACAGGGACCATTTATGTAATTAACTCTATATTATATGAACTTTTCTATAGTACAAACATCCCTTTTACATAGAAATTGATAGAGTTATCACGAGATTTTGAATACAGACCAAACGTGCCCAAGCTAATATCCTAAGATTTCATGCCCAATTCAGAATCTTTGGCTCCCCTGAAAATCAATATCATAAATAGAAAATAAAAAGAATACAGAAAATGTGACAACGTAGAAGCATATGCATGTCAATCTATTCAATACATGCAGATGTCACAAACCATACGGGTAACAAAAAAAGTAAGTTATAAAAAATCCGCAATCTCCTTAAATATATCAATGTAATGATAAAGATAAACACCGCAAAACAACCAGCAGACCTGTGACACACTAGCCCTTGTTCCAACTGCATTTGCTTTCCCCCAAATCTCAAATTAACGTCTTTTCCATTGTCTACACACTGCATATTTAGGGAACAAGTTAAATTATTGACCAGCTAAAAGCAATGGAACGATATGAATTCAAGTAACTGAAAATTGTAAATACCTTCTGTACATATCCTTTTACGTCTCTCGTTAACTTCCGGAAAAGCTGCATAAACACAAGAGAAAACAATTTAATACATACTGATATCTACTAATACAACAATCGAGCCTCCAATATGAAAAACAAGAAAGTACCATTCTAAATAGGCCTCCAAGCAATGGACCAGCAAGATCAAACCTCTTATTTCCATAATGATCTCTATCATCCTTGGCCCTACGGCCAAGAGCACACAACAGACGACGGTGGATAATATATCTGATGAAACTAAAGGTAAGTCACTTCGACATAAAACATAGACATGCCTAAAGTCACAACACATTAAGCAAAAAAGACTTACCCAAATTAGTATACTTTCTTTGTCACAGTACTCCCACATGAGGAAGCATTTCTTTTTGAAGAATTTTACGTGAATACCTATTAGAGCTCTAGGTGCAGTCGAAGAAGGCATGCTCGCCGTCCGACGTGGAGTCGTCAACGGCGAGCCGTTCCTCTTCACTACACCAAGAGGGGCTCGCCGTTCTTCCCCATAGCCAAACTCCCTGTTGTGACGACGAGATGGAAACTCTGACATGCATGTAATTTCGTTTTTTTTTTTTTTTTTTTTTTTTTTGACTTTGAATAGTGAAATTGTAAATGTATATGTATATGTATGTTTTTATTTGTAAAATGTATATGTATATGTATATGTATGTTTTTATACGTATGTTTTTTTTGACTAATACAACTATATTAAACATAGGTTTAAAATAACTTGAAACAACATACAATTATTTTACAAATACGATAACAACATTAAACTTAGAAACGGAAATTAAAAACCATAAACTACCATACGATAATAAAAACTATGATTCAATTAAATGAATCATCCGACACATATCCCTCCTGACTCGAGTAGGAGGCACTTGAGTCGTCCTCACTCGATGGCACAGGTGGAAGTCCCTGAGCCCAACGCCATTCTGCTCTTCTGTTCCTGCGATCCTGTTTTCCTTTGAGGTACGCCTCACGCTCCCTTTCCTGACGGGCTTGGTCAGCTTCATACTCCCGTAGCACTTCCATATCCAGCTCATACTGTTTTTCCTCAGTCAATTGACGAATGATGGACTGATTTTCAGGTTGATTGTTTGGTTGTTGGTTGTTTGGTGGTTGGTTGTTTGGCGGTTGGTTGTTTGGCGGTGGAAACATAACTTCTGGTGGAGTTGGAGGTGGTGGGTTGTCGTACTGAAACACCGGAAATATATCTTCCGGCGGTGTGTTTTGTTGGGAATTGTCTTCAGGTGATGCGTTGTGAGCCATTTTGCTGGAAGAAGAAAGGAGAATTGTTTGATGATTGTGGGAATTGTGTGTGTATTCAGATTTTGGATATTTATTTATAGAATGATTTTTGGAAGTATCCCGCTCTGTGGTTTAAATTCAAATTTTCAAATAATCCCGCTATATGGTTTGAGTTCAAATTTTCAAAAAATCCCGCTCTCTGGTTTGAATTCAAATTTTGCAATTAGCCCGCTTTCAATTTGAATTCAAATTTTGAAATTGTCCCTCTTTCAATTTGAATTCAAATTTTAAAACTATCCCTCTTTCAATTTGAATTCAAATTTTAAAATTATCCCGCTTTCAATTTGAATTCAAATGTTGAAATTATCCCGCTTTCAAAAAACCCCTCTAATACCATATTATACCATTCAGTTTTCGACACACTTCAATATTTACCATTCAGTTTTACAATGGCTAATCGTTGGTCAGTGGAAGAAGAACGGTTGCTAGCAACTGTATGGCTTGAAGTTCACGATTCTGAAGAACTTGTGAATGAACGTTCTTTTTGGAATGCAGTTACACAAAGGTTTAACAATCAGACAGAAGGTCAGGACCGTAATAAAAATAGTATTACGGCTCATTGGAATAGAATGAACCTTGAATGTCGTAAGTATAATTCTATTTACAAAGAGTTGGAGCGTACAAGTGCAGACCCTAATCGTCTCAGCAATGCAAACCGTATTTATCATGAACGATATGAGAAAGGGATTAAATATCAACATGTGTGGTTCGCTCTGAGAAACACGTTTGCATGAGACAGATTCGATGAGTAATGGTGTATTTCTTTTATGTATTTTATTTTAACTAATTATGTATCATGTGTATTTCTTTTCTGTATTTTAAACGTTTGAATTCAAATTTTAAACGTTTAACCGCCAATTTATTTGAATTTGAATTGCACACGTTTTATTTGTTTTTTTTTTTGAAATTTTGAAATTTGAATATTATCCCGCTCAGGTTTTGAATTTTAAACGTTTATAGACTCCTATATAAACCATACATTATCATACAACTTTGCACACAATTCACTTTCAAAAAAATTCACAATAGCAACTCGTTGGTCTATTGATGAAGAATGCTGGCTAGCCGAGATGTGGCAAAACGTTCACGAATTCCATGCCAGCGAAGGACCTTTCTGGCAAGTTGTAACAGAAAAGTTCAATGAACAATCTGACGGTCCAACTCGTAGCAAAAGCCAGCTAATGGGTAAGTGGGCAAGAATGAACTCTGATTGCCAAAAGTTTCATGAAATTTTCTTGAATTTGCAGCCAATACGTGAGCCAGATAATCGTGTTGAAGATGCGTTGAATGTTTACAAAGAACGCCATGATGGGAGAGATTTCAAATATTTTCAAGTTTGGTTGATTTTGAAGAGCAACACCATCTGGAACTGATTTATCAATTAATCGCATTTGTATTATTGTATTGTTCGTGCCGTATCGTATGTTTTTTTTCCGCAAAACGTATGTTTTTTTTTCCGTATTGTAACTTTTTTATTTGATGAAATAAAATTAGTATGTTTTGTTATTTTTTAATATTTGTGAAATTAATTTAATTTATTTAATGAAATGAATAAAAAAATAAATGTGTAAGAGGTGGGGCCCTAATAAGGAAGTTGAAGTTTGTTGTTTGGTGAGGGGGGGTTTGTTGTGATTAGTTGAAGTTGAGGTGTTTGTTGATGTGGTAGGGGTGAGGCCCGAATGAAGAGGCTTAGCCTCTTCACCGCACCTAGAGCTCTAATACAACAAGAACCGTTAGCCTAAAGATGATATTAGCTAAACGACCCTATGCCTAAGACACTAAGAGAGAAGATCATACTTAATTCTCTTCTCCTTTGTGACAGCAACAGTGGTATCTCTCTTTCCGATGTAATCTAAATTTCTTCGCTCGGTTAAACGGCAAGCCCACATTCCCGACAACCACTGTATACAACCAAATCCCGAATACAGAAGGCCACTGTCATCTTTGACCCACCTCCCTTTACCATAGTTGCAGGCTGGAATAGAAAGCACATGAAACAGATAAAAAAGTGATGACTTATGAAAGAAAACAAACTATACTGTTACTTAACGAAGATACACAATACATCTCTATGGTCCAGTTAAAAATACTAAGATATATAGAAGTACAGAAAATAGTCATTTAGCGACAATGAAATTCAAAGTCGCAAATAGCGATGGGTGCAGCGACACAATTAGCAACTTTAATATTTTCATGTCGCAAACTGGGTCGCTTATGACGTCGCAAGTGAATTTAAAATAATTTTGTCGCAATATGTGTCGCAAATTGTGTCACTAGTTTTGCGACATTCTATAACATATCGCAAGTTGAGTCGTTAAAAATGCGACATGGAAAGAGACGTTGCTAAAAGAGTCGTCAACATGCGACTTCATAAAGATACGTCGATAAATATTGTGACATCCACAAAAAGACGCTAGTTAAGTCGCTAAATTTAAAACGTATAAGCAACTTGTTAACAACGTGCTTGATAATTTTGGTCTTGTGTGCAAAATATAAACAAGACATAAGATTCAAATATATCTTTTTAAATAATAAGAAAAAGTTAATTTGTTACACGTAACACATTATTTTATAATAAGATGCATACAGTGGCGAAGCTTGAAAATTCTAAGTGGGGGGTCGGGATCTAAATTTCTTTTTTCCTAACGCTATTTTTCGGGTAATATGTTCGGGTCAGTGATTCGTTTCGGGTCGGGTCAAAAATTAAATACTATTATTATATAAAAAAAAGTTTCAATCACTAAAAAACTAAACATTTATCCAAGACAACTAAACATTAAAAAGGAGACAAACGGTTGGTACCTGGTTCGATTCATTGAAAAAATTAGAGATCAGCCCTTCGACCTTTAAGACCCTTGAATTCTTCAATTATGGACTCCGAATCAAACTTGTCAGCAATTTCTTTTTCTATGTAAATCACCATACTGTTTGCTAGATTGTCATCTGACATCTTATTACGTAGGCGATTCTTGAATATCTTCATTGCCGAAAATCCCCTCTCTGTTGTTGCAGTCGAAACCGGAAGTGTCAAGAGTAGCCGACACACTCTTTCAACCAAATCGTACATGATATTTTTCCTAGTTTCTACAAGAGTTTGGCAGAGATCAGAAAGAGTTGATACCTCACTTAACTTGGCATTATTTATCCTTTCAACTTGAAAAATCTCCAATTGACCAACTAATTGATTTCTCTCCTGCTCAGTAAAGTCCGCAGGATAATATTTCTCAACAAGAAGAACAATGTGATCAATATTAATCTTTTTTGAACATAAAGTCGAACCAAGAGATAACAACTCCATTGATTGCTCACTGAATCTAGAATCCAACTCTTGTATTTGCTTATCCAATGTCTCCATAAACAAATCTACTCGGTAAAAATGTTCAAATGTAACATGAAGATCTTTTTTACGAGGCCGATACCGGGTAGATCTATATGGAGCACTCATATCGGGCATCTCTATTTCATGTCTTTGACAAAAAAAAATAACTTCCTCAATTAAAGAATCCCATCCATCGTTTCTAAAATTATTTAGACTAACCTTTGTGGCTGAAACTAAATCCATTGCATTAAGGATGTCTTGGGATTTCTTTTGTAATCCTTGACAAAGTGCATCAGTCTTTTGCATCACACTTTTCATCATGTGAAGAACAAACACAAACTCAAATGACTTCAAGTAACTATAAGCAATACTAGCATCTCCACGTTGAGTACGTGTATTACGAGTAGTGTCGTCCATTATTCCCTTGAGAACAGCCCGAGTGACATCAAACATGTTAACCAAACTACAAATGGATTTAAAATGGGAACCCCAACGTGTATCCCCGGCCCTTCTTAATGTCCCAACCTGGTTTTGACCTTTTCCCGATTTGATTTCACCCAACGCCAGTAAATTTTTAATCTCAATTGCCTTAGCCTTTTGTAACTCATCGTGACGCTTACTAGAAGCACAAACCACATTTATTACAAAAGCTAAGTACTCAAAGAACTGGTGTACCGGATCAAAAGTTTATTCCACAAACTAGCCTTTAAAGTCGCCGCAACAGTATCCTCGACATGAACTAAATCCAAGAACCTTTCCCGTATCACCCCTTTCGCATCAACAAATCTTAAGACTATGGCCATTTGCTCTTTTTTGGATTCATCTCGTGACTCATCAACCATGACACAAAACCATGAATCCCCCACTTCTTCCCGTATATACCTTCTCACTTTATTTGCCAAAATACTAAGAACTTCTTGTTGGATATCGGAAGATGTATACTTGGAATTATAAGAAGCATTTAAAATAACATTTCCAAGATCATCATTATAAAAAGCTAATAGTTTTAGCAATTCAAGAAAGTTACCTCGATTCTTTGAATTGGAAGATTCATCATGTCCTCGTAAAGCACAAGCTTGGTATGTTAACCAACGAACTACATCAATTGTGCCTTTCAATCTTAAACGGTTTTTCCTTTTTTCCTCTTCACTTTGTTTTTCTATGAAATTTTCAATGTGTGCTTCTTGATTCACTAAATTAGACACAAACACAAATGCCTTTTTGTGTGTTGCAGATTTAAGGTGCTTCAACAAAGGACATTTATCCCCATCATTACATTTTTTCCAATTGTCAAATCCGTCACAACTAAATGCACTATGACCACTTTGCTCATTTGGTTTCTCCTTATACAAATAACATAGAAAACAATAAGCCTTGTGTGTTGTTGGAGAATACTCTAACCAATTAGGGAACATACCAAACCAAGCAAATTTAAATCGACGAAGATTATTCTTTGGACCTCTAGGCTTATACTCTTCAAGCTTAGGTTGATACACTCCTAATGATATATATTCTAGCCTTACTTGCTCACGTGCCTCAACCGGATATTTCCACATTTCAAGTCGTTTAGCAGGATCTCTTTCTAGGCTACTAACATCAGATGGTTGTTGTTCATTGCATTTAGCTTGTGGAATATCAGATGGTTGTTCATTGCAAATATCAGATGGTTGTTCATTGCATTTAGCTTGTGCCTCAACCGGTTCGCTTGTTGAACCTTTTTGACGTTTACTCTCTTGACTTTCAACATCAATTCCTTCTACTTGTTGTTCTTCGTTCTTTCTTTTAAAAAATGAAGTTATGGTTTTATTCTTTACCATATTCACAATGTATAAATCTGTAAACCTACATAAATTGCAAATAACTTATATTAGTGATTTAGTGGTATCCTAATTTCTAACTCACAATCTATAAATTAAACAATATGAGATTGAACCCATTCACCCAATTGACCCAAATCTGGTCCTAACTCCTAACTCCCAAAACTGGTCCTATTCCTAATTTCTAACTCACAATTTGATGGATAAATTAAACAATATAAATTAAACAATTTGATGGAATTAACAATTAACATACCTTCGGGGAATCGGGGTTTGGGAGGAGATGAGCAGCAGCCGAGCAGAGCTGCAGAAGCAGCCAACGAGTTAGCAGCCAAGCAGAAGCAGCCGAGCAGGGGGGGGGGGGGGGCGAGCTCAGGTTCGGGGTTTGGGAGAATGGGAGGATGGATTTGAGATTTGGTTTTTTTTTTTTTTTTTTTTTTTTTTTTTTTTGTTTGTTTAGATCCGGTTGTGACTTGTTGTTTAGATCCGGTTGGTGTTTTCTTTTTTTTGTTTGTTTTTTCTTTTTTTTTTTTTTTTTTTTTTTTTTTTTTTTAAATGGGCTAAATAACTAAATAAGTAATGGTAATGGATCAATTTTTTTTTTAAGATGGGCTTATATAAATGTAATGGATCAATTTTTTTTCTAAAACTATGGGGGGTCGAAACCGAATATACCGAAATTTTTCTACACGAAAACTATATACCCCCTATATCGCAAAAAAAATTTCGGGGGGTCGGGCGCCCCCCCCCCCCCCCCCCCCCCTATTAAGCTGCGCCACTGGATGCATACTAATTTATTCATTATTTATCCTTTTGTAAAGTAAAAAAATTTGTTGTGAGCTTGTGATAGTCTGATACTCTGATTAATCAAATTGCTTTTGAATTAGGCTTCAAGCTTTCCTAACATGTAGTTATATACATTCTACCCCAATTATAATGCAGATTTTCACTCAGTGCCTAATTTCATTCATCTTCCTCAAAACCATAGGAATTCCTAGCTACCCATTATGACAATTTAATTCAGAAACAACCTTAGAGTATAACAAAAGACTATAATTTATGACTCATCACTCCAAAACAAAAACAACCAAAAAAAAGAATAAAAAATAAAAATTAACATGACTAGTTAACATGTTGCATAAAAACATAAACAAGAAGATCATATCAATAATGCATGACATAAACATTATACTCAATACATGCATCTCCTGTTTTCAGATCAAAGGTATGTGTACTTGCTTGAACGTAACCTCTAGCAAATCGAAAAAGCCCACTTCCTCCGATAATCGGCATTTCCCTCACCTTATGAAACACAGGGTTTCGACCCATAATCGTCAAAGTACTCCCATTATATTTTCCAGTCGTAAAAAAAAAGTTCATAGCCATAAGTAACCCTATTTCCTCTTGTGAAGCTAGTCCATAAAACCCTTGTGCTCGTCCCAATAACTTGGAATTTCTTTCGGGCTTTTCGGTCAACATATCGTCGATCATGCTGATCATACCAAAACCTGTAGGTGATGTAGTGTTGTTTTTGCTAGGAGGTTGGACAATACCAACAGCTGTAGGGTTTGGACCGCTATAGATATCGTGCCAGTAGAACTTAAAGTGACTTAGTTTTTCGGTTTTGAGCTTCATTGGGTTCAGTTTCACGGATTGTAGGAAGGCGGGATCGACCCTAGTAGTAGTGGCCGAAAAAGATTGTGAAATGGTGATCATGAGGAGGGGGAAAATGATGCATAGGAAAGTTTTGGCGATTGTGAAAAATTGTTTTGACAAAAAGTGGTGTGTCATGGGGCACCTATATATAATGCAGTTTCCACTTTAATTTCCACCAACTATTTCACAACATCAAATTAGTTAAATTATATTCTTAGTATTTTATTCGTTTGGCTGTTTTGTCATATAAAAATGATACCCTTTTTATAGCCTTTTGCCCGTATGTGATTACACTTTTATGATAAAAATAAAAAGCATTCAAAGCGCTGTACATGAGAATGTGCGAGTTCTGCAATGGTAGATGACTTTCAAATTATAAAAGCCTCAAAATTTTTATAAGATATATATCTGTATTTATTTATACATCTTTATACAACCGTCTAAATATATTTTATTCAATAAGTTTCATTGGAAAATACTCGATATATCGTTTTCAGTAGGATTACTTTTTATTATTTATTTATATGAAATATTGTTTAAGGCTGTGTGTAGTCAGGTGGTCGACTATCGGTCGGTCACTGTTGAGACGTGTCGCAACCTACGACAGCACCCACCAAGAGATACGTTCCTATAAACAAAATGGAGAAGTTAGTCGCTTTTGCGATCGAGTTGTGTTGTATGTTTGTATGTGTGGTTTAAAATGAGTGTTGTACTTTTATGGTGGTGTCTTCTGTCTTCTTGTAACAGTAGCTGGTCACGAAATTATCACAGAAAATCAACATATGTGACAATCGACTGTCGATCTCTTGATGGTCATTACTACACCCGGTCTAATCTTTTATCCTTAAGGGTATTTTTTGTAATTATCTTGAATTTTGCACAAAACTTTCGCAAATTTAGACACTACAGTTTGAGGCTTTTTATTTTTTTATTTTTTATTTTTTATTTCCTTTTTTTTTCTTTCTTTTTTTTTTTTGGCAAAAACATAAAATATATTGATATGAATTTCGGGTTACAATTGAGAAAGGAAAAGTATTTCCAAACTTTGATTACAACCAAAGAACTTGAGAAACAACTAAACAAAAAACATTAACTTGACATAGCTTGACCTACGCAAACCATTCGAGCAATGCTGATGACTAAAATACCATTTGAATAAAAAAACTTTGTGTGACTTGAAACTAGAACTTGAACTTGCTTGCTTCTAGAAAAAAGCCGAAACCAAAGTACTTTGTGAAAATGAAAACCGCCTGCTGAAGAAGAAAGCACTTGCTGAAAAAGATAGCAACTCTAAACTGCAAATAACTCTCTTGAGAAAATATGGAGAAGCATTTAGACTTGAAGCAAAATGAGTGACTTATTAGTTAGGTGTCTAGCATGTGCTTTGAAATTATAATTAATATCTTTAGAAATAGATTATACAAAAAGATAGAGGCAAGTTGCACGTATGACCTTGTTATATGTAAGAACTTTTTGAAAATTTGTTGGCAAATATGACCTTATTTGACCATCATTTTCCTGCAAAATGTCTATATGACTTTTATGGTCTGGTCCACTATGTTCGGAGCGTCGACTATACGCATAGAAAAGGACCATCACAAGTTGACCACCATCACTTGTATCATAAGAGCACAAGGTGCAACAACAAGCACTTGGCTCCCCATTCGGGCCCCACCATGTCACATCACCAAAACACCTCAACTTTAACTAACAACAATAAACCCCTCCTCACCAAACAACAAACCTCCACTTCCCCATTCGGGCCCCACCTCTTACACACTTATTTTTTTATTCATTTCTTTAAATAAATTAAATTATTTCACAAATACTAAAAAATAAAAAAGACATACTAATTTTATTTCATCAAATTAAAAAGTTACAGTACGGAAAAAAAATACGATACGGGAAAAAATACAACACATACGACACTAAAAACCGAACCTAATTATTATTATTTCGTTGAAATTTTTCCCATTGTTGTTGTTGCCAAACATGCTCTATGAGACACAGTTGAAGCCTTGAGTGTGTGCGTTTATCATGTAGTTCTTTGGTTTTTCTTCTTTGCGTTGCGCAACGTTCGACCCATGACTGTTGTATATTTGGTGTCGGCGGAATATACATTTCGGCAGCGTCGGCTATATGAAAATGTTGATCTTTCAAAATCATGTTATGCATTATGATGCACGAGTACATGATTCTCCATAACTTGCCCACAGTATATGCACGCGCCGGTTGGGCAATAATATGCCAACGTCCTTGTAGGACACCAAAAGCTCTTTCGATATCTTTTCGCGCACTTTCTTGTTTCGCTTTCCATGCGGCGTGTTTTGGGTTGCTTGCAACAGTAAAGGACTTGACAAACGATGCCCACTGCGGGTAAATTCCATCTGCTAGATAATAGCCATTTTTAAATGTACGTCCGTGTACTTCAAACGGAACTTGAGGGCCAATATCGTCAATCAGGTCGTCGAATAAAGGAGAATTATATAAAATGGTCAGATCGTTATTCGCACCTGCCACACCAAAAAACGCATGCCAAATCCACAAATCATAAGACGCAACAGCTTCAAGCATTATAGTTGGATATTTTTTATCACCTCTGTGAAATTGCCCTTGCCATTCTTTTGGGCAATTCTTCCATTCCCAGTGCATACAATCGATGCTTCCCAACATTCCCGGAATCTTATGAACCTGGCTATGTGCGTCGTATAAGTTACGAACGTCGTCCTCAGTTGGTTTTCTTAAAAACTCCTTCCCAAACAAATGGATTATGCACATAGTAAAAAAATCAAGACAATCGCGTGCACAATGTTCACCTATTTGTAAATACTCATCTAATGAATCAGGTGCTACCCCGTACGCCAATTGGCGTAGGGCACATGTGCATTTCATAATCACACTAAAACTCATTGTTTTTGCTTTGGAATGAAATGAGTTAGGTTTTTTAGAATGAAATGTTTTGGTTTTTTGGGAATGAAATATGTGTGAAATATGTGAATATATATAGGGATAGTGTATATGGTTTTAGGGGTTAGAAAAAAAAAAAAAAAAAAAAAAAAAAAAAAGGACGAACGTTTTATTTCAAAACGTTACACAACGTTACAATTCAAAAGCTGCCCATTTGTCAGAACATTACCTTCGCCGTGGCCACGACGAGATTGCCATCGGCGAAGAACGGCGAGGCCCAAACGGTGTGGCGGCGAGCAACGGCTCGCCGTTGGAAGTGCCACATCGGACGGCGAGGTGCAAGTTTTCATCTGCACCTTGTGCTCTAATAATGTCTTCACGTTAAAAATGGATAATTTTAGATAAACTTATTCGAAAAGTATAACTTTTGTGGTTCAAATTCGTATTTTTTCTAGCGAAGATTCTATTTAAATCTTTAAACAAGTAGCTAGAAAATATACCTTTACAAAACAGTATTACAAGTATGTTTAGATCAATGATCCAATCGTTCCAATCAGGACGATAGCTCATATATCTTCCTATAATCCTATACATAACCTAAGAAAAAAAAAATGGGTCTGATTTTTTTTCCCCTTTTTTTATTATTTTTTTTGAACAGTGGCATATTATTAACTAGCAAAAGCTAGAAACACGAATACTTACAAAGAAGCAATGTTTACAATGGGATTATCTAACCAACCTACCCAACTAAAACTCAACTTAGGATTTCTAGATGAAAATCCACAAAAACGATTGATACACTATAGAGTCCCAAAGAGTCACTGTAACACCCCCAATTCATGATGCAGCGGAATTCAACTTGGGTGTTACTCGACGACACAACAGTCATAATAATAGAAAAACGAACTCTAACCGAGTCGTTTTATAAAGAGTTGTCATTCTTATTTATTCAAATATATCAGAGTTTACATAGCTAGGTCCCGAAAAGGTTTCATGTTTCAAAATACATCAATATAAAGTCTTTTGATGTTTTATCGAATGACAAAGTAGTTTATAGCCTTCTTCCTTTAGTACGTGCCCTTCCGCTCCATTCTTGATTATCATGGACCTGAAATACATGCTTAAGAGGTCAACACAAAGGTTGAGTGATATTCATAGAGTTTGTTTAACGGTTGAACACAATATGTTGGTAGTATGAGTTAATTAGACTCATACTTATGTTGGAAAACAAAACAGTTATTATTATATACTAAGCTCATGCAACCAATACGTTAACGGGTACCAATATCAATCGGCGGTTTTGTTGCCCCGGTAAGTACTTTGCCGTCATACTTAATGTTTCAAATATAGTGCATTCGTTTGAACTAATCTGCTCAAACAAATGGGATTCGTCAATCCCAATTGGCATATTCACAATACTCGCGCTCACTAATACTAGTGATTAAATGATTCATGATATGAGGCCTAGGATAGGCAAGGAAGGTACTTAGTAATAATAAAACAATCAGGCAGCATACAGTTTCAAAGCATTGTGTTCGGTTTAAAATAGCATGTATTCCCCCCAAGGGTTTGTAAAACATTGAAGTAATGTAAAGTGGGGCTATAAACTCACCTTAAGTAAGATAGCAAGTAATGAAGGTAATGGTTGGATCGTGAAGGTTTCTACGAGCAACCTATAATAGATTGTTGCGACTTAGGATTTGAGTAAAGAATATGAAGAAGTGCCTATATATATATCTTGCATTTAGTCCATGATGTGGTATGATGTATAGTGTAAGTCTTTGAAAGAAATGATTCATGAAACATGTATAGTTTATATATCGTTTACTACCGTTCGGGCCGACATAATTCAGAAGTCATGTTAGTAAACGTTCGAGGAGCCAGGACACTTTAATTCGTAAATCCACAACTCATCTCGACGGCTTACATAATGAACTCCTCACATGAGGCTCCCTACTATTGTAGTAGTTGATAAAGTATATATATATATAAGTTTTGATCCGAAAAGTTACATGTCTAATATTTGAATAAACTTAGGAAAGTTTATTTTTACATGAAGATTGTTATTAGGGTAAGTTTCTTATAACTTGTATGACCATTTCTTGTAATATCTCATGGTTCTTTTAGATGAAGTAGATCCAAATTATTTGTTAAAGTTATCGCCAACTTTTAGTTCATGTTTTCGCCTAAGTAAGTTTATATGGTCATTTAGTCATGGCCTTGCCATGACCTTTGGTCATTGTTCCATGGTCTTGAGACTCAACTTTGGCTCTAGCCATGGTTGTGGTCTTGATTCTAGGTCATAAGACCTCTTGTTCTTTTTAAAACATAACCATTATATAGTGACTTATATATATGTAAATAGCTGTTAAGAAACTGAGAAAAATCTCATTCGTTATTAGTTTTCTGGAGACGTGCGCCTGAGTTTTTGAAGAAAACGTGATTCCGGACAACTTTTGTGATTTAACTTTTTCATGAAACGGACCAGAAAGGCCTCTTTTTGCGTGTTTTATGTTCTGTCACAGAAACTATTTTGGCAGTTTTGCCGCAAAGTTTTGGTAACTTCAAATGGTCATAACTTTTGACTCGTATACTCGTTTTATGTGGTTCAAATTGCTATGGTTTCCTTGTTAAGTCCTCTACTACAATATGTAATGATCCAATATCATAATTTTACCATTTTGATCAGATTATACCAAGAAAGTCACTAGTTTACTTGTTTAAATAACTTATCTTAACAATCATATACAATAACTTGTTTTACTCATTTTTATACATCATGGACATGAATACAAGACATAATATAGCATAAATGATATGTAAATAACATGATTATGATATTTAACAAGAAGCATGTTAGGGTTTGGCTTACAACTTTTGGCTTTCAAATAAGAAAGGAAGTTAACATGTAAGGTATGGACTTTGATAGACTTTAGCTTCAACCTACTTCACTTCATGCAATCTTTCTACTCTTGTATTCTTGAAAGATAGATGGTGAAAGTTGAGGTGACTTGAGTGGATTCAAACTCAAGAGAAATCACCAAAGTATATGAGGTTTGGAAGTGTTTTGATTACCTAAAACCAAACTAGGGTTTCTATCTTGATGAAGTACTTGAACCTTGCTTGAAACTAGAAGAAATTAAGCTAAGTGTGGAGTGTTTTGGGGTGTGATATGGACGGCAACAAGAGGGGAGGGGAGGGGGTATTTATATGCCCATGAGGAGGTTACAAAATGAGACTTGTCAAAGCTTTCATAACAAGCTTATACACATGTACTTCATCCAAGACCACTTAGCTTAGGATCAAGCCACACCAAGGGTGACTCCCCCCCCCCCTAATGGCGGTTCACAAGGGCTAGGGGGGTGAGTTGGCCTTTGCTTGATATTATCCTAAGTATTTGGATGAGTTTTGACTCCGGGAAATGCCAACCGTAAATGATTAAGCCTCAAAACGTAAAACCGGGTGTCGTAAAAATGTGGAACTTGAAAGTATGGTTAAACATGTCAATATGTTCCATAATAAAATATAAAATGAGTGGTAGGTCCCATTGGGGTGGTAAAACCCTGCTAAAACTGGAAACACGGGTCTAAAACGCGTAATACGTAAAATGTACGAATATTGTGTAAAATTGAGAAAAGTAAAATGTTATTTTTCTAATAGGATATAAATGATTTAAAATGACTTATAATATCTAGACTGGGCTCAGTCTAGTGTCGGTTGGTATTAAATGTCTTTTAGACATCAAACCGTAAGCCTAAAAATCAAGGAATGACTTATAAAATCAAGGAATGATTTTTGGTCAAAGGATGAGGGAAAAATATGTTGACTTATTCCAAAAATGTGAAAACTCAAATCGTCTTAGAAACGCGGTGCAGGTATAGGCTAAGGTTACGGCTGAGTAAAAACGCTTAAAAATGAAAATTCCAGTTTTTCACGGCCGAGGTTTTATTTGGTCATGTTTTTCTCAGTCATGATTTATTCTCAAATAAATCATGAGTGTATCAAATATTTTTCTGATACGGGGAAAATTAACGCGGTCGAGTTTCGCTGTGCGTAGAATTTTTGAATGACGTTTTACCCTAAAACGTGTAATTCCTTAATAACTTTCACGAAAATGATCTGATGAGTGTCAAACTTTTAATTTGCCATGGAAATGATTTATCACTCGAGGCCAAGAAACTAAAATCAAATTTCGGGAAAATAAATAGTAAAAATGAATAGTGAAATTTTTCGGGAATAGTAATTAACCTGAAATTGCGAATTGTTACAGTCTCCACCCCATATGAGAGCTCCGTCCCGGAGATCAATTTGCGTTGGGAGTAGAAGCTTCGTTGGTAAAAAGATGTGGGTATTTCTTACGTATCTGGTCCTCTCGTTCCCATGTGTATTCAGGACCACGTCGTGAGTTCCAACGAACTTTGACAATTGGAATACGGCTTTGCTTGAGTTGTTTGACCTCTCGGTCCATGATTTCTACGGGTTCCTCGATAAATTGTAGATCGTCATTGAGTTGAATTTCATCGAGTGGAATCACGAGTGATTCATCAGACAAGCATTTCTTTAGATTAGATACATGGAAAGTGGGGTGTACACTACTGAGTTCTGATGGAAGCTCAAGTCTGTATGCCACAGGGCCAACCCTGGCTAGGATTTTGAATGGTCCGATGTATGTTGGGTTTAGTTTTCCTCGTTTACCGAATCGTATCAAGCCTTTCCAAGGCGATACTTTTAGCATAACCCTATCTCCGACTTGGAATTCTAGGGGTCTGCGTCGTGTGTCGGCATAACTTTTCTGTCGATCTCTTGTGGCTTGTA
Source organism: Artemisia argyi (assembly GCA_030686995.1). Taxonomy (NCBI): domain Eukaryota; kingdom Viridiplantae; phylum Streptophyta; class Magnoliopsida; order Asterales; family Asteraceae; genus Artemisia; species Artemisia argyi. The sequence goes on along the minus strand of CM060685.1, from coordinate 35,542,110 downwards.
GTCGACTTTTGATTTGTACAATCTTATCTGTTGTTTCTCGAATGAGTTCTGGACCAGTAAGTTGAACTTCTCCTACTTCAGCCCAACAAGCAGAATGACACTTTCGACCGTAAAGTGCTTCAAATGGAGCTGCTTTAATACTTGCATGATAGCTGTTGTTGTAGGAAAATTCGACTAATGGTAGATGAGTATCCCATCCTTTTCCAAAGTCTATTATGCAAGCTCGAAGCATGTCTTCAAGTGTTTGAATGGTTCGTTCACTCTGACAATCGGTCTGAGGATGGTACGCTGTACTCATGTCTAGATTTTTTCCAAAGGCGTCTTGGAGTGACTGCCAGAAATTGGAAGTAAATCTACCATCTCGGTCAGATATGATGGATATCGGTGCACCATGTCTTGAGACTATTTCTTTGACGTACAGTCGAGTTGGTTGCTCCATTTTGTAAGTCTCTTTAATTGGTATAAAGTGTACGGATTTTGTGAGACGATCAACTATGACCCAGATGGAGTCATAACCGCTTGATGTCTTTGGGAGCTTGGTAATGAAGTCCATAGTAATTCTTTCCCATTTCCACATAGGAATCTCTGGTTGTTGCAATGGACCGGATGGTTTTTGATGTTCAGCTTTTACTTTGAAGCATGTAAGACATCTGCTAACGTATATTGCAATATCGGCCTTCATGTTTGGCCACCAATAGAGTAGTTTAAGATCATGATACATCTTATCAGATCCTGGATGTATGGAGTATTTAGACTTGTAAGATTCATGCATGATCAAGTCTCGTAGGCCACCATAAAGTGGTAACCAACTTAGACCTTGGAAGCATAGAGTTCCATCTGAACGGGTTTCGAATTTCTTTTGTATCATGCCATCCAACTTTTCCTTTTGGATGTCTTCTTGTTTCACTGCCTTTGCTTGAGCGTGAAGGATTTGAGCAGGAAAGTTTGAATTTATGGTTAAAACTAAGGCTCGGACTCGTAGTGGTTTAACCCGTTCCTTTCGGCTCAGGGCGTCGGCTACTACGTTTGCCTTTCCTGGGTGGTAATGAATGTCGCAGTCATAATCACTTAGTAATTCCAACCAACGACGTTGTCTCATGTTTAGTTCTTTTTGGTTCAAAATGTGTTGTAGATTTTTATGATTGGTGTACACAGTACATCTAGTACCGTATAGATAGTGTCTCCAGATTTTTAGTGCAAAGACTGCAGCTCCTAACTCTAAGTCATGAGTGGTGTAATTTTCTCCATGAACCTTGAGTTGTCTTGAAGCATAAGCCATGACCTTATCACGTTGCATCAACACGGCACCAAAACCTTGGTGCGATGCATCACAATAGACTATAAAATCTTCTATCCCATCTGGCAATGCTAGGATAGGAGCACTACAAAGTTTCTGTTTGAGGGTTTGGAAAGCTTTTTCTTCATCTTCACCCCACATGTATTTCTTGTTTTTCTGAGTTAACTTGGTTAAAGGTTTTGCTATTGAAGAAAATCCTTCAATGAACCTTCGGTAATACCCGGTTAGACCCAGAAATTGACGAATTTCTATAGGTGTGGTAGGTGTTGGCCAATCTTTGATAGCTTCAATCTTAGCGGGATCGACATGTAAACCGGTCTTGTCAATCACATGCCCAAGGAATTGTACTGATTGAATCCAAAATTCACATTTGGAAAACTTTGCATACAATTTCTCTTCCTTGAGTAATCCTAAAATTGTTCTCAAGTGTTCTTTGTGTTCCTCTTCGTTTTTGGAGTATATGAGAATGTCGTCTATGAATACGATCACGAATTTGTCCAAATATGGCTTACATACTCGATTCATGAGATCCATGAATACTGCCGGTGCATTAGTTAACCCAAATGGCATCACTTGGAATTCATGGTGACCATATCGTGTCCTAAAGGCTGTTTTTGGAATGTCTTCATCACGAACTCTAACTTGATGGTAACCTGATCATAGGTCAATTTTTGAGTAATAGGTTGAAACTTGTAATTGATCGAATAAATCATCAATTCCTGGTAGTGGGTATCGGTTCTTTATGGTTAATTTGTTTAGTTCACGATAGTCAATACACATTCGTAATGACCCATCTTTCTTTTTCACGAATAAAACTGGAGCTCCCCAAGGTGAGGAACTGGGTCGAATAAATCCCTTGTCCGAAAGTTCTTGTAATTGATTTGATAGCTCTTGCATCTCTGAAGGTGCTAGCCGGTATGGTGCGCGGGCAACTGGCGCCGCTCCTGGTATTAAATCAATTCTGAATTCTATTTGACGATTTGGTGGTAGTCCGGGTAAATCTTCCAGAAAGACTTCAGGAAACTCACGGGCAATAGGAACATCTTCGAGATGTTTTTCATCGGATTTCTTTTCGGTTACGTGGGCTAGGAAAGCATAACATCCTTTCTCAATGTACTTCATGGTTTTGATACATGAGATGATGTTTATTCGAGTTCCACTCTGATCACCACGAATGATCAAAGTTTCATTGTCACATGGAATGTGCACAACTCTTTCACCACAAATGATGTTAGCTTGATGTTTAGACAACCAATCCATGCCAATGACAACATCAAAACTTCTGAGTTCGATTGGCATAAGATTGATGTTAAAGGGGTGGTCTAAGAGATTAAGGGTACAGTTTGGGATTACGGTATTAGTATTTACTAAGTCACCGGTAGCTAGTTCAATACTATAACTAGTGGTTAAAGTGATTGATGGAATATCAAGTAAAGGCGCAATTCTAGTAGATATAAAGCTCATATCAGCACCAGAATCGAATAAGACTTTAACAGGAATGTTATTGAGTAAGGACGTACTGGTAACCACGTTCGGGTCTTGGTGTGGTTCTCCATTTCCCATGACATAGGCTCTACCGCGAGCACCTCCGCCTTGTGGTCCTTGGTTTTGAGGACAATTGTTCTTGAAGTGTCCCTTTTCACCACACCCAAAACATGTAACTATTGGCTGAGTGTTAGCCCCAGTAGCTACACCCCTGCCTCTACAATCCTTGGCAAGATGTCCGGGTTTAGACACTTGTTGCACTTGGCCGGGCAGGGACCTGCATGATGGTAGTTGCACTTGGTACACTGTGGTAGAGTACCAACGTATTTACCTCCGGCTGGTGCAGCAACATAAGCCGTCGCGGCTTCTTGTCTTTTGTTTTGCTGATTGTGATGGTTGTTGTTGTTGTTGTTGTTGTTGTTGTTGTTGTTGTTGTTGTCGTTGTTACTTCCACGGTTACCATCCCATGGTCGCTTGTTGTTGTTGTTCCGATTGTTATTGTTGTTACGGTAGTTGGAGTTGTTGGTGTTATTGGTATTGTTGGTGTTGTTTTGCTTTCGGGTTTCTGTCATACGCACCACTTGATCCATGAGGTTGCGAGACATCCGCATAGCTTCATCAAGTTCCTTGGGATTTGCTGAAGTTACATTCCCTTGTATACTTGATGGAAGTCCCCAGATATACCGTTCCAACAATTTCTCTTTGGTGGAAACCATTGTTGGACATAGTATCCTCAATTCTTGGAATCGACGGTTGTAAGTTATGATGTCATTTCCTCTAACAGAATGATCCCAGAATTCTACCTCTAACTTCTGCATTTCACTGCGGGGGCAGTACTCTTTGATCATCATTTTCTTCAAATTATCCCAAGAAATCTTATAAGCATTTTCAATGCCCATTGGTTGAGATATTGAATTCCACCATGATAATGCCTCATTCAACAGTGCACTTGTGGCATACTGAACTTTATCACTCTCAGTACATTTACTGACCAAAAATACCGACTCCGCTTTTTCAAACCAGCGGGTCAAACCTACGGCTCCTTCACCCTTAAATTTTATGGGTTCGCATTTCAAATAGGAAATGAATGAGCAACCCTTAGGTACTGAAGCAACATTTGTCACTGGAGGGATAGTTGGGCTTGGTCCTCCAATGTTAAGGCTGGCAATTTGGGCAGCTTCTGCAGCTATAGCAACTTCCGCAGCAGTGGCGGCTTCAGCGGCTGCTACAGCATCAGCAGCTGCTGCAGCATCTTCAACGGCTGCTGCAGCACCAGCAGCTGTGGCGGCTTCGGCAGCTGCTGTAGCTACGGCTGCTCGTTCCGTTGTGAGTGCTGCGTTGACACTGTCCTTAACTAGTTTGCAAATAGCAGCTTGAGTCATTGCTGGTGGTGTCTTCTTCTTTGGCGCCATGATTCTATTGTTCAAAAGATACGTCGTAATTAGAGAGTTGTGAAATGAGCACAATTTTTGATAAGAATGATATGATAATACTGTTGAAACTTAAAAGCATAACACATGATAGTATATAAAACAAGAGTTTTATTCATATAACGTTGATTGATTTACAAAATCGAAACCTATTACAAGCTTCTTCAAAATTTACTAACTGATACTTTCAGTTTAGTAATTACAACGTTTTTACTATCGCTAGCTATTACGTGGATTAGTACAAAAGATAACTAGTACTATAACACTAGTCTAACATCGGTTGAAAGGTTGTTGTAGTCCGGATGGATTATTATTTCCGTATGTTGCTAACACATCCACACTTTCATTGGGACGGTATTCTTTGACATCCTTCTGGTATAGCCTTTGTTGTATGGCATACATTTGAGATTGCATTCCATACATCTCATTCCTGAGTTGATATCGGTCAAAGTTAGCAACATCCAATCGGATTTCTGCGGTATTTAGGCGGTTAAGTAGTCTGTGGATTTGTGCCGCATCTTGTTCTTGGGCCCTCTCAACCAATGTAAGTCTATCCTTGACGTCATCCAAGCCGGTCAAGGGATTCAAGACTATTTCCCCAACATGAGTCAAGTCTCTCTTCACATAGCTCATGTCAAGCTTAAACCAATAGAGGTCTTCTCGAGCATTCATGGCATCCATTTTGGCAGAATTTACCTTGGATATATAGTCATTCATTTGACTTGCCATGCTTTGAACTTTGAGTTGGGTTAGGTTGAGGGCTTGTCTCAAAGAATATATTTCGTATTGAGCAGAGTTCACGAACATAGGTGTAGATGTAGATGTTCCTCCGACTTCGTAAGTAGACTTTGGAACTTGAGCTGGAGTGATACGATTAGATTCGGATGAATTTGGTGAAATAGGAGGTGGTGATGTTAATGGTGATAGATGTTGCACCACCATTTGTTCCTCTACTTCTTCCATGTCATCGATGCCTTCAATGTCAATATCCATTTCAGGATCTTCTTCGTAATCATCGATGTTAATGTCCATATCCATTTCAGGATCTTCGTCCGAATCTTCTTCATTGTCATCGACTAGATCCTCGTAAGGTTCTTCCTCGTCGTCGTAGTCAAGTGCTTCAAAGTAAGGATCATTGGGTCCGGGAAGAATTGGTAAATACTCGGGCATAGCAGGAAGATGATCGGGAGATGGAGGTACAGACATGATGTCTACAAAGAGTATTATGACGTCAAAATAAATCACATGTTTATGGAAAATGCTCAAACTATGGCAATGTGCATATAACAATATACAAATATGTTCATGTAGCATAACATGTATAATAAGTCCATAATCTTCTAAAGGATGGAAGGCACGAAGAGCGGAAGGCTATAAAAATGTTTTTGCTTGTGATTGTAGTTATAGTTTAGGTCTCACTTAGACCCGTTTCTCTATAACCATGGCTCTGGTACCAATCTGTAACACCCCCAATTCATGATGCAGCGGAATTCAACTTGGGTGTTACTCGACGGCACAACAGTCATAATAATAGAAAAACAAACTCTAACCGAGTCGTTTTATAAAGAGTTGTCATTCTTATTTATTCAAATATATCAGAGTTTACATAGCTAGGTCCCGAAAAGGTTCCGTGTTTCAAAATACATCAATATAAAGTCTTTTGATGTTTTATCGAATGACAAAGTAGTTTATAGCCTTCATCCTTTAGTACGTGCCCTTCCGCTCCATTCTTGATTATCATGGACCTGAAATACATGCTTAAGAGGTCAACACAAAGGTTGAGTGATATTCATAGAGTTTGTTTAACGGTTGAACACAATATGTTGGTAGTATGAGTTAATTAGACTCATACTTATGTTGGAAAACAAAACAGTTATTATTATATACTAAGCTCATGCAACCAATACGTTAACGGGTACCAATATCAATCGGCGGTTTTGTTGCCCCGGTAAGTACTTTGCCGTCATACTTAATGTTTCAAATATAGTGCATTCGTTTGAACTAATCTGCTCAAACAAATGGGATTCGTCAATCCCAATTGGCATATTCACAATACTCGCGCTCACTAATACTAGTGATTAAATGATTCATGATATGGGGCCTAGGATAGGCAAGGAAGGTACTTAGTAATAATCAAACAATCAGGCAGCATACAGTTTCAAAGCATTGTGTTCGGTTTAAAATAGCATGTATTCCCACCAAGGGTTTGTAAAACATTGAAGTAATGTAAAGTGGGGCTATGAACTCACCTTAAGTAAGATAGCAAGTAATGAAGGTAATGGTTGGATCGTGAAGGTTTCTACGAGCAACCTATAATAGATTGTTGCGACTTAGGATTTGAGTAAAGAATATGAAGAAGTGCCTATATATATATATATATATCTTGCATTTAGTCCATGAAGTGGTATGATGTATAGTGTAAGTCTTTGAAAGAAATGATTCATGAAACATGTATAGTTTATATATCGTTTACTACCGTTCGGGCCGACATAATTCAGAAGTCATGTTAGTAAACGTTCGAGGAGCCAGGACACTTTAATTCGTAAATCCACAACTCATCTCGACGGCTTACATAATGAACTCCTCACATGAGGCTCCCTACTATTGTAGTAGTTGATAAAGTATATATATATATAAGTTTTGATCCGAAAAGTTACATGTCTAATATTTGAATAAACTTAGGAAAATTTATTTTTACATGAAGATTGTTATTAGGGTAAGTTTCTTATAACTTGTATGACCATTTCTTGTAATATCTCATGGTTCTTTTAGATGAAGTAGATCCAAATTGTTTGTTAAAGTTATCGCCAACTTTTAGTTCATGTTTTCGCCTAAGTAAGTTTATATGGTCATTTAGTTATGGCCTTGCCATGACCTTTGGTCATTGTTCCATGGTCTTGAGACTCAACTTTGGCTCTAGCCATGGTTGTGGTCTTGATTCTAGGTCATAAGACCTCTTGTTCTTTTTAAAACATAACCATTATATAGTGACTTATATATATGTAAATAGCTGTTAAGAAACTGAGAAAAATCTCATTCGTTATTAGTTTTCTGGAGACGTGCCCCTGAGTTTTTGAAGAAAACGTGATTCCGGACAACTTTCGTGCTTTAACTTTTTCATGAAACGGACCAGAAAGGCCTCTTTTTGCGTGTTTTATGTTCTGTCACAGAAACTATTTTGGCAGTTTTGCCGCAAAGTTTTGGTAAATTCAAATGGTCATAACTTTTGACTCGTATACTCGTTTTAGGTGGTTCAAATTGCTATGGTTTCCTTGTTAAGTCCTCTACTACAATATGTAATGATCCAATATCATAATTTTACCATTTTGATCAGATTATACCAAGAAAGTCACTAGTTTACTTGTTTAAATAACTTATCTTAACAATCATATACAATAACTTGTTTTACTCATTTTTATACATCATGGACATGAATACAAGACATAATATAGCATAAATGATATGTAAATAACATGATTATGATATTTAACAAGAAACATGTTAGGGTTTGGCTTACAACTTTTGGCTTTCAAATAAGAAAGGAAGTTAACATGTAAGGTATGGACTTTGATAGACTTTAGCTTCAACCTACTTCACTTCATGCAATCTTTCTACTCTTGTATTCGTGAAAGATAGATGATGAAAGTTGAGGTGACTTGAGTGGATTCAAACTCAAGAGAAATCACCTAAGTATATGAGGTTTGGAAGTGTTTTGATTACCTAAAACCAAACTAGGGTTTCTATCTTGATGAAGTACTTGAACCTTGCTTGAAACTAGAAGAAATTAAGCTAAGTGTGGAGTGTTTTGGGGTGTGATATGGACGGCAACAAGAGGGGAGGGGAGGGGGTATTTATATGCCCATGAGGAGGTTACAAAATGAGACTTGTCAAAGCTTTCATAACAAGCTTATACACATGTACTTCATCCAAGACCACTTAGTTTAGGATCAAGCCACACCAAGGGTGACTCCCCCCCCCCTAATGGCGGTTCACAAGGGCTAGGGGGGTGAGTTGGCCTTTGCTTGATATTATCCTAAGTATTTGGATGAGTTTTGACTCCGGGAAATGCCAACCGTAAATGATTAAGCCTCAAAACGTAAAACCGGGTGTCGTAAAAATGTGGAACTTGAAAGTATGGTTAAACATGTCAATATGTTCCATAATAAAATATAAAATGAGTGGTAGGTTCCATTGGGGTGGTAAAACCCTGCTAAAACTGGAAACACGGGTCTAAAACGCGTAATACGTAAAATGTACGAATATTGTGTAAAATTGAGAAAAGTAAAATGTTACTTTTCTAATAGGATATAAATGATTTAAAATGACTTATAATGTCTAGACTGGACTCAGTCTAGTGTCGGTTGGTATTAAATGTCTTTTAGACATCAAACCGTAAGCCTAAAAATCAAGGAATGACTTATAAAATCAAGGAATGATTTTTGGTCAAAGGATGAGGGAAAAATATGTTGACTTATTCCAAAAATGTGAAAACTCAAATCGTCTTAGAAATGCGGTGCAGGTATAGGCTAAGGTTACGGCTGAGTAAAAACGCTTAAAAATGAAAATTCCAGTTTTTCACGGCCGAGGTTTTATTTGGTCATGTTTTTCTCAGTCATGATTTATTCTCAAATAAATCATGAGTGTATCAAACATTTTTCTGATACGGGGAAAATTAACGCGGTCGAGTTTCGCTGTGCGTAGAATTTTTGAATGACGTTTTACCCTAAAACGTGTAATTCCTTAATAACTTTCACGAAAATGATTTGATGAGTGTCAAACTTTTAATTTGCCATGGAAAATCACTCGAGGCCAAGAAACTAAAATCAAATTTCGGGAAAATATATAGTAAAAATGAATGGTGAAATTTTCCGGGAATAGTAATTAACCTGAAATTGCGAATTGTTACAGTCACCTTATTCGGTTTAGAAGTAGAAAAAGGCAATGCATTACGAAAATTCATATAGACCATAACATCGTATCTGCAATCCCTCCAAGAATGAATCTAGACATCTTCATCATTTGACAAGCATCTAACCACGAAAGCCACTCCGCAAAATTAGACACACCCAAAATATCCAAATCACACCATCTTGCCAATGATGCCAAATGGTCATGGGCCATTCGACACGAGAAAAAGAGATGATCACCATTCTCAACGTACTCGCTACAAACGGGACATAAAAGAGGGCCAACATCAATTCCGTTGCGATCCAAGTTCACCATGTTGGAAGTTTATTCATAGACAATCTCCACCGAAAGACGTTAACTTTTATTGGAACACTTTTATTCCATCTAGTAGATGACAAGCCACCTAATAAAATATGCTCATCAACATACTTTCGGGCAGAAGCAACAGGAAACCTGTAGAATTGAGGGCCTATTTCCAACCATCCTTATTATCCGAGAGCTCAACATTATTAATCAACGCCTTCGTATCACAAATTGGCTAGACTCCATGCCACCTCTTGGATTCCTACTTATTACATGTCTTTGTATTTGATGCTCAGAACCGTTCAGAAAGTATTGGAGTCCATGCGTAATAAGTTTTTTATAGGAGGTAACTTGGATGAAAAAAATGTCACATGGGTGAAATGGAATACTTGTTTATCTAGTAAGGCTATGGGTGGGCCTGGCATTGGGAGTATTTATGCTTTAAATGTCTCCCTTTTTGTTTAAGTGGATTTGGAGATTTAGATATCATCCTAATGATCTCTGGGCTAATGTGATTAAATGTATTCATGGGAAAGATGGAGGAATTGGGACCGGAAGGCTTGCAAAATCAAATGATAGCCCTTGGAATGTTATTGTTCGTTCGGTTTCTCAATTTCAATCGAAAGGTATTGACTTGCTTGCTTCTTGTAATCGGTCGCTTGGAGACCGGAAATCTGTCGTGTTTTGGGAAGAGTCTTGGTGTGGGGACTGGCCTCTAAAAGAATTGTTCCCTCGTGTGTATGCTTTGGATAGGGATAAACAGATGGTTCTGATTTGATCACCAAGCAGGTATTTTTGTGGTGGTTTTAGCTCCCACATATCGACCTACGTTCAGGTGATTGAACATTTTATCTTACTTCTTTGATGCCAGTTACTTCACAAGCAAACCATGGGAATGGATGTAAAAGAATTTAAAAGTGAGATGAATGTTTCTCATTCCTTTTATTTGGGCATTCCAGTAAAGATGTGTATATCATCAAGTCTAGTCACAGTAGTGAGACTAATGAAAAGGAGGTTTGGTATATCACATGTATGATTTTGGGATAATTAAATAAAAGAAAATAAATAATTTAAAATAAAATTTGAGTTTATGAAAAAAAGTTGCTCAACATAGCGTCAAGAATCATGTTTAAGATATTTAGACATACATTAATTGTTTGTACCTTTAATAATAACTGATCACTTTCTGTATTTAACATCTCCCGGTCAACTATATATGCACCATTAATAGTGCATATTTTTGTTTCTTAAATGTAGCCTTGACGGATATGCTTAGCAAATTCGTTTATTAGTCTTGTAAGTTTTAATGTGTTTTAAAACAATTTAATATATTTAATTATAATTAGTTACGTTTGTATGCCTTCAAAACATTTTATGATAAAGAGTTGAAACCGATATACATGTGTTGGCTTTGAAAGCGAGGATCATTCTTTAGTCTAGGGTTAATAATGTAACACTAGAACTGCACCTGCACAATACGACGGCGGATATCTTTTCACTAAATTTTGTGAGAAACAAATGTTTTTCATTATGTAATAAAATATTACTCTCAAAGGTTGTTATTAATTCTGTTATTCCTGTTAAATTTGTTGTAATTCGGTGTTTGCCATAATTGAGACTATTCTATAATTAGTAAGTTTGAGTCTAAATTTTTAAGTCTTGCTAATTATAAAATAGTACTAAATGCATTATAATGTAACTAGAACGGTACCCGCGCAATGCGGCGGCGGGTACCGTGTGATTATATTTTGCGTTATTTGATTACACGTTTAGTTGTCTTCATGCTTTATAAGTAGAGTTATTAGAGATGGTTAAGCCAAATAATTTTATTTTGAACAACCAACCGCTTTCAAACAAACTTGCTTCCTTACAAATTAATTTTGAAATCTTTTCATAATAAGCAAGAAAAAATTCTGAATTTTAAGTTTTTCTACTTATAGAATAATAATAAATACATTATAACGTAGTATAGATATATATACTTATAATTGTGTATTATATTAATATTTGTATTTTGAAGGAGTATAAATACTCTCCCTCACCTCAATCAAGAGGTGTACAGTTCCTATATGAAACAAATGTTCTATCTCTTTCTCTCTCCGGGTTCTTTCTCTAGAATTTATACATATCGAACTTGCTTTTCGTTAACAATCGGTATCATTCCCCCGGTTATGGATGATTGAGTTTCAAAACTTTTTCACTGATGAAAATATCATTTTCTAATAATTTTTTGCTTATTTTTTTTTACCTCATTTGAAATATTATTAAACAAAAGTTAAGTTTTTGTGGTCAAAATCGCAACTTTTTGGTTTCTAATTAAAGCTTCAATTCGTATAGGTTAGCTTTGAGTTCCGATTAGAATAGTCATATAATTTATTAGATTTAAGTTTTGATTGATTATGGGTGAAAACTCACGTTTTTGAAGTATTTCGGTTGATGTGGCATGGGAATGACACATGTTACTCCCAAATTCATTCATACTTTTCTCATTTTAAGGCCCTTCTCATTCTATCGCTACCATATATATATATATATATATATATATATATATATATATATATATATATATATATATATATATATATATATAGACACACACACACACAAATTAGAAGCCTCGTGTTATATGTGTGTGACAACATGGTCTCGCAGTTTAGCCCCAATATAAATTTATGTTATTCAGCACACAAAACCATCAAAGAGTCCCTCATCAATGTAACCCTTTCCAACATATACAACACCTTTAGTGATTACAAATTTATTTGATTCAAATACAAGTTTAAACCCCTTATTGCTAAAAAAAGGACCAGAAATCATATTCTTAGTGACTTTTGGTAGACGCAACATGTTTGAGAGTGCAAGATCCTTTTAGAAGTCAGTTTCAGTTTGACCTCTTTTCCTTCAATCTTTGAAGAAATTTCATTCTCCATGTGTAACAATTCGCAATTTCAGGTTAATTACCATTCCCGGAAAATTTCACTATTCACTTTTACTATTCATTTTTCCCGAAACTTTCCCGAAAGTTGATTTTTATTTGATATTCTCGAGTGATAAATCATTTCCATGGCAAATTAAATGTTTGACATTCGTCAGATCATTTTCGTGAAAGTTATTAAGGAATTACACGTTTTAGGGTAAAACGTCACTCAGAAATTCTACGTACAACGAAACTCGACCGCGTTAAGTGACCCCGCATCAGAAAAATGTTTGACACACTCATGATTTATTTGAGAATTAATCGTGACTGAGAAAAACATGACCAAAGACTTCCCGGCAGGTCACCCAAGCCGGTACTACTCTCACATGAGCACGCTTAACCGTATGGGCGATTAACCGTTAGACCACAAAACGCGTTTCTAAGACTATTTGAGTTTTCAACTTCTTAGAAAAAGTCAAACATATTATTCCCTCCTCCTTTGACCAAAAATCATTCCTTGATTTTATAAGTCATTCCTTGATTTTTAGGCTTACGGTTTGATGTCTAAAAGACATTTAATACCAACCGACACTAGACTGAGCCCAGTCTAGACATTATAAGTCATTTTAAATCATTAATAACCTATTAGAAAAGTAATATTTTACTTTTCTCAATTTTACGCAATATTCGTACATTTTACGTATTACGCGTTTTAGACCCGTGTTTCCAGTTTTTAGCAGGGTTTACCACCCAAATGGAACCTACCACTCATTTTATATTTTATTATGGGACATATGGACATGTCTAACAATACTTTAAAGTTTCATAATTTTACGACACCCGGTTTTACGTTTTGAGGCCTAATCATTTACGGTTGACAATTCCCGGAGTCAAGTTTCATCCAAATAACTTAGGATAATACCAAGCCAAGCCAACTCACCCTCCCTAGCTTATTGAAACCGCCAATAGGGGGGGGGGGGGAGTCACCATGGTGTGGCTTGATCTTGACCATTGATCTCTAGGATCATTACAAGTGTCTTAACTAACCATGGTTAAACTCTAACCCAATATATGGTTAACTTTTCTTCCTACCCTATAAATACCAAGCTAAACACATGATATTCTTTGCACCACACCTTCTTATAACCTTCAAGTCCTAAAACCTAAGGCACTTTTCTTATATTTTGTAAGAAAGTTAACTAGTTTTTGAAAGAAAACTAGTGTTTGATCTTCAATCTTGGAAATTTTCTAAGAAAAGTTGTTATAACTTTAAAGTCTCCAAAAAGACGTCGTTATAATCTTCAAATAGCTTTGGACTTCAAGAAGGCGTCGTTATAATCTTCAAATAACCTCGGTTTATCATAGATTGCAAAGGGAGAAGCTAAAGTCTATCAATGTCCTATCCTTACATGTTAACTTCCTTTCATCTTTGAAAGCCAAAAGTTGTAAGCCAAACCCTAACATGCTTCTTGTTGAATAATCATGATCATGTTATTTACATATTATTCATGCTATATTATGTCTTGTATTCATGTCCATGATGTATAAAAGTGAGTAAAACAAGTATTGATACATATATGTAACTTATGTTATTCAAACAAGTAAACTAGTGACTTTCTTGGAAAACCACGACCAAAATGGTAAAATTATGATATTGGATCATTACAAATTACAGTAGAGGACTTAACAAGGAAACCATAGCAATTTGAACCACCTAAAACGAGTAAACGAGTCAAAAGTTATGGCGATTTGAAGTTACCAAAGATTTCCGGCAAAACTGCCAAATACCATTCTGATCAAATTTGGGTTTTGAAAGTCACACTTCTGGTCCGATTCATCAAAAAGTTAAAACACGAAAGTTGTCCGGAACGACGTTTTCGTTCAGGAACAAAGAAGCTCGAGCCCTGAAAACGCTTTCCGAGTGATAAAATTCTTCAAATTCTAAACAGCCCATTTTTAGACCAAAGTCACTAGATTATGGTTATACTTTGAAAGGAACAAGAGGTCTTATGACCTATAATCAAGACCACAACCATGGCTAGAGCCAAGGTTGTGTCTCATGACCTTGGAACAAGGACCAAAGGTCATGGCTAGGCCATGACGAAATGACCATAACAACTTACATAGGCTTAAACATGAAACAATGAATTAGGCGATAACATGAACAAGCAATTTGGATCTACTTCACCTAAAAGGAAACCATGAGATATTACCAAGAGAAAATGGTCATTCAAGACTTATGAAACTACCCCTAATAACAATCTTCATGTACTAATAAACTTTCCTAAGTTTATTCAAATATCGGACATGTAACTTTTCGGATCAAAACTTATATCTATATATTTCATCAACTACTACAATAGTAGGGAGCCTCATGTGAGGAGTTCATTATGTAAGCCGTCGAGTTGAGTTGTGGATTTACGAATTAAAGTGTCCTGGCTCCTCGAACGCTTACTAACATGACTTCTGAATTATGTCGGCCCGAACGATAGTAAACGATATACAAAACATACATGTTCATGAATCTTTTCTTTCTAAGACTTACAATATACATCATACCACATCATGGACTAAATGCAAGATATATATATTGGCGTGTTTATGTTTCCTTAGACATTACTCCGATCCTAAGTCGCAACATTCGATTATAGGTTGCTCGTAGAAACCTTCACGATTCAACCGTTACATTCATTACTTGCTATCTTACTTACGGTGAGTTCATAGCCCCACTTTCCATTACTTAATTGTTTTACAAATCCTTGGGGGGAATACATGCTATTTCTAAATCGAATACAATGCTTTTAAATTGTATGCTTGCCTGATTGTTTTATTATCACTAAGTACCAACCTTGCTAAACCGAAATCCTTTATTATGAACCATTTAGTCACTAGCAATAGTGAGCGCGAATATTAATAATAGGCCTATTGGGATTGACAAATCCCATTTGTATTGACTAAGTTCAAACAAATGCATTAATATTTGAGATTTAGGTATGTTAGCAAAGTACCTACCGGGATAAATCTGCCGATCGATATTGGTACACGTTAACGTTATGGTATCATAAGCTTAGTGTATAATAACTGTTCCGGGCGTATAATAACGTAGCCTACCTGTTTTGTTTTCCAAACATTGGTGTGAGCCTATAACTCACACTACCAACATATTGTGTTCAAACGATTTAACAAACTCTATGAATATCACTCAACCTTTGTGTTGACCTCTCAAGCATGTATTTCAGGTTCATGACGATCAAGGATGGCGCGGAAGGGCACGGATGTTCAAGAGGGCTATAAATTTACTTATCATTCAAAAACACATTTATTATACATTGTAAACATGGAACCAATTGGGACCTCATTTTGTAACCTCTGATATTTATATAATTTGAATGATAAATCTTTTAAAACGACTCAATTGGAGTTCGTTTTCTATTATTGTGACTATTGTGCCGTCGAGTAACACCCAGTTCGAATTCCGCTGCAACCATGAATTGGGGGTGTTACAGATTGGTATCAGAGCCATGGTTATAGAGAAACAGGTCTAATTGAGACCTAAACTATAACTGCAATTACAAACAAAAACATTTTATAGCCTTCCGCTCTCCGTGTCTTCCATCCTCCAGACGATTATGGACTTAGTAAGCATGTTATGCTTCACAAACATATTAGTATATTCATATATACCCATTTTGAGCATTTCCCCGTAAGCATTAGTATATTGATATATAAACTCGGTTTATTTTCAATTGTTTATCTAAACAATGGACTAAACATATCTGTGTATGCCTATTCTAGGGCATTTCGACACAATCACATTCTCCCAATCATGTTCCTACTCCAACATTTTGTGTCCAAGACATTGTAACTAATTACAATGGTCTCATTCACTTTTCAAGACATTGTATGTTACAATGGTCTCATTCACTTTTCAAGACATTGTATATTACAATGGTCTCATTCACTTTTCAAGACATTGTATGTTACAATGGTCTCATTCACTTTTCCAAGACATTGTGAGATACAATGGTCTCATTCATTTTCCAAGACATTGTATCATACAATGGTCTTAACCATTTCTCAAATGTTTTGAGTCACACAATGGTCTAATTTACTTCCGAGACATTGTGATTTACGTAATGGTCTCTGGAATTATTCCATCACATCATCAATATCATTTCATATGATATCAAAAACCCATCACAATCTATCGATTTCCAAACAAGAAATATGAGATTTCTAAAGGACAAACTAATCCATCATCGACAAAAGCTGAACTTTCTCTACATTCATCAAAGTTTTCTTCTGAAACCTTCATTATTAAAAGTTCGTGATCCTGGCCAAGTATGTTCTATTTTAGAACTACTTAAAATTTCCTTTCCATACGTACCTACCCTTACTATCTTCTATTCAATGGAATATGAAAACATACGTTACAAGTCTTGTATGGACGGGACTTGCAACTTAAGGGTTTGACATCGCCTTTGTTTAATGGACAGTTTCCCGAAAGCAACGAACATATCACAAGTATACCTAATTTAGGTATTTGAAAATTTTATCGAACCTCGGCTAAATATAGACTAGTCACCTATATTTAACCTAGGGACAGTGGAATATAGTCTGACTAACTATATTCGACTTAACATTTTCAAATACTGAGAATAGTTGTACTAGGGTTATGTTTAGATTGATTTCCTACATGAACACGATAAACCACCAGAATACATTAAAACAATCTAGAGACACGATAGTGTCTTACCACTCAGCAAGATCTTAACACCTTATTTGTATGATCTAAATTCATTCTTGAAAATTTTCATTTATGAAATAATCCGAACTACTATCTTGGGATAGTTATCAATTATTCTCTTCATCCTGTAGAAGTACTATCCTGTTTAGGTCCTAAGGATACCATTCCATCATAAACTTTAAAATCTCTTAAGATTTTCAAAGCAAACTCAACATCTATGCCTAAGAGTATTAATGTTAAGCATACATTACACACTTTTGTTCATCAACATATCACAACATTATCTTCACAACCGTTGCAAACACAAGCTCATTAACAGATCTTGATGCACTTTTAAAGCTCAAATCATCCTTAGTTACACCACAAGCACCCTTATCAGCTTTACAAGATTGAATATTCATCTTGTACTTTTGGAACACCAGTATCATCTCGTAATACCCTACCTTGTAACTCACCGACTAAGTATGAATGTTGTGTAGGATGATTTGTAATTATTTGAATGGATTGGGATGCCTTTTCATTTAAATAAAGACATTGTAAATCACCAAACCATAAGTTTATATTTCCTTACTTACATTGTTTGGGATGCCTCTCTATGTAAATAAAGAATTATAAACAAGTGGGCTTATTTGTATCCGAAATAACATAACTATGAAGTCAATAAACACTAAGTACAAACAACCGATTACCTACTAGGCTATGATTGCAATTACTATCTCAATTCCTATTAATATTCGACTGCTATATCAATTTCCTTTGATATTCGACTATTACCATACCTTTCCTACATAAAAGTAAGCCTCATCTTACACCATACACTGAAATGACAAATCAAATTACATCACCGGTAATCCCAGACTTTAGTCCTTATAAGTAACCACACCTTTTCATCGATACCACTCCAACATATAACACACAAAGAACTTCGGGACGAAGTTCCCCGTAAGGGGTAGAGACTGTAACAATTCGCAATTTCAGGTTAATTACCATTCCCGGAAAATTTCACTATTCACTTTTACTATTCATTTTTCCCGAAAGTTGATTTTTATTTGATATTCTCGAGTGATAAATCATTTCCATGGCAAATTAAATGTTTGACATTCGTCAGATCATTTTCGTGAAAGTTATTAAGGAATTACACGTTTTAGGGTAAAACGTCACTCAGAAATTCTACGTACAACGAAACTCGACCGCGTTAAGTGACCCCGCATCAGAAAAATGTTTGACACACTCATGATTTATTTGAGAATTAATCGTGACTGAGAAAAACATGACCAAAGACTTCCCGGCAGGTCACCCAAGCCGGTACTACTCTCACATGAGCACGCTTAACCGTATGGGCGATTAACCGTTAGACCACAAAACGCGTTTCTAAGACTATTTGAGTTTTCAACTTCTTAGAAAAAGTCAAACATATTATTCCCTCCTCCTTTGACCAAAAATCATTCCTTGATTTTATAAGTCATTCCTTGATTTTTAGGCTTACGGTTTGATGTCTAAAAGACATTTAATACCAACCGACACTAGACTGAGCCCAGTCTAGACATTATAAGTCATTTTAAATCATTAATAACCTATTAGAAAAGTAATATTTTACTTTTCTCAATTTTACGCAATATTCGTACATTTTACGTATTACGCGTTTTAGACCCGTGTTTCCAGTTTTTAGCAGGGTTTACCACCCAAATGGAACCTACCACTCATTTTATATTTTATTATGGGACATATGGACATGTCTAACAATACTTTAAAGTTTCATAATTTTACGACACCCGGTTTTACGTTTTGAGGCCTAATCATTTACGGTTGACAATTCCCGGAGTCAAGTTTCATCCAAATAACTTAGGATAATACCAAGCCAAGCCAACTCACCCTCCCTAGCTTATTGAAACCGCCAATAGGGGGGGGGGGAGTCACCATGGTGTGGCTTGATCTTGACCATTGATCTCTAGGATCATTACAAGTGTCTTAACTAACCATGGTTAAACTCTAACCCAATATATGGTTAACTTTTCTTCCTACCCTATAAATACCAAGCTAAACACATGATATTCTTTGCACCACACCTTCTTATAACCTTCAAGTCCTAAAACCTAAGGCACTTTTCTTATATTTTGTAAGAAAGTTAACTAGTTTTTGAAAGAAAACTAGTGTTTGATCTTCAATCTTGGAAATTTTCTAAGAAAAGTTGTTATAACTTTAAAGTCTCCAAAAAGACGTCGTTATAATCTTCAAATAGCTTTGGACTTCAAGAAGGCGTCGTTATAATCTTCAAATAACCTCGGTTTATCATAGATTGCAAAGGGAGAAGCTAAAGTCTATCAATGTCCTATCCTTACATGTTAACTTCCTTTCATCTTTGAAAGCCAAAAGTTGTAAGCCAAACCCTAACATGCTTCTTGTTGAATAATCATGATCATGTTATTTACATATTATTCATGCTATATTATGTCTTGTATTCATGTCCATGATGTATAAAAGTGAGTAAAACAAGTATTGATACATATATGTAACTTATGTTATTCAAACAAGTAAACTAGTGACTTTCTTGGAAAACCACGACCAAAATGGTAAAATTATGATATTGGATCATTACAAATTACAGTAGAGGACTTAACAAGGAAACCATAGCAATTTGAACCACCTAAAACGAGTAAACGAGTCAAAAGTTATGGCGATTTGAAGTTACCAAAGATTTCCGGCAAAACTGCCAAATACCATTCTGATCAAATTTGGGTTTTGAAAGTCACACTTCTGGTCCGATTCATCAAAAAGTTAAAACACGAAAGTTGTCCGGAACGACGTTTTCGTTCAGGAACAAAGAAGCTCGAGCCCTGAAAACGCTTTCCGAGTGATAAAATTCTTCAAATTCTAAACAGCCCATTTTTAGACCAAAGTCACTAGATTATGGTTATACTTTGAAAGGAACAAGAGGTCTTATGACCTATAATCAAGACCACAACCATGGCTAGAGCCAAGGTTGTGTCTCATGACCTTGGAACAAGGACCAAAGGTCATGGCTAGGCCATGACGAAATGACCATGACAACTTACATAGGCTTAAACATGAAACAATGAATTAGGCGATAACATGAACAAGCAATTTGGATCTACTTCACCTAAAAGGAAACCATGAGATATTACCAAGAGAAAATGGTCATTCAAGACTTATGAAACTACCCCTAATAACAATCTTCATGTACTAATAAACTTTCCTAAGTTTATTCAAATATCGGACATGTAACTTTTCGGATCAAAACTTATATCTATATATTTCATCAACTACTACAATAGTAGGGAGCCTCATGTGAGGAGTTCATTATGTAAGCCGTCGAGTTGAGTTGTGGATTTACGAATTAAAGTGTCCTGGCTCCTCGAACGCTTACTAACATGACTTCTGAATTATGTCGGCCCGAACGATAGTAAACGATATACAAAACATACATGTTCATGAATCTTTTCTTTCTAAGACTTACAATATACATCATACCACATCATGGACTAAATGCAAGATATATATATTGGCGTGTTTATGTTTCCTTAGACATTACTCCGATCCTAAGTCGCAACATTCGATTATAGGTTGCTCGTAGAAACCTTCACGATTCAACCGTTACATTCATTACTTGCTATCTTACTTACGGTGAGTTCATAGCCCCACTTTCCATTACTTAATTGTTTTACAAATCCTTGGGGGGAATACATGCTATTTCTAAATCGAATACAATGCTTTTAAATTGTATGCTTGCCTGATTGTTTTATTATCACTAAGTACCAACCTTGCTAAACCGAAATCCTTTATTATGAACCATTTAGTCACTAGCAATAGTGAGCGCGAATATTAATAATAGGCCTATTGGGATTGACAAATCCCATTTGTATTGACTAAGTTCAAACAAATGCATTAATATTTGAGATTTAGGTATGTTAGCAAAGTACCTACCGGGATAAATCTGCCGATCGATATTGGTACACGTTAACGTTATGGTATCATAAGCTTAGTGTATAATAACTGTTCCGGGCGTATAATAACGTAGCCTACCTGTTTTGTTTTCCAAACATTGGTGTGAGCCTATAACTCACACTACCAACATATTGTGTTTAAACGATTTAACAAACTCTATGAATATCACTCAACCTTTGTGTTGACCTCTCAAGCATGTATTTCAGGTTCATGACGATCAAGGATGGCGCGGAAGGGCACGGATGTTCAAGAGGGCTATAAATTTACTTATCATTCAAAAACACATTTATTATACATTGTAAACATGGAACCAATTGGGACCTCATTTTGTAACCTCTGATATTTATATAATTTGAATGATAAATCTTTTAAAACGACTCAATTGGAGTTCGTTTTCTATTATTGTGACTATTGTGCCGTCGAGTAACACCCAGTTCGAATTCCGCTGCAACCATGAATTGGGGGTGTTACAGATTGGTATCAGAGCCATGGTTATAGAGAAACAGGTCTAATTGAGACCTAAACTATAACTGCAATTACAAACAAAAACATTTTATAGCCTTCCGCTCTCCGTGTCTTCCATCCTCCAGACGATTATGGACTTAGTAAGCATGTTATGCTTCACAAACATATTAGTATATTCATATATACCCATTTTGAGCATTTCCCCGTAAGCATTAGTATATTGATATATAAACTCGGTTTATTTTCAATTGTTTATCTAAACAATGGACTAAACATATCTGTGTATGCCTATTCTAGGGCATTTCGACACAATCACATTCTCCCAATCATGTTCCTACTCCAACATTTTGTGTCCAAGACATTGTAACTAATTACAATGGTCTCATTCACTTTTCAAGACATTGTATGTTACAATGGTCTCATTCACTTTTCAAGACATTGTATATTACAATGGTCTCATTCACTTTTCAAGACATTGTATGTTACAATGGTCTCATTCACTTTTCCAAGACATTGTGAGATACAATGGTCTCATTCATTTTCCAAGACATTGTATCATACAATGGTCTTAACCATTTCTCAAATGTTTTGAGTCACACAATGGTCTAATTTACTTCCGAGACATTGTGATTTACGTAATGGTCTCTGGAATTATTCCATCACATCATCAATATCATTTCATATGATATCAAAAACCCATCACAATCTATCGATTTCCAAACAAGAAATATGAGATTTCTAAAGGACAAACTAATCCATCATCGACAAAAGCTGAACTTTCTCTACATTCATCAAAGTTTTCTTCTGAAACCTTCATTATTAAAAGTTCGTGATCCTGGCCAAGTATGTTCTATTTTAGAACTACTTAAAATTTCCTTTCCATACGTACCTACCCTTACTATCTTCTATTCAATGGAATATGAAAACATACGTTACAAGTCTTGTATGGACGGGACTTGCAACTTAAGGGTTTGACATCGCCTTTGTTTAATGGACAGTTTCCCGAAAGCAACGAACATATCACAAGTATACCTAATTTAGGTATTTGAAAATTTTATCGAACCTCGGCTAAATATAGACTAGTCACCTATATTTAACCTAGGGACAGTGGAATATAGTCTGACTAACTATATTCGACTTAACATTTTCAAATACTGAGAATAGTTGTACTAGGGTTATGTTTAGATTGATTTCCTACATGAACACGATAAACCACCAGAATACATTAAAACAATCTAGAGACACGATAGTGTCTTACCACTCAGCAAGATCTTAACACCTTATTTGTATGATCTAAATTCATTCTTGAAAATTTTCATTTATGAAATAATCCGAACTACTATCTTGGGATAGTTATCAATTATTCTCTTCATCCTGTAGAAGTACTATCCTGTTTAGGTCCTAAGGATACCATTCCATCATAAACTTTAAAATCTCTTAAGATTTTCAAAGCAAACTCAACATCTATGCCTAAGAGTATTAATGTTAAGCATACATTACACACTTTTGTTCATCAACATATCACAACATTATCTTCACAACCGTTGCAAACACAAGCTCATTAACAGATCTTGATGCACTTTTAAAGCTCAAATCATCCTTAGTTACACCACAAGCACCCTTATCAGCTTTACAAGATTGAATATTCATCTTGTACTTTTGGAACACCAGTATCATCTCGTAATACCCTACCTTGTAACTCACCGACTAAGTATGAATGTTGTGTAGGATGATTTGTAATTATTTGAATGGATTGGGATGCCTTTTCATTTAAATAAAGACATTGTAAATCACCAAACCATAAGTTTATATTTCCTTACTTACATTGTTTGGGATGCCTCTCTATGTAAATAAAGAATTATAAACAAGTGGGCTTATTTGTATCCGAAATAACATAACTATGAAGTCAATAAACACTAAGTACAAACAACCGATTACCTACTAGGCTATGATTGCAATTACTATCTCAATTCCTATTAATATTCGACTGCTATATCAATTTCCTTTGATATTCGACTATTACCATACCTTTCCTACATAAAAGTAAGCCTCATCTTACACCATACACTGAAATGACAAATCAAATTACATCACCGGTAATCCCAGACTTTAGTCCTTATAAGTAACCACACCTTTTCATCGATACCACTCCAACATATAACACACAAAGAACTTCGGGACGAAGTTCCCCGTAAGGGGTAGAGACTGTAACAATTCGCAATTTCAGGTTAATTACCATTCCCGGAAAATTTCACTATTCACTTTTACTATTCATTTTTCCCGAAACTTTCCCGAAAGTTGATTTTTATTTGATATTCTCGAGTGATAAATCATTTCCATGGCAAATTAAATGTTTGACATTCGTCAGATCATTTTCGTGAAAGTTATTAAGGAATTACACGTTTTAGGGTAAAACGTCACTCAGAAATTCTACGTACAACGAAACTCGACCGCGTTAAGTGACCCCGCATCAGAAAAATGTTTGACACACTCATGATTTATTTGAGAATTAATCGTGACTGAGAAAAACATGACCAAAGACTTCCCGGCAGGTCACCCAAGCCGGTACTACTCTCACATGAGCACGCTTAACCGTATGGGCGATTAACCGTTAGACCACAAAACGCGTTTCTAAGACTATTTGAGTTTTCAACTTCTTAGAAAAAGTCAAACATATTATTCCCTCCTCCTTTGACCAAAAATCATTCCTTGATTTTATAAGTCATTCCTTGATTTTTAGGCTTACGGTTTGATGTCTAAAAGACATTTAATACCAACCGACACTAGACTGAGCCCAGTCTAGACATTATAAGTCATTTTAAATCATTAATAACCTATTAGAAAAGTAATATTTTACTTTTCTCAATTTTACGCAATATTCGTACATTTTACGTATTACGCGTTTTAGACCCGTGTTTCCAGTTTTTAGCAGGGTTTACCACCCAAATGGAACCTACCACTCATTTTATATTTTATTATGGGACATATGGACATGTCTAACAATACTTTAAAGTTTCATAATTTTACGACACCCGGTTTTACGTTTTGAGGCCTAATCATTTACGGTTGACAATTCCCGGAGTCAAGTTTCATCCAAATAACTTAGGATAATACCAAGCCAAGCCAACTCACCCTCCCTAGCTTATTGAAACCGCCAATAGGGGGGGGGGAGTCACCATGGTGTGGCTTGATCTTGACCATTGATCTCTAGGATCATTACAAGTGTCTTAACTAACCATGGTTAAACTCTAACCCAATATATGGTTAACTTTTCTTCCTACCCTATAAATACCAAGCTAAACACATGATATTCTTTGCACCACACCTTCTTATAACCTTCAAGTCCTAAAACCTAAGGCACTTTTCTTATATTTTGTAAGAAAGTTAACTAGTTTTTGAAAGAAAACTAGTGTTTGATCTTCAATCTTGGAAATTTTCTAAGAAAAGTTGTTATAACTTTAAAGTCTCCAAAAAGACGTCGTTATAATCTTCAAATAGCTTTGGACTTCAAGAAGGCGTCGTTATAATCTTCAAATAACCTCGGTTTATCATAGATTGCAAAGGGAGAAGCTAAAGTCTATCAATGTCCTATCCTTACATGTTAACTTCCTTTCATCTTTGAAAGCCAAAAGTTGTAAGCCAAACCCTAACATGCTTCTTGTTGAATAATCATGATCATGTTATTTACATATTATTCATGCTATATTATGTCTTGTATTCATGTCCATGATGTATAAAAGTGAGTAAAACAAGTATTGATACATATATGTAACTTATGTTATTCAAACAAGTAAACTAGTGACTTTCTTGGAAAACCACGACCAAAATGGTAAAATTATGATATTGGATCATTACAAATTACAGTAGAGGACTTAACAAGGAAACCATAGCAATTTGAACCACCTAAAACGAGTAAACGAGTCAAAAGTTATGGCGATTTGAAGTTACCA
Source organism: Artemisia argyi (assembly GCA_030686995.1). NCBI lineage: Eukaryota > Viridiplantae > Streptophyta > Magnoliopsida > Asterales > Asteraceae > Artemisia > Artemisia argyi. The sequence goes on along the minus strand of CM060685.1, from coordinate 35,516,645 downwards.
AAGATTTCCGGCAAAACTGCCAAATACCATTCTGATCAAATTTGGGTTTTGAAAGTCACACTTCTGGTCCGATTCATCAAAAAGTTAAAACACGAAAGTTGTCCGGAACGACGTTTTCGTTCAGGAACAAAGAAGCTCGAGCCCTGAAAACGCTTTCCGAGTGATAAAATTCTTCAAATTCTAAACAGCCCATTTTTAGACCAAAGTCACTAGATTATGGTTATACTTTGAAAGGAACAAGAGGTCTTATGACCTATAATCAAGACCACAACCATGGCTAGAGCCAAGGTTGTGTCTCATGACCTTGGAACAAGGACCAAAGGTCATGGCTAGGCCATGACGAAATGACCATGACAACTTACATAGGCTTAAACATGAAACAATGAATTAGGCGATAACATGAACAAGCAATTTGGATCTACTTCACCTAAAAGGAAACCATGAGATATTACCAAGAGAAAATGGTCATTCAAGACTTATGAAACTACCCCTAATAACAATCTTCATGTACTAATAAACTTTCCTAAGTTTATTCAAATATCGGACATGTAACTTTTCGGATCAAAACTTATATCTATATATTTCATCAACTACTACAATAGTAGGGAGCCTCATGTGAGGAGTTCATTATGTAAGCCGTCGAGTTGAGTTGTGGATTTACGAATTAAAGTGTCCTGGCTCCTCGAACGCTTACTAACATGACTTCTGAATTATGTCGGCCCGAACGATAGTAAACGATATACAAAACATACATGTTCATGAATCTTTTCTTTCTAAGACTTACAATATACATCATACCACATCATGGACTAAATGCAAGATATATATATTGGCGTGTTTATGTTTCCTTAGACATTACTCCGATCCTAAGTCGCAACATTCGATTATAGGTTGCTCGTAGAAACCTTCACGATTCAACCGTTACATTCATTACTTGCTATCTTACTTACGGTGAGTTCATAGCCCCACTTTCCATTACTTAATTGTTTTACAAATCCTTGGGGGGAATACATGCTATTTCTAAATCGAATACAATGCTTTTAAATTGTATGCTTGCCTGATTGTTTTATTATCACTAAGTACCAACCTTGCTAAACCGAAATCCTTTATTATGAACCATTTAGTCACTAGCAATAGTGAGCGCGAATATTAATAATAGGCCTATTGGGATTGACAAATCCCATTTGTATTGACTAAGTTCAAACAAATGCATTAATATTTGAGATTTAGGTATGTTAGCAAAGTACCTACCGGGATAAATCTGCCGATCGATATTGGTACACGTTAACGTTATGGTATCATAAGCTTAGTGTATAATAACTGTTCCGGGCGTATAATAACGTAGCCTACCTGTTTTGTTTTCCAAACATTGGTGTGAGCCTATAACTCACACTACCAACATATTGTGTTCAAACGATTTAACAAACTCTATGAATATCACTCAACCTTTGTGTTGACCTCTCAAGCATGTATTTCAGGTTCATGACGATCAAGGATGGCGCGGAAGGGCACGGATGTTCAAGAGGGCTATAAATTTACTTATCATTCAAAAACACATTTATTATACATTGTAAACATGGAACCAATTGGGACCTCATTTTGTAACCTCTGATATTTATATAATTTGAATGATAAATCTTTTAAAACGACTCAATTGGAGTTCGTTTTCTATTATTGTGACTATTGTGCCGTCGAGTAACACCCAGTTCGAATTCCGCTGCAACCATGAATTGGGGGTGTTACACCATGAACATTAGTTATGTTTCATTCATCTTCTGATAAAATACAAACAACCTTCTTGAGTTGCATATGTGCTTTGTAGCACCGGTATCAACCCACAAATCAACAACATTTGTGGTCAAGAAAGCTTCAATTACACTAACAAATTCTTTTGGAGATTACACATGGTTTGTATGGTTGGAATTTCCTCCATAATTTCTGTCTCCATCTTCTTTCTTGTGGCGACAATTCTTAGCTTTATGCTCAGATTTCCCACATACCCAATAATGATAGATTTTCTTGAAGTATTGTTCTTTTGTTCGGTGTATTCTTTCTTTCCAGCCCTGGAAGAATTCTGCCCGGAACCACCACCATTTTTGCCTTTGTTTTGTGGTAGGACTTGGAAGAACTTTCTCCAACCATGTTCGCATTTGGTTTTATTGAATTTTCAACAAACTTTTCCTTCATTTTGTTATCTTTTTAACATGAATTTTGAGAACAAGTTGCTCAAAACTCATATTGTCTGTCAAATATTTAAGATATAACTTAAAATTTTCTAGAGTTGGGACAAGTTTTCATTAATAGAACCAACAAGAAAGTTAGAGTTAATACCAATGTCTTCTACTTCTAATCCGTGTACTATGATTTGGAGTTCTTCTACTTGCTGCACAACATGCATTGCATCATTCATCTTGAAGTTCATAAACTTTCCAATTAAAAAATTTCTTAGAATATGCAAAAAAAAACATTTTTTTGGTCAAAAAAAAAATCCCGTCAAAAATCTTACTGCATCGTGGTGCAGTAACCGTGATGCAGTAAAAAATTATACTGCATCGTGATGCAGTAACCATAATGAAGTAAAAAAATATACTGCATCGTGATGTAGTAACCGAAATGCAATAAAAATCTATACTGCATCGTGATGCAGTAAAAATTTTGGCGGGAAATTTTTTTTCCCAAAAGATTTTTTTTTTTGCGGGAAAAAAAAATTTCTGCCAAATTTTTTACTGCATCACGATGCAGTAACCGTGATGCGGCATGATGATATGGGATGAGGATGACACATGTCACTCACACAATAATTCCTACCCTTCTCATTCTATCCCTACCCTATATATATATATATATATATATATATATATATATATATATATATATATATATATATATATATATATATATATATATATATATATATATATAGACACACACACACACACACTAATTAGAAGCCTCGTGTTATATGTGTGTGACAACATGGTCTCGCAGTTTAGCCCCAATATAAATTTATGTTACTTAGCACACAAAACCATCAAAGAGTCCCTCATTGAGGTAACCCTTTCCAACATACACAACACCTTTAGTGATTACAAATTTATCTGATTCAAATACAAGTTTAAATCCCTTATTGCTAAAAAAAGGACCAGATATCATATTCTTATTGACTTTTGGTAGACGCAACATGTTTGAGAGTGGAAGATCCTTTTAGAAGTCAGTTTCAACTTGACCTCTTTTCCTTCAATTTTTGTAGAAGTTTCATTCCCCATGAACATAGTTATGTTTCATTCACCTTCTGATAAAATACAAACATCCTTCTTGAGTTGCATATGTGCTTTGTAGCACCGGTACAACCCACCAATCAACAACATTTGTGGTCAAGAAGGCTTCAATTACACTAAAAAATTCTTTTGGAGATTACACATGGTTTGTTTGGTTGGAATTTCCTCCATAATTTCTGTCTCCATCTTTTTTCTTGCGGCGACAATCCTTAGCTTTATGCTCAGATTTCCCACATACCCAGTAATGATAGATTTTCTTGAAGTAATTGTTCTTTTGTTCGGTGTATTCTTTCTTTCCAGCCCTGGAAGAATTCTGCCCGGAACCACCACCATTTTTGCCTTTGTTTTGTGGTAGGACTTGGAAGAACTTTCTCCAACAATGTTCGCATTTGGTTTTATTGAATTTTCATCAAACTTTTCCTTCATTTTGTTATCTTTTTAACATGAATTTTGAGAACAAGTTGCTCAAAACTCATATTGTCTGTCAAATATTTAAGATATAACTTAAAATTTTCTAGAGTTGGGACAAGTTTTCATTAATAGAACCAACAAGAAAGTTAGAGTTAATACCCATGTCTTCTACTTCTAATTCGTGTACTATGATTTGGAGTTCTTCTACTTGCTTCACAACATGCATTGCATCATTCATCTTGAAATTTCCAATTAAAAAATTTCTTAGAATATGCAAACTTCAGTTCTTGTATTTCTTTTCTATTGATTCCAAAATTTCCTATGTAGTTGCAAATGTTGAATAGATATCATACAAGAAATCGTCCAAACCATTCAGAAGATAACTTATATAATTATATTCATTATGATTCCAAACTAAGGCGGCCGTTTTATAGTCTGCCACTTGTGCCTCGTTAGGAACATTTTGTCCTTCCACATTCGGATTTGTTGGTTCAGAATTCGTGAGAACATTCAACACGTGCAACATTGTTAAGTAAAACAACATCTTTTGTTTCCAGCGAAAATAAAACCATTTGAACTTCTCCGTTTTTTCAACATGAGATTTGAGTATTGTTTTATCCATCTTGACACTTCTGTTTTAGATTGTTAGAGAATATCAACACTAATCCAAATTGTAATTTACAATTCGACTAAAATTACAAATAACTTGATTAAGGCCTTCAATTTGTAGTGTCCTAAAACAGAATTTTACCTGTATGACAATTGTTTTAAGGACACAACAATCTATTCAGGTATATAGAAAACTTGAATCTAACAAATCAAAGATTGCATCATGGTGAAGATTGTGATGGTGATTAATTTTGTATTCTCTCTTGCCTTTTCCAGAACCAGCAAGGTCTTTATATACTTCATGAAACATTACCATAATTATTGTAACTTTAGAAAGAAACATTACAATGGTTTAGGAAGAAAACGTTACAGTGGTTTATATAAAACCTAAAAATAAATCAAGAAATTTGTAATCAAGAAGAACCAAAGAGCCCCAAGGCCCAATAAAGTCTAAGCAAGCACAAAGCCATCCATTAAGCTAGTGTGATCATTGTAGGTATAATCATATAATTATCCGTCAAAAAGGATGATTATGTGATTAAATCATGTTCCAAAATCAACATATGATTATCCAGGCTTAAAAAATGATTATGTGTTAATTATGTTCCCACGATTTATGCGATGTATTCATTAAAATTTAGCAAAATATTTATTTGTTACATAGTTACATGATATAAATGATTTTTAAACGGGTAAGGATTTAGTGAGAAGAAGCTTTTTTTTTGTAAAGGGTTTTTTCCGGTAAATTTATTACTCCAAAAAATAATTAATTACAATGAATGTGGGTGGTTCCCATGTCTTAGTCTAAAACTAGGTGAAAATAAACGCACCAAATGTGGTTCAAACCTAAACTATGATAAGAATCGCATGCCACACTTATGAAACCGACTACAAATGCTATCTAAGTTGACTGCGAAGAATAATATCAAAGGCATTAGCAGACTGCATTTAAGCATTAGTCAAACCAAGATCAACACAATCATCATCCTCGTACTTGTCTTTATCATAAGTTTCCAGCCATTGTTCATACAAGCTTTTATTTCCCACTCCATTGGCGCTTTTAGAAGCTCTATTAACCTTGGAGCTCGTAAAAGCCATAAAACTGGTAGTTTTATTGTGGGATTAAGTCGTAAAATAGCAACATACTTTCAGCTTTGTATCGTTTTGGTACGTGTACTTTTTTTTGTTCCACTTAATGCAACGTACTTTCCATAAGTGTTCCAAGTTGGTACGTGTATTTTTTTTTAACTTTGTTTAAGTTGTAGAATAGCAATGTACTTTCCATAAGTGTTCCAATTTGGTACATGGATTACGTACCAGATTGGAACACTTATTAAAAGTACATTGCTATTATACAACTTAAACAAACTTAAAAAAAGTACACGTACCAAATTGGAACACTTATGAAAAGTTCGTTGCATTAAGTGGAACAAAAAAAAGTACACGTACCAAAATGGGACATTTTGAAAAGTACATTGCTATTTTACGACTTAATCCTTTTTATTGTCTATCTCAAGCACTTCATTATCACTATCCTCATTAACCAGATCATCAACCTTTTTAGTAGCCATAATAGAAGAACTAGGAAGCGTTGATTTACAAGATTTTAGCAACTTCCCATCATCACCCACTAGCACAAGCTTCCTATCAAGCATATGACTTTCTAGTTCATTAATCTTTGCAACCAGAGGTGTAGTATACTTGGACTACCAGATGTCGAACCAGCCACATAATGGACAACTTTCTTACCTGAATTTGACGACCCCTCATTTGATCCAAGCTCATCATCTTTCTCAATCGATCTAAGCACATCAAAAGGATTAGCTGAGCTTGTCTCAACTTCATAATTCTTTTTCGTACCACTTAAACTAGCAACATTCTTCTTAGAGACGGCTTGGTAAACTTGTTTCTTAGGTTTAAACTGAAACTTAGTTCCCACTTTAGTACTAAGAGAATTTTGTCTAGGAGGCTGTTGGGAACCATCATTCTTTGGTTTTTCAATAACCCGTTTTGGACATAACATATCATCATTCCCAAATATCATACACACACCACATCTAGGAGGTTCCCATTTGTACTCCACCCTCACCTTATAAAGAACCTCTCCATCATCTTCCACATTAGGAATAACAATAACTAGGGGTGGAAATGAGCCGAGCCGCTCGTGAAAAGCTCGGAATCGGATCGGTAAAAAGCTCGAACGAGACGAGCCTAAACGAGCTCGAGCCCGAGCTCGAGCCTAAGTTGGAGCTCATTTATTAATCGAGCTCGAGCCCGAGCTTTACATATAAAGCTCGTTTGGGCTCGCGAGCCTAAACGAGCCTATACGGCATTATGATATTTTAAGTATTAAACATATATACGAGCCGAGCTCGAGCTTATTAACGAGCTCAATAAAGATATATTACGAGCCGAGCTCAAGCTCGAGCCAAGCTTTAACTTTTTCATTGCCAAATCATATAAACGAGCCGAGCTCGAGCCGAGCCCGAGCCTATATAACATGTCACGAGCCGAGCTCGAGCTTAAAATTTAAGGCTCGAAACGAGCCGAGTTCGAGCTCGAGCTTTTTAAAACTTAAACGAGCCGAGCTCGAGCTCTGGCAGGCTCGGGCTCGGCTCGGCTCGTTTCCACACCTAACAATAACCATCTCCTTCTTTAACTCCCGATCAGCCCTAATATCAATCAATGCACGAGCATAATCCATACGCCCCAATGATTAAAGATACATAAAACTTGTATTTGAACAAGGCATAATTGGGTTACCATGCTTAGCAACCATCGCACTCAATTCATCAGTAGTAAATGTCACAATAGGAATATCATGGAATTTTACCCAAATGGGAACCGAATTCAGATCTTCCTTAATTAAATTAGCATTAGAGTCTATTTCATCATGAGAATTGGTGTAGATCGAACAAACCATGGACCATTCTCAAATAACCCATACATGCTACGCCCCAAAATCGACTATAATTTCTTTTCGAAATACCCACATTTTTAATATTACAAACAAACTACTTGGATTTGAGAACACACGCTAGTATAAATGACATAAACAAACTCAAAGGTATTTATAAGAACGGTATACCAAAACTCAAGATGAAAATTCGAAACACGAGAGAGATAAAAACATTCTGTTAACAGATGCCAATACGCCGTATCCATATTTTGGATACGCTGTATTCATCGATACATCGTATCCATATTTTGGATACACAATATTCATCGATACACTGTATCCATAATTTGAATACGCCATATTCATCGATACACCGCATCCATATTTTGGATACGCCGTATCGATGGGTCAGTGTAACACCCCCATTTTCACAGATCGCAGCGGATTTAGTGTTTGGGGTATTACTTCATGAAAACAAAGACAAGATAATAGAAAACGACTCGAAAAGAGACGTTTTTAAAAAATGTGTTATCATTCATTTATTCATTAGAGTTTTTGTAGTAAAAGATATATTTTTACCAAAAGAGAGGTCCCTAATATACTTTTTGAAAGAAAAAGATGAATGATAACTATACTGGACGTCCTCATGTCCAGTGCCATTACGTGCCAGGACTCCTAAAGTGCTCATATACCTAGGATAACATGCTTAAAGAGTCAACACGAAGGTTGAGTGAGAGTCATAGGTTTAAGTGGATAGAGAGAATACAAGTTCCACAGAGTTCTGCAGAAACCCTATGTGTGGAAAAGTTTTAGAGATAGCGGGTCTATTGCACTAAGCTCATGAATCACACGTTAACGGTCCAGATCATGGGGTCTTCAGACCAAACCATGATGGGACGGGAAGGATAACTTGCCAAAGTTAATCCTTCAGAGGGTTCAAATATAATACTTATTAGTACCCTTCAGAGAGAGGTAGTACCAACGGGAGTTGTCAAACTCCAATAGATCTATCAATTATATTCGCGTTCACTTGTGTAAAATATCACAAACGATTAGATTCATGAATTTTGTTATGTATGGGTGTTAGATAGTTTACTTGTACAACAACCAAAGAAAAAGACTTGTATTCGATTTAAAGCATGTATCCCCCTCACAGGGTTTGTAAAGCATTTAGAGTGTAAAGTTAAAAGGTGTGAGGCTATGAAACTGATGAGTGCTCAAACACTCATCATTTTTGGTCAAATCTGAACTGCAAAACATAAAAAAACACTCAGAAATGCATCAAAATACTGAAAATATTTCAAAATTGTGTTTTATATGTTTTAGATGCAAAATGAGTAAAAACAAATGAAAAACGTACAAAGTTTGCAAAATCGGCAGTTTCAGTCCCCTAACTTTCAAAATTTGGCAAAAATAGTCCCTGAGCACTTATTTGGAAAGAAAAGTCACCAAAGGTCCTTTTGAAATCATAAGTTATCATATTTAGTCCTTTGGTGAAAAATTTCAAAAGTTTTGAGAATTTACAAGTTTAGTCCCTGGAGTTTCAGATATTGGCAGATTTGGTCCTTGGTGGAAAATTTTGAAAGAAAAGTCATTATTGGTCCCTGGAAACTCAAAATTTATCACAAATAATCCCTTGGTGTAAAGTTTGAAGAATTTGCATAATTGGTCCCTCAAGTTTCAACAATTGACAAATTTAGTCCCCGAAGGACCAAAAGTGAAAAATATCATTTTTTATCCTTGGACTATGAAAACTTGGCAAGTATGAACCTTTTGATAACTTTGTGAAAGTTGCAAATTCAGTCCCTCCAGTTTCAGTTTTTTACACTTATGGTCCTTGTGATATTTACTAGCCAAATGGACCCTTTTATTACAAAACCAAAACCAATCCCAATCCAATGAATCCCCTAAGCCCAACACAAAGCCCACCCCATTTTAGTTATTCCCAGGGTCAACACCCATCATTTGACCTCCACATCATCTCCCTCCTTCCCCACTTGAAGCTTGATAATCCCCTGCTACACTCCATCTCCCCCCTCCTCCACCTCAGCCAAACCCACACCTTGTCCCCTCCACCTCACACTAAAACCCAAACTCCATTTATTGCTCAAAAATCTCTCCAAGTTACCTAAACCTGCCAACTTTCCATTTCCCGCCAAAAGTGAAGGAAGAGCAAAAGTTATCCAAGAGTTCTAAACACAAGTGGGATTTGCTGAGGGGCCCACACTGGTCTATATTAATCAAGAAAAGAAGAAAGAGATAGACCAGTAGTTAGAGTGGAAGTATCTGTAGTTTAGTCAAAAATGTCAAAGTAGAGAAAATTGTGTTTCAGTTGTAATTTTCAGTTAAATTATGTTGTACTCAGTTATTTTAATATGAAATAAAGTTTCTTGAACCTTTAATTTCAATCTAGTTCTTTAAATTCAGATTTAGTAGTTTTGAGTGAAATTGACAAATTCACTTAATTTTACTAAAAGTTGTTATTTCTCGGTTATTTAAGCTTAATTAAGTTTACTTGTAAGCATTTGGAAGGTTGTAATGTAATTAAATCAGTTTAACTCAAGAAACTCAAAAATACCAAAAAAAATCAAAAAAAAAATAATAGAAAAATAAAAAATAAATAAAAAAGAGGTGAAGGAAGCTTGGAGCAATGTAAATTCTGGATTTCCTTGGGTTAGTTGCCTTGTGGAAAGCATTAGAAAGTGGTTAGAGTCCTTGGCTCCATGTTCTTGGCTTGGATGCAATTTGTAAGCATTTTCTCATATATTTGCATTTTACTCTAGAGTATAGTATAAGCCATTATCTGTGATTTTTTTATGTTTATTAGATGAATGTTAGTAGGATTATTGCTTTATATCATTCACTTGTTCATTGGAGTCCTTTGTTGCTCATTTCATGAATTTCACTGCCAAAATAGCATGTTATAGATTCTTGGGTATTTGTTGTTTAAGTTAATGTTTCTGTGGTCTATTTACCTTAGATTATCATTAAAGCTACTTGTGAATCAGTTTCAAGGTTTAAATCATCCATTTTCTTTGAAAATCTCATTTTCAGAATCTTTAAGGGGTGTTTGGTTTAAGTCTGTTAGAGGTACTCTTGTTGGTTATTGTTGTCAATATTGGTTGATACATGCTTCATGAGGTAGTATTAGCTCAGTTAAGTCATAAAATTATATGGTCCTTTGATAAAAAGTCAAGAATCTCTTTTACTTACCATAGTTGTTAACTGTTATGGATTTTTTGAATCCATTTTCACTTATAAGTTTGTATAAGTTGATTACTTAGCATAAATCAAGTTCCTATTAGCTTATTATAACTACTTCAATCCTTAAATTAAGCTCAAAGTTCACAAAAGTCAAGATATCAAGTTTTTCATAAAAGTCAAAAGTTGCCTTAGTCAGAAAAAGTCAAAAATTGCAGGAATTTTATGGAATTTTGTATTAGGTTTTAGGTTCTGAAACTTCTTGGGTGTAAAGTCCACCACCTCATCTTCAAAGTCCCACAATCACTATATTTTTGTGAATTTTTCTGTGGGCCCCACAAGCCCTCAAAGTAGCCCTACCAGGGCTGTTTTTCCGAAATTCCAGCCATATAGTTTTTGATTTTTCATTTCTTCGTTATAAGTCCGTTAGACCTGAAATTTGGTTTGTAGCTTATTTTATTGTTTATCTACTTGCTGGTATTTCTATTTTAATTTTTAGATTTTTTTTACAAGGCTAAATCACCCTTTTTAGGGCTGCAAAACTTGAATTCAGCAAATAACTTAAAGGGGTGTTTGGCTCAGTAGCATCCAATGAGCACCAGGGTGTTCTAGGTGTTGATTTTTGTTTCTATATGTCACATTAGGCCAGGTAAAGCTCCAAAACCAAGTCTCATTTGATAGGAAGTCAAAAATCAAGGTTTTAGATTCTTAGATTGTCCACTGTTAGGATTTAGAACCTATAATCACCCATATTTGCTTATTAGTTGATAAATTAGCTTATGGTAGTTTCATTTTAGCTTAAAGTATCATAATAATTCAGTAGGTTAGGATTAAATCTCACCAAAGTCAAATATTAAGTTTTTACAAAAAGTCAAATAGTATATTCTTAGGCAGAAAAGTAAAATTTCAAAGAATTGTTTTGATTTTTAGGATTGGATTCAGGCTTTGAAACTTTCACACATTGTAATCCCCCACCTTAGCTTTAGGAATCAGGTTTTGTTATATTTTTGTGATTTTTCTGGTGGGCCCCACATTCACCCAAAACAGCCTGCAGACCACCATAACCACTGCTGCATCAGCAGTCCCCCATCCATTGCCTCCACTTCTGTGGGTCCCACAGGACTCCACGGTGGGCCTCACATCCTCCCCCTTAGTTCTTTGGACTCCTGATGAGGCGAAAAATGATCCGTTTTTAGGGGGTCATTTAAGCCCGAATCCGAATTTATTTGATCAAATATTGCCCTAAATCGTTCCTTTTGTGATTTTAGGTGTTTGGAGAGTGAATTCTGGAAAAGAAGCCATTTTGGACGTTTTTGGAGCATAAAAGTGAAGAAAACGGCTAAGTACCAAATTTCCATGCTGAAGATACAAGGTGACGGCGTCAAGACTACCATCTTGACGGCGTCAGACATGAGGAATTAAACACCGAAGGTGGTGACGGCGTCAGAAGGCTTCATGACGGCGTCAAAGTGGCAAGAATAAAATACCGTGGGTGATGACGGCGTCACATAGGCCGTCATGAGTAGATCAAGGCCGTCCGAGGAAGTATATGGCGGCGAGGTGACGGCGTCACATGCAACTCTTGACGCCGTCAGCCTACTTTTCCTATATATAGTTTTCTAGTTTTTTCATTAAAAAAAAGAGAGAAGTTTTGGTGAAACCCTAAAGACGATTTTGGTGCCTCTTTTACAGGTTTTTCAAGGGTTCCAAACCCTTGAGACCTTGCATTGTAATTGAGATAAGTGTACTTTCAATTCAATCAATATGTCTATGTGTTGGTTGTTTATCTCTTGTTCTTGTCTCAATTCTACTATGCTAGGCTAGATCTCTTTTGTGTTTGCTTAGATCTAATGAAACCTAGATGTTGATTATGTGTTGATTACTTGTCTATTCTTGTTTTGGATGAATGATATTATATGTTAGGCTTAAGAAAACTGGCAGATCTCCAAATGGTAACATGCTTGAACGTCTTAAGAAACATGAACCGATGCGTACTAGGTCTTTATTGGTTGTATTTAATGCATGAGCCACTGTTTACAATCCCTATAATTGTGCTGGGTCATGGTGTAGGAGGAGATAAGAGCTCATAGAGTTGGGGAGTTATGTATGCCACCCCACGAATGGTATTAAGGAATACAATCCGTCATCCATACAAGTGTAACAAGTAATTAACGTGTAAAAGATATCTAGGGAGTAATGAAGTCTAAGTAAACACAATTTCTCCAACCACTGCTCACAACCTTAGTATAATTTAGTTTATTTTCATTTTTATTATTTTATTTTGATTGCATCTTAGTTTTGGGTTAGTTGAATAGCAACTAATTCCGCCCACTCTTCCAAAACCCGAGATTTTACTTGCTTTTATAAAAATATAAAAATACAAAAATAATCATCTTTCATCTTTAGAACTATTAATTAGGTTTTCTAATCCTAGCGACACTATTCCTAAGCTGAACGATCAATCCCCCGGTACTTGTCACTATACTATACTACAACGATCAGGTACACTGCCTGGTGGGGGTTGTAAGCTTCTCGAGATCCCTCGAGAGGTAAAGCAAGGTGCGATTCCCACGCATCAAGTTTTTGGCGCCGCAGCCCGGGGAATAGTTATTGTCTAGGTTAGGATTTCTTTTTATTAGGTCTACTTGCTAGATTCCTTTCTAGTAAGATTTTTATTTTTATTTTTAGGTCTTCTTTAGTCTATCTTATTTCTTCGTGCCTTTGTTCGTAACTCTTTACCATCCGACATCATGGAAGGTGGTAACATCTTTGAACCCATCATCCCACCAAAACAAAACCCACCATTAGAACCCCTTAGGCCCCGAACCTTAGGAGAGTATTCCCGACCTAGCCACCAAGGCTACCGAAACACCATTGAGCTCACCGGAGACAATGTGACCCCCTTGCGATCCGACACCATCCGGTTGGTGCAAAGCGGATGTGCATTCCATGGACTTCGTTCCGAAGATCCAAACCAACACCTTAAGGACTTCCTCAAAATCGTAGATTCCATAGACCTAGGTGTTGAAACTAGAGAGACTACCCGTTTACGCCTATTCCAATTCTCTCTACGGGATCAAGCTAGTCAATGGCTTGAGCGTTTACCCGCGGGATCCATCACCACATGGGATGATCTCACCACTCGTTTCCTTGCTCAAGTTTTCCCACCGGGGAGAACTACTAAGCTTAGGAATGACATCTTGATGTTCCAACAACGTCAAAATGAATCTCTTTATGAAGCATGGACTCGTTTCAAGGACTTACTCCAAAAAGTCCCTCATCATGGCATAGATCTTTGGCTCCAAGTCCAAATCTTCTATGACCATATCGACATCTCCACGAGGCGAACCATTGACCAATCGGCCGGTGGTAAGCTATGTGATCTTAGTGCGGAACAATCATGGGAACTCATAGAAGATCTTGCTCTCTATGACAATGAAAGTTGGAATGATCCCCGTGATTTGAACAAAACGGTCAAGGCAATATCTTTGCCTTCGAACAATTCAAGCACTCCCGACCGTAGGATCATGGAACTTGAAGGTCGAGTCAAGTCTCTCATGAAATCTTACGAAGCTCATAAGCCTTCAAGCCAAGTAAGCAGAATCGCTTCTACATGCAACCTGTGCAATGGCCCTCATGAGACCTACAACTGCATGGAACTTCCAAAACGTGCTTATAACGAATTCACATCATCACACGTAGGGCAGGGTCCTCGAACTTCTGCCGAAGCATATGAGGCATGGAAGGATAAACCTAATTTTAGAGGGTACCAAACACGAAGTGTATCATTCAATGACTCCTCACCACTCACTTGGTCCGAACATTTTCCGTCGCAAAGTACCCCTAGGCGAAGCTGTGAAGATGATTTAAAAAAATTCATTCTTTCTCAAGAACTGCAGCTCACTACACTCGAGACAAAATTCAAACAACAGCAGGCTGACGTGAACAACAAGATTTGTAGTCTGTTGACTGCTATCAAAGAGCATATTGATAATAAGCCCATTCACGTTGATGAGGTTAAGTCTGCTACCGTCATGAGTCCACCAGCCTCCCCTGTAAAAATAAAAAGTCCTAGCAAGCTATTCAAACATCTATCTCCTAACGAAAAAGGACCTATCAACCCCCTGGACCAATCCACTTCGTAAACACCATCACCACAATATCAGCTGCAGCATCCAATCCAACCCAACAACAAACTGACAAACTCAGTCAGACAGCGAAGGATGAGGCCTCCAAGGTTGACCATGCTTCGGCAAGGAAACCTACCAACTCACCCGAGCAGTGCACCGCGCAGAAATCCTACAAATCGGATGAAAGGAACGAGACATCGGAGGAACAGGAGAAAGACCCAACCATTTTGAGTAAATCTGTTATAGAAGAATCCGAAATAGAGGATGTTATTAGTATAGGTAGCAATCAAACCGAGGAGAGCGGCTCTAAACTTTTCAAAATCTCCTGTACCATTGAGGGAAAGATCTTAATTGATAGTCATATAGATCCTAGCTTCCCAGTCAACGTAATCCCATTTTCCCTATATCACAAGGCTTTCCCAGAACACATTGCGTGCGAAAGGGTAGTAGAAAATTTGTCAATAAGGATTGGAGAGCTTGTTTACAATACTGACCTCACCGTGGTTGATGACATGGACCCTCTCGCCAATCAAACATTAACCAACCTTGTCCTTGGGATGCCATTCATCAATGAATCGGGAGCAATCCTTGGCGAGAAAGATGGTAGTGTATTACTCACCAATGGTGTTAGGATGGTAATTTTTCGTAGGTATGGTGAGGAGGTTTATGAGTATCGTCCCTCCCTTGAGGGGAATCTATATGGGTCAAAGGATGGAGAGTTGAGAAAGATCAGACGACGTGATCCGAATAACCTAAAAATCCCTTGCATGATCGGTCATAAGTACTTCGAAAACATATACATTAATGTATTCCTGCCAAAGAATTTCATGTCATTGTTTCATTATAACAATATCTGCAGATGGGGGATGATTTACAAGGGAGAGAAAGTGGTTGGTAAGGATCATGAAATCCAAGTGTTCGTAGGAAATACGGCATTCCCTATGGAGTTCACGATTGTGGACAACATAGAGGACTTTGTTGACCCTAGGCTATCGCAAGTCGTCTTTGGAGCACCCTTTTGTGAAATCACCAAGTTGATAGTAGATGACTTGAACGGAATCATGACTTTCACTGACGGGATTAGGAGGATTTCATACCAAACGCCATACAAAAGAAGAGACCTTAGGGAGATAGATTGCGACGGGCTCGATGTGATGAGCTCCCAACTTGTCTTGTGTGATGACGATGTTAGGAGAGGGTGTAGAAATATTTCTGATTTATCTTATGGGTTCTTTAAGGATGTTAGTAAGCTTGGCTCTAAGTATCGACGGGATGTTTTCGAATTCGAAGATCCGAAGTACTTACACTATGAAAGCGATACTAGTTTAGAAGACGACCTAGAGGGTGGAACCAACGATGAAATCACGTAGTAACCCATGACTTTGAGTCTAGCTACAAGACTCGTAAATAAAGAAAAGCGCTTCTTGGGAGGCAACCCATGTTTTGTGTGATTTTATTTGTTTGATTGTTATTTGTTTCCGTATGCATGTTTTATTTTTATTGTCGGTTAATCATGTTTCTCAACTAAAATGTGGAAATACTTTATTATGTTGTTTGGCCTAGTCTTAACTTCAACCTAAAGGTATTTTTGCAAAAGATAAGTGTAAGGGGAAACCCCAAATATGTTTTTAAGAAACAAACCGATCATGATTCTCCACAATATTTAAATGAACATGTATATTCGTATTTGTTAGAGTCAAATGCTTGTATTGAGTCATAATGAAGTTTTGCAGGATTTTCCAGGAAGTAGGACAAAGTTTTTCCAGAAATTTTCCGGAAACTTAACATAAGAATTTCTGCAGGTCCATTCTGACGGCGTCAGAGTATTGCTCTTGACGGCGTCAGGAGTTAAAATCTGGAAATTTTACCGGTTTTGTTTTTCTAACGGAGTCTTATGGTTTTTGTGAATTATTAAGTTTTATAATCTCCAGGAAATCTGCAAACTTCATTCCACAAGCGTTATATCTTACTTTGTTTTCTAGGATTTAGTAACTTATATAGGATGCCGCCGATTTTACGCAAGGTTGTCTTGTCTATTTTTATCAGGATTTACAGGTTATGTATGACAAGAAGATGATTTATATTCTGGAAGGGAAGCTTTGATTGTTCATTTTCTTGGAGGAAGATGTAACCTGGCCAACCTATAATCCATACCGAGCGAATCAGGGGAGTATTTGATTTCATTCTCTTTACCTCTTAACTTTTACATTCTTTACTTGAACATTGGGGACAATGTTCATCCTAAGTGTAAGGGGAGGGTAAAAAGATGATACCTTACATATGCACTTTCGCTTGAGTTTGTTTTGTTTGATAGTAGATGTGTAATAAAACTATGAGAAATACTTGTTAGTGTAATTTTAGCGCCAAATTTAAAATTTTTTACAACATTTAGGAGTGAAACTTTAGCCATAGCAAGCGTCTCATGGATAGGAGATTGTATGACTAGCACATAACCGTATATTCAGAAAAATTTTCCACCCAAAAATGTGAGGTTCGCCTTTAGATTTGATAGGAAAAGCATTTACTATTAGTGCTTATGAGTGTACCGGTAGCATTTAGATTCTAGAACTTGCGTTAGTGATGCATCCCGAGACCGCTAGTAAGACTACATTCGTGTGGTAGGATTTACTACATGATAAGAGGCATTAGGATCACCCTTGTGTTAAACCCGTATTACAATTACTTGACCATTTAAGTCATATTACTTGGCTAGTTAAGTCAACTAATTTTTCCCACACCCTTTGCGTTGTACTCATTTTTAGTACACGAAACCCCTAGTACACCCCTCCGAGCCTATCTTTTCGCTTCTAACTTTAAGCATTTTACTTAAAGAAAGAATTTGTTACACCCCACTTAAATGTACACCCAAATCGCCTTAGCCTTCCGTGTATGCGCTCATTTTTAGTGCATTATTGTTATTTGTTAAACCCTAAGTTAACTTTCTAATTGATTACATGGTTGCTAAGTCGAGTCATATCCTTGTACATATTGTTTTGGGACGATTGGGACTCATGGGTAAGTACTTATTTTATGGAGTAATGGGGAAGAACATAATATTATTACCCCCATATGTACGTTAATCTTAAAAGTGCTCCAAGTGTTTTGATTTTCTTAATTCGAGTCATTAGAATAGTTTAATATAAAGTATGTAAAGATTCAAGTGTAAGGGGAATGCTTATACCCCTATGATGTATTATTTTAGATGGTAGGGTAAGAGTGTATGCAAAAAAAAAAAAAAAAAAAAAAAAAAAAAAAAACAAAAAAAAAACAAAAAAAATCGAAAAAAAAAAAAAAAAAAAAAAAAAGAGGAAAAAACATACGGACTACCATCCCGTTTTCATTCTATGTTTATTTTATGTTTTTGGTTATTTTTCATTTATTAGCTTAAGTCGAGTCTAGTCTTGGCTTAGCAACGCCATCTTGTACATGTAATTAACCAAGATTGTTAACTCGCCACCAGTA
Source organism: Artemisia argyi (assembly GCA_030686995.1). Taxonomy (NCBI): domain Eukaryota; kingdom Viridiplantae; phylum Streptophyta; class Magnoliopsida; order Asterales; family Asteraceae; genus Artemisia; species Artemisia argyi. Next base: position 35,498,655 of record CM060685.1, on the reverse strand, counting down.
AAAATTCCTTTATCCAACAAAACCGTGTAATTCATATCCCTACACCTAACGTTATAACCCTTTAAAAGACCTCTTTGATAGTTTATCCTAGGTGCTTACGCCATGTGGTGGAGGTTTGATCCTTTCCCAAGCCTATGGTAATCTATTTTGCTATGACAGGTAGTGAGAGATATCTTCCATTTCCATAATGTTATATTACTTTATTACACCCGAGAGATGTGAGTATCTAAACACTATTTGTGAGGTGCTTGTATATGACCTCCGTGCTTGTCTATTGGTCTTTAGTGGAACGATTATTTGTTGTAATTACTTTTATATTAGTGTTAAATGACCCCTAACTTGTCTTTTGAGTAGAATAAAAGCGCATTTGCTTGAGGACAAGCAAATCTCAAGTGTAAGGGTATATGATGAGGCAAAAAATGATCCGTTTTTAGGGGGTCATTTAAGCCCGAATCCGAATTTATTTGATCAAATATTGCCCTAAATCGTTCCTTTTGTGATTTTAGGTGTTTGGAGAGTGAATTCTGGAAAAGAAGCCATTTTGGACGTTTTTGGAGCATAAAAGTGAAGAAAACGGCTAAGTACCAAATTTCCATGCTGAAGATACAAGGTGACGGCGTCAAGACTACCATCTTGACGGCGTCAGACATGAGGAATTAAACACCGAAGGTGGTGACGGCGTCAAAGTGGCAAGAATAAAATACCGTGGGTGATGACGGCGTCACATAGGCCGTCATGAGTGGATCAAGGCCGTCCGAGGAAGTATATGGCGGCGAGGTGACGGCGTCACATGCAACTCTTGACGCCGTCAGCCTACTTTTCCTATATATAGTTTTCTAGTTTTTTCATTAAAAAAAAGAGAGAAGTTTTGGTGAAACCCTAAAGACGATTTTGGTGCCTCTTTTACAGGTTTTTCAAGGGTTCCAAACCCTTGAGACCTTGCATTGTAATTGAGATAAGTGTACTTTCAATTCAATCAATATGTCTATGTGTTGGTTGTTTATCTCTTGTTCTTGTCTCAATTCTACTATGCTAGGCTAGATCTCTTTTGTGTTTGCTTAGATCTAATGAAACCTAGATGTTGATTATGTGTTGATTACTTGTCTATTCTTGTTTTGGATGAATGATATTATATGTTAGGCTTAAGAAAACTGGCAGATCTCCAAATGGTAACATGCTTGAACGTCTTAAGAAACATGAACCGATACGTACTAGGTCTTTATTGGTTGTATTTAATGCATGAGCCACTGTTTACAATCCCTATAGTTGTGCTGGGTCATGGTGTAGGAGGAGATAAGAGCTCATAGAGTTGGGGAGTTATGTATGCCACCCCACGAATGGTATTAAGGAATACAATCCGTCATCCATACAAGTGTAACAAGTAATTAACGTGTAAAAGATATCTAGGGAGTAATGAAGTCTAAGTAAACACAATTTCTCCAACCACTGCTCACAACCTTAGTATAATTTAGTTTATTTTCATTTTTATTATTTTATTTTGATTGCATCTTAGTTTTGGGTTAGTTGAATAGCAACTAATTCCGCCCACTCTTCCAAAACCCGAGATTTTACTTGCTTTTATAAAAATATAAAAATACAAAAATAATCATCTTTCATCTTTAGAACTATTAATTAGGTTTTCTAATCCTAGCGACACTATTCCTAAGCTGAACGATCAATCCCCCGATACTTGTCACTATACTATACTACAGCGATCAGGTACACTGCCTGGTGGGGGTTGTAAGCTTCTCGAGATCCCTCGAGAGGTAAAGCAAGGTGCGATTCCCACGCATCAACTCCCCTCCTGCCCCTCTCTCCATTCCAACCAAGCTCTTGAGCTTACTCTCCCTTGTGGGCCTCCTAGAAAGCAGCAAATGTTGTCCCATTTCTGTGTACAAAACAAGTTACCAAGTGCTTATTTGAGTGCTTATTGCTTATTCAGTGGTACCCTTTGGTTATTTTAGCTTCATTCCTGTCCAAGTAACTTATTTGAACCAAGTTTCACCCCTGTGGACCCCACCAAGGCTGATTTCCATCAAAAAGTCAACAAAAGTCAACTGTTTCACCTTTTAGTGTCCAAATTGCTTATTTTTAAGCTTGGAAAAAGTTGTCTTCACAAAAGTTTCATGTTTTTAGGTATAAAATAGTTTAGAAAAAGAAAAAACCAGAAAAAACCAATTTTAAAATAAGTGATAGTTTCTATTTAATGTAATTTAACTTTTTAATTTTCCTTTTTAGATTTTTATTAAGCACTTTGCATTTTTATATTTTTATTAATTTTATTTTATATTAAAGTATTTCTAGAAGTTTTTCCAGAATTTTATATTGTCTTTTGGTATTAATTAGATTTAATATTAGATTTAGTAATAATTAATTAATAATTAAGTATTAAATAGCAAAATTAGTTTTTATAAAGTAAACCCTAGTTTTTATATTTTTCCTAGCTTTTATATGTTATAAAATAATTTTAGGAATTTTTCTATAATTTTTACTGTTAATTTGCTATTTTTTATAATTTAAAATAGTTTAATTAGGTAATTAATACTTAATTAGTAATTAATTAATAGAAAAATCACAAAAAGACAAAAATACATATTTTTAATTTTAAAACTTATTTTTAGTTATTTTATAATTTTAGAAATATGATTTTCACTTTTCTAGTATTTAAATAATATTATATTGTATTTAAGTTATTTAAAATATTAATAATAAGTGTTAAATAGTATTTAATTAATATTAAATAATTAATTAGTGTAAAAATTAATTTTCTTTTTCTAAAAAATTTCTTTTAACCTTAGGTTTGTAAAAAAGTCATTTTCACCCCCTGGGGTTTTCAGATTTCAGTTTTCACTTTTTATTTTGTACGTTTACGTTATTTAAAACGTGAACGTACGCGTTTTGAGGTTTTAAACGTTTCTGGTTTTTCCAACTTTCCAGTCTTGTTTATGTAGCTTATTTAAGCTATTTCATTGTATAAATCTGTAGTGTAATCAATCTCAAACCCTTTCTTGTCCAAATTCACCCGATCACAAACCCGTTTGATAACCATCCACACCTCGTCGGGACATAACGACCCGGGAAAACCCTATATTCCACGGAGCATTGACTCTAGGTAGTTTGACTTGGTTGACCATTCCCAGGTCAATTTAGGTTGACTGCTTTTGCCTCAATCAGAAACCTCACCTGGGCCTAAGGTAAGTAGTGTAGGGGTTTAGACAGCTCACTCACGTATCCTGGGGTAGTGTAGGTGTGTGTGTATGTCAAGTCTTATTCTAGGTTTTTAAGTAATCACCCTTACGGTTTCTAGATATAACATAACACCGTTCGGGCCATCATAGTTCAGAAGTATATGACTCCTCACATGAAGCTCCCTACTATTGTATTATGTTATCAACATAATACCGTTCGGGCCATCATAATTCAAAAGTTAATACTCCTGACATGAAGCTCCCTATTATTGAGTTATGTTGTTATTAAGTTTTAGTTATAGCATAACACCGTTCGGGCTATCATAATTAAGAGGTCATGCAATAATCGTTTGAGGAGCCAGGCACTTTAAGTCGTAAACCCAGCAAACTCGTCAAAATGAAATATCCACATGATACCCCTCACATGAAGCTCCCTAGTATTGTGTTATGTTTCTAACTCAAAATAGGTTTTTATACTTTATATGACAATAGTCCGTTTATATCCCTCAAGTTTACATATTTACATTTTCTACCCTAAACTTATAAACTTATAACATTTAAGCATATAACTTTCTATCTTTTACACAATTAGTCCCTATACTTATATATTTTAGAAAAATGACAGTAATAGTCCTTAAACTATACTAACTTTCATTATTTACCCTTTATACCCTTAACTTAACAATATTTGTAAAACTAGTCCTTATAAGTTTATAACGTATTTTACTTTCTATCCTAAGGTTTTAGAATTTTGAAAAAAGGGTCCTTATGCTTATAAATTATAATAATGTCAAAAATAGTCCCTAAACTTTATATTTTCAGAAATTTACTATATATATGAAAACTATTACAAAACTAGTCCTAAAATCATGTAAACTATATTTTTCTGAAACAAGAAGTTTTCCTAGCTTATGAATAACTAATATAAGCTTATTAAAGTAACCTAGACTAGCTTATAGCTTATAAAAAGGGGCTTATAGCATGCAAACATGAATTCGACAAGTTTTAGGGTTTTAAAATAAAAATAAGCAAGTTCTAGTGATCAAGGCTTAGGCAAGGGTTCCTAGGGGATCTAAGGCATCTAATAACTATCCTAGGTCAGTACTAAAGCTAAGGGAACCAGATTAAAAGCTTACTTGGTTGAAATGGTATAGGGTTTAACGGGGGTTTAGGGTTTTCTCAACTAGTTTCTACTTTGAAAAGGGTTCTAGGCCTAATGTTCTCGACTCCTAGGCTTAGTAGGGACCTTACACTACTGCTAAGACTCAGAATATTGAGGTGGAGAAGTGAGGAGGTATGGTTTGAAATGAAATGGGTTCTAGGGTATTTATAGGGCTCGTTAGCCCTTATGGTTAAGTAAACTTGGAGTGGTGGCCAAGTTAACATGGTGTGGTGTCTTAGGACAGGTGGGGGTGACTAAGGAAGGCTAGGGAGTAGGTAGGGGGCAGGAGAGGCGATGTAGGGGTGGTTTGTGGTGTAAAATGGCTTAAAATGGCAAGTAGCTTACAAGTAGGTGCATAAGCTACTTGTAAGCTACTATGGAGCTGCTAGGTTGGTTTCTTAGGGTGAAAAGGAGCTGCATAAGCTGCCTTTTAGGTTTCTTGGGTCGTTGGTGGTGCTTAAGTGGTTAAGGTGCTAGTTTAGTCTTAGTTTTAAGCTTAATCTAGGTTTTGGGTTAAGTTTAGGATCAGGGTTTTAGATTAAGGACTAGTACCCAGATTAAGGTCCTAAGAGTGATTAGTGACTAGGATTAAGGTTTAGGGATCATTTCCTATGTGGTGGTAGCTTATACTAAAGATTCAGCAAGGTTTTGACCTAGTTTCAGGACCTAAATAACCTAATTTTGCTTAGTGAGAGATTAGGGTCTAGCTTAGGGTTTAGTGCCTAGATTAGTGTCTGATAAATGTTTAGTGACTAATATTAATACTTATGAGGCTTATACTAATTGGTGGTAGCCTATGGTAAATATTTCGGATAGTTTAGACCTAATTCTGGAAAGTTATGACCTAACTATGGTTTTGTGCTTAAGGGACTTGTACCTAAGTTCTAGAGAGTTGTACTATGATCTAGTAAGTCTATCATAACCTAAATTTGCTAATGTAACTCATACCTAAGCCTTGGACACTTTCAAAGTAGTTCAGATAAGCAATTAGGGTTTTAAAGTTAACCGGAAACACATAGGTGCAATTAGGGTTTTCTGATGAGTATAGTGTATTAGAGTGATAGTTTATTTAGTGAAAATATGTTTGTAACCTTGACTTGACATACCTGGATGTTTACATGAAGTAATCATAGTGATGTTTGGCATAGGTGGATACGTGAGCTTGTCTAGAGGTTAGATAGGTAATAGTGATGTTATAAAGCAAAAAAAATTCACTCGAGAAATAGCTATAGGCATATCTAATCTAGATAGTGCTTAGTGAGGGCCTAAGTTAAGTTAGTAAGGCTTAGCTAACCTATGGGAAGCTAGTAAGGAAGTTAGTAGGGAAATTAGTGGGTTGCTACAGTCTCCCATCCTAACAGAAAATCTCGTCCCGAGATTTTAACTAAGGTTAGTGTGCGAGGGTGAGAATAGATACCTAAGGCAAAGAGTTGGATCCTAAGTCTGTGACTACGCTCGGGTCTTCTTGGTCATACCCATTCCTCAACATATAAGCTCTTCCCTAGGAACCATTAGTATTTTTCTTTTGACATCTATTTGCATTGTGTCCTTTTTCTCCGCAAGCATGACAAATGACCGTTTCTAGTGGCGGTGTACCCCTAGAGGCTGGTCTTTTGTACCTACAATCCTTTGCCTGATGGCCCACCTTGTTACATGTAGTACATTTGATGAAATAAGGCCCTGTGTGGTGCAAAGCACATCTCTCACACAGAGGGGCTTTCCCAGCAGAACCACTTCCCTCATTTGGAGTGGCGGCATAAGCTATAGCAGCTTTTTGCCTTGTGTTTGGTTGAGGATAGGGGTTGGTATTGTCGAAAGCTCTCCCATCGTGGAGCTTTCGTTTATTATCGTTGGGCGCTGGCACAGTGTTGTGCTTTGTTACTTGATCCATTAACCTCAAAGTTATGTTAATGGCTTCCTCTAAATCTTGCGGTTTAGAGGCAGTAACATTCCCTTCGATACTCCGGGGGAAACCTCCGATGAAAACTTCTAACGTCTTTTCAACAATCGGCACCATTGTAGGACACAAAGTTGCCAACTCTTGAAATCTCCTAATATAAGTTTTGATATCGTTCCTCTTCACAGTCAAGTTGTAAAACTCATCTTCCATTTTCTTAACTTCCGTTCGAGGGCAATATTTCCTAATCATGAGTTTCTTAAATTCAGTCCAGGTTAACTTGTATGCCTCTTCTATTCATATTGGTTGGGCATACAAGTTCCACCAGGATAAAGCTTCCTCGGTAAGAGTACCGATAACAAACCTAACTCTACAATCCTCAGTACAGTTACTACGGGATAATACTGATTCACACCTCTCAAACCAGTGAATCAATCCTATGGCCCCTTCTGTCCCCTTGAAATTGAAGGGCTGACAGCTCATAAATTCCTCGTAGTTACTCTTCTTCACCACAGGAATTTCAGGGTTAGCATCCCTAGCTTCTAGTGCCGCAGTTATACTGTCAGCAACTAGTTGCCAGATGGCTTCCTGAGTCATGGCGGGAGTAGTGGCTATTGTACGTGCCATTCTATAGACGTTTGTAAGAATAATGTCATATCCATTTAGACATTCTTGCAAGTTCTAACTAATAGAATCTCGCATATAGACGGAAGATACAAGTTCTAACACTTAGAACGTTGTAGGATGACGGAAGGAGAGAGTGTAAGGGTAGAGTAAGATAGGGTGGAGAATGACGAAGGAATGGGATGAAGGGATAGAAAAGAATGAAAGGGAAGAATAGAAAAGGACAGGGGAGTGAGAAAGAACGAAAAGAGAGGATTAAACGGAATAGGAGGAGTGGGGAAAGAATGAAAGGGTAGGATGATTGGAAGGAGTAGAAAAGAATGGAGAAGTGAGAAAGAAAGTAGAAAAGTAGGAAGGAACCGGAGGGTAGGATTAAACGGAAGAGTAGAAAAGAACGGGGGAGTAGGAAGGAACGGAGGAGTGGGATTAAACGGAAGAATAGGAAAGGATTATCTCAGAGGACAGAAATCCTAATCAGGGTAAGATTTACTAGATTTCCTCGAAGTTTGTTTCCCTTCCTAAAGGTCTCGGTACGATCTATAGTGAATTATCTAGGGGTAGTGTAGTTAGTTTAACCGATGATGACGAAAAATCATCATAAGTCTATATGTTCTAAGGTGAAGTCATTTCCTAGTTATAACTAGTAACCTCGAGTTCTAGGTCTAGGTATATAAAACTTAGGGTAGGCTCGGGATAACCTAGTGGTGTAGTATTCCTAGTAATTCCTAAATCCTCATACTATATCTTTGAGGATAGTATGTGGGAAAACATAAATACGGAATGGGTAACTTATGAGACTAGGTCTAGGCAAACTAAAACCTCAAAATGACTTATATGGTGAAAACTTAACTAGTCTTTCTATCCCGTAACTAGACTAGTTACTACAAGCTTAAGGTTCAATGTCAGTAGTTTACTAATCTAATCTTTTGTTATTCCTAAGTTTTCTAGACTGTATCTAACAGACTTCTTATGTCTAATCTATGAATAATTCTAACGTCCTTGATATTAAATAAAATTTATAATTTAGGCTAAATTCATCCTATTGTAATGTCTTTCTTACTTATCGGGTATGGGTTTTTCTCTAGTTTGGTGTCTAGCCTATAAAAACCTCGAAGATTTCTAATATTTTTTTTTCTATTTCCTCGATGATTTCTTAGAGATAGCCTGTTCAAAGTATTCTATGTCTATTCTTATGTTTACCTAAGGGCATCCTAGAATTATTTCTAATCTCAAGTATTGGAATCCTAGAGTGTGTAATACAGGTTTTCTAAGAAAGGAAACTATTTCGGGAATCATAGTGATCTTGACTATTAAAGTGAGGTATAGAGGGAGTAGGGATTAAAGTAGGTACGGTAGGAATATCACCACCATATGCTTGCATATAAACATTATATGCTTGCATATAAACATTATATGCTTGCATATAGGGATCATTCAGGGGAGGTTCTAAATCTAAGGTAACTAAGGCATTCTGGGATAATTCTTCCGGAGAATTAGAACCAGGGGATGAGTATGTAGGAGTAGTCGGGGTATATTCATAACTATCCTATGAGGTATCCTGATAAAGCTTTTGTACATGTTTTAGTAGCGTTATTTGTATGTTTGTGCATGTTATTTGGTTGTATTTGTGAACATTTTACACTTAAAAGGTACAAAAGATGTATTTAGATTTAGGTACAATTATGTCGAAGGAAATAACGAAAAGACGAAAAAAAGTCGACAAATCAAGAGTATGTGCACGAAGAGAAGTTTTCTGTCAAAGATAAAGATTCATGTCATGATTATTTCCAAGTTCAAGTAAAGATTATGAAGTTATGCGATGAGGAAAGAGTCAAGATTAAGTGCCAAAGATGCTTGTTAAAGATGGAGTTTATTGCTAACCCAAGGTGGAAATACTTATGCAAACAAATTTCCAACTTAAGGTTGAAGTTGTGATCCAAACCCAAGGTTCAAAAGTCCAAATTTAAAGTGCGCAGAAATCTGAACCTCGGGTTCAGACCCAAACCTTGGGTTTAGATTGATTTTGGTGGTCAGAATGTTCCAAACCGCCTAATTCATGTCCAAACCGCGGATTGCTGTACCAAATATGCTCCAAAGTTGCATTTAAGTGTGGAATTAATTACCATTACTCCTAAGTCCAGTCATATACTTCTAATAACTCATTATTCCTGCACTTTATTACGCTTTGTGGCCAAGAAACATGCTTGGAGGTCAAGGATTATTCAACTACAAATAAGAGAGCTTGGTTAAGTTTTATCATCACCATTGACAACAAATTGACACCACAACATCACCATTCACCATTTATCCTCCCTTACACAATAAGGACAGGATATACCTTCAATATTATCAAACCCGAAAGACCAAGGAACCTCTACCAACTCAAGGAGAAGTGCTCAAGTGCTAGAGAAAGTGTTTGTACATAATCTTCCGGTTGGTTAGAAGCTTGTAGTTGATTGGAGGCCCAAGGATTGCTATAATTCCTTCCATTACCTATTGTAATCTTACTTTGGTAATTTACTTTTACTTTTCAAGATGTTTGTTGGTTTCATGATTATTGCTACATTGGATTTTATTGAAAACAATATGGAGTAGTTCTTATTACACTTGTTTGGATGATGTTTATCATATGAGGATTGCCTGTGTTTAATTATGGTCTTGATCAATTACATTAGCCTATCAAGTTTGATTAGTTGTTGGTGATTTCAAAGGTCGAAAGGGTTATTCAACCAACTAGTTTTAATCATTTTGTCTATGGATGATTATATAATGTATTGACCATTTCATTAGTAACTTGATTTTGCAAAGAAACTTCGATATAATTGTTGATAAGTTTGTGAAACTACCGTGAATCAAACATATAAAAGTCTTGAATTAGTTGATTATGCTTTGGTTTCATTATTTTATGATCTTTCGCGAGGGTTATATACTTTAAATCATAGAATGGAATTTGTCACCATCATATTCTAATATTTGTAATCAACTTGTCAAACCATCCTCATATTAAGTAATCCAAACAAGTGTTGCCTTTTATATTATTGAATTTGCATCATTATTGTTCGTGTGTTATTTGCTACTTATATGCTTTTTTCTATTAGATGCCTTCTCATATTTTGGATCGTGACAACCAATATACTTTTAGCACATACTTGTTACACTAGATTCTTCATTTCGAAAACACTCAAATCTCTTGGGACGACATTGACTTACCAATCTCCTAACTATACACGACAAGGGTATACTTGCCCGAATGTGTTCCAAATTAATCGGTAATTCTTGTTTATAAATTTAAAGCTTGTTGGAGCGCATCATATCCGTATCATCGGTGTCCAATACGATGATTGGATTGTTAAAGGAAGATATAACTAACTGTAATACCATTCCCGGGAAAGCGTCTTAGCATATCTCTAACCTATGTTATATCCTAGAGGCAATAGTAATAGTGGGGAATCTATCCTAGAGGCAATAGTGAGGAATCTATCCTAAAGGCAATTCGGGGAGTCTAACCTAAAGGCAAGTTAGTAATCTAACCTAAAGGCAAGTCGGGAGTCTAAAGGCAAGTTCAGGGATTCTAGTGGCACGGAGGACATTTTTGAAAAAGTGGTTATAGTTTAGGAAAAATCCTTCTGTTCTCTATAACCAGGCTCTGGTACCAATCTGTAACACCCCCATTTTCACAGATCGCAGCGGATTTAGTGTTTGGGGTATTACTTCATGGAAACAAAGACAAGATAATAGAAAATGACACGAAAAGAGACGTTTTTGAAAAAAGTGTTATCATTCATTTATTCATCAGAGTTTTTACAGTAAAAGATATACTTTTACCAAAAGAGAGGTCCCTAAGATACGTTTTGAAAGAAAAAGATGAATGATAACTATACTAGACGTTCTCATGCATGTCTAGTGCCACTCCGTGCCAGGGTTCCTAAAGTGCTAATATACCTAGGATAACATGCTTAAAGAGTCAACACGAAGGTTGAGTGAGAGTCATAGGGTTATGTGGATAGAGAGTGAATACAAGTTCCACAGAGTTCTCCAGAAACCCTATGTGTGGAAAAGTTTTAGAGATAGCGGGTCTATTGCACTAAGCTCATGAATTACACGTTAACGGTCCAGATCATGGGGTCTGCAGATCAAACCATGATTGGATGAGAAGGATAACTTGCCAAACTTAATCCTTCAGAGGGTTTAAATATAATACTTATTAGTAACCTCCAGAGAGAGGTAGTACCAACGGGAGTTGTCAAACTCCAATAAATCTATCAGTTATATTCGCGTTCACTTGTATAAAATATCACAAGTGATTAGATTCATGAATTTTTTTATGTTGGGGTGGCAGATAGTTTACTCGTGCAACAACCAAAGAAAAAGACTTGTAATAGATTTAAAGCATGTATCCCCCTCACAGGGTTTGTAAAGCATTTAGAGTGTAAAGTTAAAAGGTGTGAGGCTATGAAAACTCACCTGGGCCTAAGGTAAGTTGTGTAGGGGTTTAGACAGCTCACTCACGTATCCTGGGGTAGTATAGGTGTGTGTGTATGTCAAGTCTTAGTCTAGGTTTTAAAGTAATCACCCTTACGGTTACTAGATATAACATAACACCGTTCGGGCCATCATAATTCAGAAGTATATGAATCCTCACATGAAGCTCCCTACTATTGTATTATGTTATCAACATAATACCGTTCGGGCCATCATAATTCAAAAGTTAATACTCCTGACATGAAGCTCCCTATTACTGAGTTATGTTGTTATTATGTTTTAGTTATAGCATAACACCGTTCGGGCCATCATAATTCAGAGGTCATGCAATAATCGTTTGAGAAGCCAGGGCACTTTAAGTCGTAAACCCAGCAAACTCGTCAAAACAAAATATCCACATGAAGCTCCCAATTATTGTTTTATGTTTCTAACTCAAAATAGGTTTTTATACTTTATATGAAAATAGTCCATTTATATCCTTTAAGTTTACATATTTACATTTTCTACCCTAAACTTATAAACTTATAACATTTAAGCATATAACTTTCTATCTTTTACACAATTAGTCCCTATACTTATATATTTTAGAGAAATAACAGAAATAGTCCTTAAACTATACTAACTTTCATTATTTACCCTTTATACCCTTAACATAACAATATTTGTAAAACTAGTCCTTAAAAGTTTATAACTTATTTTACTTTCTATCCTAAGGTTTTAGAATTTTGAAAAAAGGGTCCTTATGCTTATAACTTCTAAGAAATGTCAAAAACAGACCTTAAACTTTATATTTTAAGAAATTTACCATATATACCCCTATACATGAAAACTATTACAAAACTAGTCCTAAAGTCATGTAAACTATATTTTTATGAAACAAGAAGTTTTCCTAGATTATGACTAACTAATATAAGGTTATTAAAGTAACCTAGACTAGCTTATAGCTTATAAAAAGGGCTTATTGCACGCAAACATGAATTCGACTAGTTTTAGGGTTTTAAAATGAAAATGAGCAAGTTCTAGTGATTAAGGCTTAGGCAAGGGTTCCTAGGGGATCTAAGGCATCTAATAACTATCCTAGGTCAGTACTAAAGCTAAGGGAACAAGATTAAAAGCTTACTTGGTTGAAATGGGTCGTATAGGGTTTAACGGGGGTTTAGGGTTTTCTCGACTAGTTTCTACTTCGACAAGGGTTCTAGGCCTAATGTTCTCGACTCCTAGGCTTACTAGGGACCGTATACTACTGCTAAGACTAAGAATATTGAGGTGGAGAAGTGAGGAGGGATGGTTTGGAATGAAATGGGTTCCAGTATATTTATAGGGCTCGTTAGCGTGGTGTGGTGTCTTAGGACATGTGGGGGGTGACTAAGGAAGGCTAGGGAGTAGTTAGGGGACTGGAGAGGCGGTGTAGGGGTGGTTTGTGGTGTAAAATGGTTTAAAATGGCAAGTAGCTTACAAGTAGGCGCATAAGCTACTTTTAAGCTACTATGGAGGTGCTAGGTTGGTTGCTTAGGATGAAAAGGTGCTGCATAAGCTGCCTTATAGGTTGCTTGGGTCGTTGGTGGTGCTTACGGTGGTTAAGGTGCTAGTTTAGTCTTAGTTTTAAGTTTAATCTAAGTTTTGGGTTAAGTTTAGGATTAGGGTTTTTTATTAAGGATTAGTACCCTGATTAGGGTCCTAAGAGTGATTAGTGACTAGGATTAAGCTTTAGGGATCATTTCCTAGGTGGTGGTAGCTTATACTAAATACTCGGGAAGGTTTTGCCTTAGTCTCAGGACTTAAATAACCTAATTTTGCTTAGTGAGAGATTAGGGTCTAGCTTAGGGTTTAGTGCCTAGATTAGTGTCCTATGAGTGTTTAGTGAATAATATTAAGACTTAGGAAGCTTATACTAAGTGGTGGTAGCCTATGGTAAAGATTTAGGGTAGTTTAGACCTAATTTCGGGAAGTTATGACCTAACTAGGGTTTTGTGCTTAAGGGACTTGTACCTAAGTTCTAGGGAGTTTTACTATGATCTAGGAAGTCTATCATAACCTAAAGTTTCTAATATAACTCATACCTAAGCCTTGGAGACTTTCGAACTAGTTCAGATAAGCAATTAGGGTTTTAAAGTTAACCGGAAACACATAGGTGCAATTAAGATTTTCTGATGAGTATAGTGTATTAGAGTGATAGTTTACTTAGTGAAAATATGTTTGTAACCTTGACTTGAAATACCTGGATGTTTACATGAAGTAAACATAGTGATGTTTGGCATAGGTGGATACGTGAGCTTGTCTAGAGGTTAGATAGGTAATAGTGATGTTATAAAGCAAAAAAATTTCACTCGAGAAATAGCTATAGGCAATTCTAACCTAGATAGTGCTTAGTGAGGGCCTAAGTTAAGTTAGTAAGACTTAGCTAACCTATGGGAAGCTAGTAGGGAAGTTAGTGGGAGAAATTAGTGGGTTGCTACAGTCAGGTACAGTAGTCTACAGAAAACGCGACAACATCACAGAAAACTTTAACCAAACGAAACAAATTACAATTAACCAAAACTTTGACCATAAAACCTTCATTTTTACATTCCAAAAGTACTTAAATCCGACAGACACGTACAATAAGCAAAAATCGGTCAAACGAGTATATTGACATAATGCCAAACACCCTTTCTACGACTCCTTAGCTAACCTTACATTACATCCATACTTTATAATCGTAAACTTCTTACAAAATTTAGACACAAACATGTACCAAGACCAATACATGACAAAATGATCCGCTTTGACCAGAAACCATAGCAAGTGAAAGAAAGACACTTTAGGGCTTCCAACTTCCAAAAGCTTGATCCAAACGACGGATTTTTCTACTAACCATGTCCAAAAACTATTTACTAAGAAGGAAAAATGCCTTACTCCTTCTCCTTACCCTTGCTAGATCCGCCAACACCTAAAAGACAACTTAATAGATTTTTCCCTCTCTTTTGCTTCTACCTGAAGATCGACCCAAACAAACACACTCTTGAATTTTCTGAAAATATTTAGGATTTGGATAATTAAGTAAACAAGTTTAGCTTATATATAGCTTTGGTTCCTCAAGTTCTATATTTTCTATTTGGGCCACATAAGTTTCTATGCTTTTACAATTTTTCCTAATAACTTATAACTTAACCATTTTTCATATAAAATACATTCTTGAATAATATAATACTATTACTTATTATATAAAATAATACCTCAATGAGTTTCAGGTGTAACAATTCATACCCTTAATAGAAGAAAACTTGGAAGAAAAAAAAAAAAAAACCCCTTTGAGTTCATCATTACACGAACCAAGCCATACTTCTTCGATGCATTTTAACATAGTACGTAACAACCGGGAATGCTACTCTTTTACCTACGAAATAACCATACAAGCTAAAACCAAAAATCGAATGAACTTCCAAAACATACGCCTTAATAATTTTAGCATCAGCCTTTGTGTTAATAGATTTATCCGTGTCAAGAGCTCGAAAGTTTACTTTATCGTTAATAGCCTCATTATCCATCAAACTAGCAAACGATCTTGGAATCTCATTAATAGGCATAATACCCACATTTGAAGAAATATCGTTAGCACCCCGCATGGCATTCTCAAAACTCTTACATGCATCAATAACCTATTCATTAGGAACCGGCTCTTCCACCTCTTTTACAACCTTCGGATCATCAAATAAAACCACCTTAGGAATATCAGTTTCAAACGTTTTATTACCAACCAACGAATCTATTTTGTCAACAAAAGACTCGTGGGCATAAGTGGTTTTTAATGCACTCACATTAGGGTTGTTCCCACCCATGTTACGACCATCCCCATCAAAATGAATAGCATGAGTCTTAGACAAAACCGAAACAGCTTCCTTACCAGGTGTAACCTCGTTTAACGATGAGTTATTTTCACTCATAACCTGAACTGGGAGCCCATCAACTTCGATCATATGTCCCTCCACCACACAACATGATTTCAGACCTAAATAGTTCTCCAACATCCCACCTTTTCTATCCCTCTCTCTCTTAACCCCCATCATGAACTACCCAAAACAATCGACCCTCAAAACACCTCCTAATCCACGACGTAGAACCAAGGTTTCCATGTAACATATCCAAACACAAAAGAAAACCCTAGCGATTAGGGATTACGCAAACAACCATCAGCAAAACCCGCATACCGATTAAGAACAGACTTTAATCACGTCAGTTTAGGGTTTACAGATCACGAAATATAAACAATAATGCAATCAAGGAAACAGCACAAACATAATAATTAAATAACGAACGTAATAATATCCTAATAACTGAACAAAACCCTAATCCTCAAAAACTTTGAAAACTAAGTGAGAAGAAACTTTAAAATATGAAAGATGAGAAATAATTACAACCACACATATGAGATGTATCGACTTGATTAGATGCATCTCTATTTTTTTATGTATCTCAAAAGTAATTTTGAAGTAAAAACGATGCAAAGTATTAATAGCGACACATTCGAAGCGCAAAAGACGAAAAGTACATATTATTCCCCAAACTTGATGAAATGCATTTAATTTTAAGCTAAAAAAATATATTAGAGATACATTTAAAAAACTAATGACACATCTAATTTAAATCGCAACATCTTCAATATATAATTATGGTTATATCTTATCTTTCTTCTCATTTTAAGATTATTCTCATTCCCTATCAACTTATAAACCAATTAAATGTGTAAAACAAAGTGTAGTCCAAGGGCTGCTCTTTAATGTCTGGTCGACTAGGTTTTGAGCGTCAATTATACGCTTAGAAACGGACCATGTGTCACAAGTCGACCACCGTCACTTATATCATAATGCCTTCGCTTTAAAAGGACCATGTATGTCACAAGTCGACCACCATCACTTATATTATAATGTCTTCATTTTAATTGGATAAATTTAAGGTTAATTTAGAAAAGGACCATGCATGATTGACCCTCACCTATAATATAATGTCTTCACTTTAATTGTGTAAATTTATGGTTAGTTTAGAAAAGGACTATGCATGTCACAAGTCGACCAGCATCACTTATATCATAATGTCTTCACTTTAAAAAGGATAAATTTAAGGTTAATTTATGTATTTTCTTGAACAACAGATTCTCGGCTTAGAGCTCTTGCAAGAAGCTAGAAAAAATAACTTTAAAAAGGAGAATTATATATAAGTACGTTTGAATCAATTGTCCAGTCGTTCCAATTAACGCGAAAACTCATATTCCTGTATATGGGCGACCTAAGAAAAACAAAGGGTATGAAATGTGTAAGACTATGTGTAATAAGGAGACTTCAAGATCGTATTAATACCGCCACATCAGCGCTACATCAGCTTTCTTTCTTTACAACTAACGTTACCACCAACTTAATATAATAAGACAACCAACTTCACTACAAAATTATATCCCACTTAAACACATATATACCCTAATAAAACAGACACACACACACAAACACAAAAACACACACTGGCCGACAACTCCGTTGTCCACACGACCAAATCTTGCAAATTTGTCATCTAATACACGTGCTTCCTTGCCTCCGTAATAAGAACCACACGTCTTGCATGCCAGCTAGGCATAGAAGACTCGGTCGTCCAACATCTATTACGGCTGGTCTAAGTCAGTCACATTATTTAGATCACAGATCACCGTGAGTTTACCACAACAATACTCAATTTTCTGGAGCGAATTATGATGACGCAGATGTAGACACTCATATAGTTATATCCGTACAATTTTGCATATGCTATTTTAGTGTATCGCAAAATGTGATTTATTAGTTGGGAAAAGTACGAGATATTTTTCTTGTTACACGAGATGAATCACTTTGCATTAACAATAGGAAAATGAAAGAGAAACTAAGTCATATAGTCCGGGAAGTGCTACTCTTTATGGTGTACTAGCTCCACTTTGAGTTAAATCACCATGTTTGCACGGTTGAAATAATGCATTTTTAACTTCAATGGTTCAAGACCTGCATTATAATTTAATAAATTTGTATTTTATTAAATGGAAAGATAGCAAAAAAGTGTATATGTGATGAATATATGAAGGCAAAATTGTCATCCATATATATAGTTTGTTGTGTTCATTTATCACTTCACTTAATTAGTGTACCTTGTATTGTAACCATAAGTGAACAATGCGAGATAAACTTCAAATACGTTAAACATATGCGTGTATTAAGGATCAGAGCCTCCTTAACACGTCAACATCTCTTTTCGCCATCAGCATAATCATATACTAACAAACAAACAACGCAAACAAGGTAAGGTATTTCACAACGTATTACAATATATATATATATATATATATATATATATATATATATATATATATATATATATATATATATATATATATATATAGGCAAAGGATCACGTGCGGATGGTTTTTTTTAGTGCGGATGTGCGGATGGATCTGGACCGCCCATTCCAGAAAAGTCAAGATCTGACGCTAATATCACGGTACCAATTGATCATGAAAACGATTTTTATGATTTTTTTCCTTCTCAGCGATCCTTACTCTAGTTGTGTTCTTTTATTTTTTATTTTTTCAGATTTTTCTGAGCACTTTTTTCTTTTTTGATTATGAGTGCTAATGTGATATTAACGATATCATGAGTGCTACCGTGATATTAAGCTTTTTTACATGTAAAAATGAACCGTGATATTAAAAACCCATGATAGTTACTGTGATATTATAAAATCAACGTGATATTAAGCTTTTTTACATGTAAAAATGAACCGTGATATTACGATATTAAGAAAAAGTTAAAGTGATATTAAAAAAAATTAACTTTGATATTAAAAAAGCATGATAGTTACGGCGATATTAACAATTTTTATTAAGAAAAAGTTTTTACGATATTAAAAAAGTTATTGTGATATTAAATTTTTTATTAAAAAAAAAGTTTTCAGAATCTGATTTTGACTTTTGTAAAAAAGTCAAAATCAGATTCTGATATCACAATACCTTTAACGATGAAAATGATTTTTTTTTTGAATTTTTTTTCAGCGATTCTTAATTATTTGTTGTCCTCTTTATTTTTTTGATTTTTTCAGATTTTTTTGAATTTTTTTCAGAAAAAAAGTTAATACGATAGTAACGATCTTAAAAAAAGACGGGATATTTACGATATTGCCACTCCGCTTTTTTCAGATGGTTGACTAGATGGAGGGCTGAGATTCGTCCGTACCATCCGCACTAAAAGACAAAAATGTACTTGATCCTCACCCTATATATATATATATATATATATATATATATATATATATATATATATATATATATATATATATATATATATATAGTGAGACATTCTTGCGAAAACAATTTTATATCCGTGAGAACTGAGAGAACCACAAAAAACATACATGCACGACTTCAATAATTGTATTTTTGCACATATGTTCTAAAATCAACATAAATCTTTTAAGAATAACAAAGTTGTTCTAAAGAATTTGATAAGAAATTGAAAATACAAAATTTTTCTTCGAAGGTATGCATGTATGTTCTTATAAGGCGTGCAACGACAATATTGCGGCCGTGTGTAAGATTTTTGTGAAAAAAGAGGACGAGTTCATGATGATATTGAAGAACATTGGTGGATACTTACGATTATTGATGATTTGCATATATTTTTATTTTATTTTAAAAGGCGTGCATGTATATTTTTTGTTGTTCTCTCAGTTCTCACAGATAAAATGGTTCTCGTAAGAAAGTCCCTCTAAATATCTCTATATTATATATAACTGGAGGCGTTTGATCATTTTATGCCAAATAAGCATGGTCAATGCCTTGTCATCACTTTTGAGCGCCATGTCATCAGTAGTGTGTGCCCATCTCATCAATTTTTATAATAAATTTTGTATAATAATTTTCGTGTGGTTTTATGAGAATTAAAATTCGGAATTAATTTGTACAAAAAATTCTGAGGAGAGGATCGAACCTTGGGTGGTTTGTAACATTAACACAATTGATAACCGCTAGACCAACATCTTTTTTGTTTTAAACTTTACAACACCAATTCTAAAAACCTATGCAATTAATGTTTTTTTATAATACAAAATATGCAAAATATAATCCGATTCATTCACTCAGAACCCTAATATCAGTTCCAGAAGTCGACTCTCTCTCTCTCTCTAAAACCCTAATATGTTGAAGTTAATGTTTTGTTCTCGACAAAATCATACAGATTCAGGATGAAATCTTTGAACTTGATGTCATAGTTTTAACACTAGAAGCATGGTTAGATAACGTATTAAATTTAAGGTTTTTATTTTTCTGAAGCTGTTATTCTCATGCATAAACTGTATTTGAGCTTCATAGGTTTTTTTTTTTTTTTTTTTTTTTTTTTTTTTTTTTTTTTTTTTTTTTGTCATAGGCAACCTAATCTTCTTAGACATGATTTTTTCTCGCCTTCTTCTCAGCCTCTTCATAAAATAACCCTAATTTTCTTCTTTATTCGTGTATCTATAATCAATTATTTTATGTTTGTAATACAATCCTCATATATATCTTAATACAGTTATTGAATTTTGCAGGTTTGACATTATATACCAACTCCTCTACCAACATGATCCTACCCCTATGTGTAGTTTCCTCTTACAAGAGGTATTTGTTTGTTGTTAATGTGGTGAATGATGTGTATCTGTGTTTTATGTTAATGTGAATCAGAAACTTCTCTTATACGGATACCAAAAGGCGTTCCAGTGACGATTCACAACAAATCAACTTCACTTAAAAGATTATGACTCTTTGTTCCTCAATGATAAAGTCTTTTCGTAGTATATAATTATTCCGAAGAAATACTCGCGAAAGTATTTCCCCGGGTTGTTCTCCCAACGAAGGTAGAATGGAATCTTGACTTATCGAATCGCGAAATCGAGTCGTGAAAAGTGGTAAAGTGAAAAATATGATTTTAGAATTCAAATTAAGATAAGAAATAATGAAATAAGAAGAATGTACAAGCTAGGTATGTACAAATGTCAAAAACATGAAAACGGAAATGCAAACGTAATTTTAAAACGTAACGTACAAAATAAAACGCGACTTTTATTCTAAAAATGATCCTACAAATGTAAAACAATTTTCTAAAAATCTTAAACTAATAAAAAGAATTTTAAGAAAAAGAAAAATATTTTTTTGAGTTTTTATTTATTTTCTAGAATTTATTTTCTATTTTTGGAATTAAAAATGAATTAAAAATAAAGAAAAATAGAAAAAATAAAGTGGAAAAATAAAAATTTAATTCTGAAAATTCTAAAATATTATAAAAGAATTTCTAAAAATATCTTTGTATTTTTCAAAGCTTTTTCTGATTTTTTTTTATTGATTTTTGTTTATTAAAAAGGATTTAAAAATGATTAAAAGTGAAGAAATATTAAGAAAAATATCAAATCAACTCAGAAAATTATGAAAAATTTACAGAAAATCTAAAATATTATAATGAGCTTGCAGAAAAATTTTGGAATAAAAAAAATAAGCAGAAGTGCTGATTTAAGACAAAACGGCTTATGGCAAGTGCTTGCCAAAGAAACTTTACCAAACTTTAAACACAAATTCTAAATGCTAAAATAAGCTCAATGAAACTCAAAATTGAACAGAAATAAGCAAAGAAATACAATATGCAAGCTAAAATCAGTGAATGCAAGTTAATGATAAGCAAATAAGCACTTCAGGAAAAGCCAGGTGAATCAGACCATATACAACACTAAAATATCCTCCAATGATCTCAGGTAACACAAATAACCCACTTAAACTCAGATTACAATTCAACTCTAATTTATGTAGGTCTAAACTCAAATCAGGAAACAAGTTTTTTACCCTACTTTGGAAGTGCAAATAAGCAATACTAATAAGCTTAAGAATCCAAACTAAGGACTGATACAACAAGCTAGGACTACAAGCTGTCTAAGAAACCCAAATTCTAAGCTTAACTCCTACTTAATCCTACCTAATTAGTAACCTAAATCAGGTCTGTGATCAGCATGTTTCAAGATAGCTTTATGAATTTTTGACTTTACAGAACAAAACTCAATTTTGACTTAAATGATCTTTCACTGATCCTAACTGATTTAATTTTGAAGTATAAGGCTATAATGAATCCAAATTATGCTACATAAACTACCTAAGCAACAAATTTAAAAATCATTCAAACTCATAACACCTTATGCTAACTGATTAAGAAATGGAGAAGGTATTTTGACTTTTTAATAATTACCTACTAGTTTCATGCCTTCAATATTCTAATTATAGCCAATGTGTAATGTCTAAACAAACAATAGCACAATAAGTACAATCTGGCACAGGTAATCATGTAAAACCAAACACCCCCTTATCTGCTACTAAACAATTTAACTAACTAAAATTTACAACTAACTTACACTCTATTGATCTACACTTCTATAAAAACTATAACAAATCAAAAATCAGCTATCAAATACAACTAAAAACAATCAAATCTCAGATCCACAAATACTACCTAAATCAAACAGTGTAATACTCAAACTAAAATAGCAGCTTCTAATTTCCAAACTATATCATAAGCTAAGCTAGATGAAAACTAATTGAAACTAAAATATCAATCTAAACTACTCAATACTAATGATCAAATTTACAAATACTACACTATTATAAGCAATACAAACAATAAATAATAACCAAATTCCAACAGTAACTCAGATACTCACAGATTATCAACTTACTAAGCAAAATTTGAGAATGACACTTACAAATGCTATTCCTCTCAGCTCAAAATAGAGAGGATTCCCACACAGCCTATCTTTAGATAGGCTAAGCTCATCCAGTCCAGCTTAACATATCAAATAGCATCCAAAATTAACAATGAAACCTGACAGTTGACTTAAGTTGACCAACAATGAAATATGAAAAATGAATCTTA
This sequence comes from Artemisia argyi, assembly GCA_030686995.1. NCBI lineage: Eukaryota > Viridiplantae > Streptophyta > Magnoliopsida > Asterales > Asteraceae > Artemisia > Artemisia argyi. The sequence continues at coordinate 35,476,371 of CM060685.1, read as the reverse complement.
TATAAATCTACAAACTCACTTTCAAAAGCTAAAATGCTAAAATAAAGTTGTATTCATTACAATCACACTAATTTGAAAACTGATTTCAATAAAACCTTACCTATTTTTATTTTCTGATTTTACTAGAAACCCAATGATGAATATTTAAGACTGATTTAGACTTTAAAACTAGAGAGAACTATTAAGTAAACTACAAATAGCTGAATTATGAAAGAGATTAGATCAACTGATAAGCAATTAAACTAAACAGTAAACAGACGTAAGCTAAGATTTATTTGAAAAACTAAATTTCATTAAAAACAAGGAAGAGTTACAACTGAATTGAAAACAAATTACAAGAATAATTTTGGCAGAGCTTCACTATTCGAAAACTCCACACCATTACAAGCACCCCTAAGCATCTATTTATATTACATGAATGAAAGTTCTAGTGAGGAGAGAGGTCACGGATTGCCAGCTTGGCAATCCGTGTGGTGTGTTTCTTCACACCTCTTCTGAGCCCTTGATCATGATACCAATCATTTCCCTCCAATATCAACCCTTGGATCATGCTAAATGACGTGTAAGAGCCAATCATATGCTGCCAAATCATCCATTCGTATGCTTCTTATACTCTGACAACCTTCTGACACGTAATAATCCCTTCTAGAAGCATTGGATTTGACTCTTCTACCCTTAATTGTGGTGAATTAAAGGGATGGGTAATTTTAGGGTTCTTGTTTACTGTTCATTTCTGGGTAAGTTGGGATTTTGGGGAAAATGAGGCGCAGGTAATATTTATTTAATGTTTTTGACTTTTTGACCCTTTTGTAAAGAACTTTGACCCTTTGTAAAATGGGGTTTGACCGGTTATTGGGTGGGCTTGGGTTTAAATTGGTGGATTGGGCTTTGGTGTTATTTTTGTGTTGTGGTTTATTGGATTTGGACTTTTCTTGGACTTATTGATTTTCAGGTTTGGTATATTAAAACATAATAAGGACCAAAGATGTAAATCTGATTTTCGAAGGACCAAATATGTAAACATCCCCAAATATTATCCAAGGGCTTGTGATGTAACTTCCTAATACTTAGAGGACTGGACTTGACTTTTGAGCTCAAATATAATCCAACTTTACTCGATCTCGGCTTTTGACACTCATTCCACATCTCGTGCTCGGTTACGTTGTTTTCTCGTGATTTTTGTCTTTTTCTTAAATATTCGTACCTGCATAATCACAAACGCAAAAACACAACATGTTTGGCATAATTGGTTAGTTTTTTGGTCATTTTGTTACAGTACTTGGTAAAGAAAAGGTGTGTAAATTAATACACACCACTCAACTTTATCTAATCATGAATATTTCCCTATATTTTAAATAACAATATAAAAAAAAATGTGCATGCATTTTGATATGTTACAGGCCTGGTGTCGTCGAGTTCTTTTGGATGAGCAACGAGTGGTAAGTTAAACATTTATTATTGCCAAAGATAAAATTATTACTTCACTGACAATAAAGATTAGGTGGTTGTTGATACCAGCAGTGAAATTGGAGGCATTTGTGAAATACCATACCCATCAATAAGTAGTGGTAGATGAATGCAGGTTTCAAAACTGTGTATGCAACACAAAGTCTTGATCAAGGAAGTGAAAATCACATGCCTGATGTGATTTTTATTGATGAAAGTAGCACTCGAGCTGAAGTGAATGCTTGTCAATCGATGGTTGAAATCAAGACTATGAAGAATCAAGCTCGAGACTCTAATATAAGGTTGTTGCCATTGAGTGTATTTTAGTTTTCTTAGTTTTATAGCTACTTGACACATTTAAGCTCCAATTCATCAGTGTTATTCTCAGTTGAAGACTTGCATTCACTGTATTACAATTGCGTAGGGAGACGACAATTCTTTTTACAGATTCCGACTAGGTTCCCATGAGGTATATTCCCTTTTCTCCTATGATTTGGTAAAATGAAAAATCATGGCGTGGTGCTCTTGATAGATCATGGTTCTATTATTAGGTGATACCAGCTTTTGAGGAAGCTGTTGCAGGCATGTCTCTGGGTGGCATTGCAAGGTGAGATCGTGCAATAATAGGCCAGTGATCATGAGAGGTAACTGGGAGATAATATTATGTAAATGTTCAATCTTTCTGACTCTTTTTGTTAATGCTCCTGTCATTGGTGGTATTTCAGTTTCCTACTTTGGGCAAAAGTTAATGGCTGTTCCGGGCATGTTTTATTTCTAATGAGCATAATTGGTAAAAAAAAAAAAAGGAAAAGAAATAGCTAAAACGAAAAGAATTAGACCCATTTATTAATGAATGGGTCAATCATGGTATGTTCTTATCTCCAACGGGGAATAAGTGATTTGCATTTGAATATTATACTACAGTATCAGGTAAGTTTTATATACTCCGTAATTGCTACAGATTGGATAGTATTTTATTTAAGTTAGAGGTATATGATCTCAGGGCTCAAGAAATATACAGGAAAACGGTGCTATAAGCTACTGACCCGAGTTATTTTATGCACCTAATGATATCAATGGTGTATTCAATATATTTTTTTATTTCTATAATTGCAGAGTGTTAGGTCACCATTTTGTAAACACAAGTATAAGAAATGAGATGAGAATAAGAGATGGTTGATTATGAGAACTATGAAGATTGAAAGAACAAGAGTTTCCTTCATGTATTCAAATAACCAACAATTATAATGTTTACATAAGCTTAGTATTTATAAGGGGAGGAGTAGGGCAACACTCCCTTCCTCCCTCTTTCATCTTAAACGTGGGCTTTCAAGGCCCATGGACATGCATACATAAGCCTAGTAATATAAACAAAATGAAATAAATAACTAAGCAACCTATTACAAAAGGTAATGACCGAGACTTGACTAAAATACAAAAGTATGTTCCCAACAATCTCCCCCTAAGGGTCGGTCATCACGGTTGCTTGACGTCTTCATCTTTGTCGTTGACTTGTGACATGTAAAACTTTAGACGTCTTCAAAATTGTAGTGTAATGAATGCACTTTGCTCTATGTCTTTGTTCTTTGGTGATGCTGTAGTGATTGTGTTATGAAGTAGTCTGCCATTCGTCACTCCTGCATCTGTGGTGGTTGTCCGCCATTCCAACATACTCATACATCTTTGGACTTAGACTTTCATGTGCACGAAGTTCCTTTACATACTCTAAGATCTTTAGTCTTTATACTTTGTAGATTCTTCTTATTAGCGTAGAATCCTTCTTTGAACTTTGTGGTGCTAAGATCTTTGGGGGAGCTGTCATTTGCATCAAGATGTATGTATGAGCATGTTGGAATCTACCATCATGGAAGTGAGGTACCTGCAAGTAAACAGTTAGCAATAAATAACTGGTACTTACAGATAAGGAATTAGAATTCGTCAACAGCATAGTGTGAAGACTCCTTCTAATCCTTATCAAGGCCGTTCCCATATCAGATACTCCCGAAGGAGCTTACGAGACCTACTAAGTAGCTCAATGACTGGGTGAGTCGCTGGGGATCACTCCACGACTGTTGACCGCTATAGAACCACCGCAAACACTAAGCGTAACCCTTGTGGGGTTACCGAAGTGACCTGCTGTCAGGGCTGTTTGATGTTGACCTTGGCAGGAATTTCCGTTCAATCATTGAGAACTACATTTGTAATTCTCTTATAAACGTTCTCGGCAGATTGCTAAGATCTGCGAAGGACTCGATAATTTACAGCTGGTGTCCATTGATGTAGAACACCAGTTGCAGAAATACTAAGTGTTCCTAAGAGATCTTTGATGTATCTCAAGGCTCTAGACTCTATAAGTGCACACTTAGGTTTCCTATGCGGAGACTAGGGAGGGGTCTCCTGCTTCAATATCAACCATCTCTAAGAGATAAGTTGATAGATTACACTGGTTCCCCGTGAGAATGAAACAAGCTCTTTTAAGAGAACTTGAGTGGTTAAGAAGGTTTAGTGCATTGCGTCACTGGGTCCATGACGACTTTGTCTTCAATACCGGTGTTGCCTTAGCAACAACCAGTAGCATACGAGTTGAACCCGGTGTCTGCCCTAAGGTTGAACATATGGAGGGCTATTTCTTTTCACCCTTTTTCTTTTACATTTCTTTTTAATTCTTCAACTCCTTCTTTCCCTTTCATTCTTTTCTCCCTTTTTTTCGTATCATACCTAAGGACTTCTAATTCTAACTATAGGAGATGTCCTTGGGTAGATCCCTCCGGCTCTGGCGGATCATAGGACGGTTATTCCTATCTTAATCACCTTATAACTCCTTGATTAACCGACAGTAGCCAAGAAACCTTTGATTGAAAATCTCTCAAAGTGTTTGTGATAATCAAATATTTTGGTTAACACTTTGAGAGTTTTGTGTACACTTTTGAAGGGCTCCCCCTGCACATGTGCTCATGAGTATTTAATAAATTTGCACATGCGGGAGGAGCAAGCATTTTGAATTGATCCACTTTCAGTGAACACGACCGATTTGAGACACGCTTACATCACTAGTTAAACTAGCTTGAAGTTATTACCCGGCCTGGTCAAGTCCACAGAAAGTTTCTCGAGACGGTACATTTCTACTAAGACAAATCCTTTTCGAGACACGCTTACGTGGTTAGTTAAAGAGATCCATTGTCAGCTTTTAGGTGACAACTAGCTCTAGTAACTAACTTGATGTTATTACCCGTCGAGGATAAGTCTTTTCGATATTACTAACTTTTATTGTCTCGTCAATTCCTGGGTCAATTCTGAGTCTAGCTCGCACATGATACAACTTTTATCCTTTTGACTACTTATATTTTAATCACCTTTTCATTTTCTCCCCCTCAAAAATAGCATATAAAATGATGTTTTTGACAATCTTTTAGATTAAAATATGCCTTTTTGAGTCTTATGGGGAGATTCACCAAGAACCTTTGGTTTTAGAACAAAGTATTTTGTTTTTGACAAGTGCTCCCCCTCAACAAGTGATTAGGTCTTATTGAGGTGAAATACTTGTCCTTTTGAGCAGAATTATGAAAAATTCATAAACTATTTGGTTAATTCTACTCAAAAGTAAGAAGCCTTCGCTCCTTGTATTAGGATTGAGGCACTGATGCGTACCTCAGGGTCCTTTCTTTACAAGTTCGGGTTGTGCACTGTAATGTGTGCACAAGCCATAATGAAGAATAGTATTTGACAAATCAAATCAAGTTCTTACAAAGTTGCTACCATTCTGGTCTCTGAAATGTCAACACCGGAAATCCAGGTCTGCCTCCAACATAGCTTTCCAATCTTCGAAACTGATCCCTGCGCTTCAACCGGTTCTCAATCCTTGTAATGAATCTGCGAGCTTCCCTGGCCTCATCGGTATTCCACCTTTTGGATTTGCCCAGTGCTAAGTCATCCAATCTGCTTTTGATTCCATCTCTGATGAACTTCAGGGTTTCATCACAGAACTTATGGATTTCTTCATAGGCCATGAAGCAGTTACGACCGTTTACACTGCGGTATGTGAACCCAAATGCCGGATGCCTGATCAAGGAGTATTGAGATAGGTGTTGAAGGTTGGGGATGTTGAACAGATTTGGTTTGGTGAGATTCAGCTTCTTCTGATAACTTTCCACTCCCAGTTGAAGATCTTCTACTCTTTCTCTGATGACTATTTGTCTGATGAAGATTAGGAGAGCAGTGATAAAGGAAAGTTGCATGGGTTTGGGCAAGTTGCAAAGCTTTCCTTGAACTTTGAGCAGATACATATCTTCGATGTCGTTGAGGAGTAATCGTGGAAAGTCTGACTCGGAAATCTCGTACTCTTTTTCGTCAAGTCGTTTGAGTACTATTTTGCTGAGGAAGGGGTACCCAAAGTGAGTGACTGTCGAAATGAACTGAATCGAGACAATCTTCAACTCACTTGTCACATTACCCATCGTCTGATTGAGTCTGCTACTTCGATAATATTGTGCCCGGTTATCTGGCCAATGATGTATACCATAGAGTGCATTCCGGTCATAGTCAACAACTTTATCGATGAATAAGGCAGAGGCTTCTTCTTCGATGGAATTGTTGAGATATCTAGCTGCAGGGAGGAAGGTAAGTGATGTGGCGTACTTCTTCTCAATCTCGCTGCCGTGTAGTAGAAATTCCTAGTCGTTGTTGAAGAAGAACTTGTAAGGGATCTTGGGTTCCTTAGGCTTTCCAATCATAGGCAGTGGTTTCGACCAGTCAGTTATGTATGGTGCGGTTTTCCTTGTGACCGGATCGACGTGAGATTCAGGATTGATCCAGTCAATATTGCTTGACATAGCTCGAGCAATATTTTCTAGATGATACTCAAGTTCGATGGAGTTAGCGGACCGATCTTTCAGAAGATTGAACGCATCATTCTTGATTCTTCGTAGCTCTTTCTTGTTCATCTTTTTCATATGAAACTTATGTTGAATCAACTGAGCGTATTCCACTGTTCGACCATCGAGAGGTTCTTGATCGTCTGCAAGTGGTGGTTGCGAATTAATCATCTTGTTAAACCAGGAGTAATCGGCAGTTTCGTCTTCGTCTAGCCATTTGAGAACGGTTTTTGGTTTCTTAGGTTCTGTGCCTTTAGACGAGGTGTCCGGTTTGTGCTGATGATGTTTTTCCTTTCTTTCTTCTTTGTAGATGACGGTTCTGGTACTTCATCGGGCTGAGGAATCTCGTCTCCGCCTGTGTATACAAAGTGGTCATGGGCTTTATGATCGTCTGCAAGTCTCGTCTCCGCCTGTGTATACAAAGTGCTGATGATGTTTGACCATCGAGAGGTTCTTGATCGTTTGCAAGTGGTGGTTGCGAATTAATCATCTTGTCAAACCAGGAGTAATCGGCAGTTTCGTCTTCGTCTAGCCATTTGAGAACGGTTTTTGGTTTCTTAGGTTCTGTGCCTTTAGACGAGGTGTCCGGTTTGTGCTGATGATGTTTTCGTTTCCTTTCTTTCTTCTTTGTAGATGACGGTTCTGGTACTTCATCGGGCTGAGGAATCTCGTCTCCGCCTGTGTATACAAAGTGGTCATGGGCTTTATGACCGGAACCAGATGCCTTGGGTTGTTGTGTAGATGTTGTTGTAGTTGGAGGAATGACCGGTTCTTTTGGTTGAGATGAGGGTCCTTCGGCTTGCTTTTGTTTCTTTGCCTAAGAGTTAGGATCCTGATCTTCATCATCTCTTGGATGTTTCAGTTTATCGGCCTCAGTGCTGCAGGTCTCTTTAGTCATCTTGGCTTTCAAAGCTTCCAGGACTTTAGCTTCTTCAGGTGACAATGTGAACTTACTTGCCAATTTGTCTAAGAGCTGGGTTTCTAATTCGTCCATTGATAACCCCAGTTGTGGTAAAGTTGATTTGTCAGCTCGAAGAGTAAATGAGGTAGATCTGATCACTTTCTTGACTGCTTGTTCTGCAAACTTGGTGAGTTCATCTCTCATAGGTGCCAGTAACTCTTTTAATTCAACAACTAAGTGTTGTTCCATGTACTGGTGTGCTTGAGCAGCTAATGTGGCTTCCAAGTTTTCTTGTACATCCTTAGCTAAGAAGGTGTCAACCTTTTCTTGCAGCTCCTGAACATTTGTGTTAAGCTCTGTCAATTCTGCAACTTGGCTTGCAAGTGATTCAACTCGATCTTCCAATTTGTTTTTCTTCTTATCATGAACTCTTCTAAAAGCTTTCTTTATCAACTTGGATGCAGCAGAGGCTTTTGTGCTTGCGGGTTTCTTGATTGATTCGTCATGGGTAGATTCGGATGCTGGAGGTGATGATTGTGAAGATTCAATGTTGGTGGTTACGTCCTTATCATCTCCTCTTTGTGATTCGGGTTGTTCAACATTCTTAACTTTGGCTGCTTCCTCTTGCAATCTTTGTTCTTCAGCCAGTCTGTCAGCTTCGGCCTTAAGCTTTAGCTCTTCTGCTAATTTGGCAGCTTCTGCCTTAAGCCTCAGATCTTCTGCAAGCTTGGCTTCTTCTTCTTTTCGTAACTTATCTTCTGCCAGCTTGGCTGCCTCTTCAGCCTTTCTGCTTTCTTCCATATGAATCGTTTCTTCCAATTTGGCTTGTGCTAGCTCCTCAAGTCTAGCCTCTTTAGCTTCTTGCTTTCTCTTTAATTCTTCTTCTTGAGCCCTTTCTCTGAGTTCCATTTCTTCCATAGTCAAAAGATATGGAACATCAGTATCCATATGTTCCTCCTCTTCCTCTTCTCCTGTTGCTGAAGCATTTAGCATCTCTACATCTCTAGGTGATACTGTGGGGGTTTCGTAGACTATCATAGCAGCGTTGGTTCCTGTGGTGGATTCAGGGATACTGCTAGATCCGCCTGCTTCATTTGTTTGAGAAAACAAAGGAGGTGGAGGTTGATCAGCTTGGAATGCATCTATCTTGCTGTGGAGGAGGCCCAACTTAAGAGCCCTTTCATTTTCTTCTTCTACTGAAAGGCCTATGTTTGAGTGAGCAGACTCTTGGTCTGCAGTCATTGGTTCCTTCAGCTTCTCTTTCCTGATCCTTTCTTCTTCCAATTTTGTCTCTGCTTCAGTGAACGGTCTTTGATTGAGATTTGCTGGGTATTCAGCATTATCAGCAAATTCATCAATGTTTTTCTCCCAATCTTCGAAAGTCATGTCCCTATCATCAATATCTTCAAGGTTAACCTTCTCGTTGATATTGGCATAGGCTTCTCTATAAACTAGACCTTCGTCGGATTCGGTTTATGAGTCAGACGGTTTTGGAGAAGGTGGTTGTGTGGGTTCAGGAATGGATTCAGGTTTCTTGACTGGAATTCTTAACTTGAGTGTACCCCTCTTTTGTTTAGACTTGGTAGAACTACCAAAGCTCCCAGACTTGCTACCTTTCTTCCCCTTCTTCTGCATGCAAGATGGTAGAATGACTTCGTCTAAGAACCCAACTTTGTCTTCCTTGAGTGCTTGAACGTAGTACTTGTAATTCTTACACAGCTTCACTTTATCATTCAAGAGACAAGCGGGAAAAGGTTTTCCTTGTTTATGAGTGCTGATGTCAAGTCTCTTGATTTGTCTGAGAGTGTCTTCATTCCTGAAAGTGTGCTTGGCTTCATCATCGAGTCTTTGTGGAATATCGTCATACTCACGAAGGAAGCTTTCGATGAGTAATTTGGTAAAACGAACAAATGGAATGTTGGTGGTCTTGTGTTGTATGTGCCACACAAGGTCTTCCCAAATAATGCTGGCATAATCCACTTTCTTGACGTTTGCCACAGCCCAGAAGAGTTTGAGGTGTTGGAGCTTGGGGTGTTCGTGACCAGTGTCTCTGCCAGATAGAGACTTAGCAATCAGGATGCACAGTGTTCTCCATGGTTGTGGAAGATATCTGATGTTGATCTTAGAGTGTCTTGTCACTACTTCATCTGATTCATCGTAACCAATATCCCGTAACCATTCTATCAGCTCTTCCTCGTTAGGTACTGGATCGTATTCTTCATCTGGGCCAAGCTCGGGTAAACCAAGAACATTTCGAAGAGTATCTATGTCCACAGTAACTTGTCTATTATGAAGCATGCAAGTGAAGGACTCTTCCTCAAGGTCTAGCTGAAGTGTGTGCCAAAATTGGTGTATGTAGAAGCAGGCCACTGATGCTGACTTAGTGAACAGAATTTTATTCGGGTGATAGAGGAGAGCATCCACAGCTACAATGCATGAAGATTCGTTGCACGTGATTTTGTTGAAGTTGATTCGTAGGTTGTTCTTGCCTATCTTTCTGGTGTAATCTTCGGGAAAGGTTTCTTCCCAGGAGAGTTTAGGTTCAGGTTCTGGTCCATAAGGAATGTCATTGTGTTGCGCCATCTGAATTGATCATAGACAATCACAAACATAGCAATGATATACTTTGTTAGCTCAGACATTCAATTACATGATTGTGCAGATAATTGAATTGATCAGTGGGTGCTTTGTGTAAAAACTTTTGTTATATGACAAACTTGTGGTTTTAGAAGTTAATACTTGGTAGAAACTTATAACAATCTAGTTACAACATGAGTTTATCATTACAAGAGATTACACATTTGAAATATTACAACACTTAGACAAATTTCTTGAATTTTGACAATGTTACGCGTAAGATTGGGAAAATCCTACGCATAACATCTCTTATGCGTAAGAAGTCATATTACGCGTAAGAAAACAAAAGCTACACATAATATCTAATTTACGCGTAAGTGCAATCTTTTGCGTAGGATTCATCTTATGCGTAAGAGTTAATCTTATGCGTAAGAATGAAACTTAGGCAAAGGAATGAACCTTATGCGTAAGATAAGACTTATGCGTAACATTTGACTTATGCGTAAGATAAAATCTTATGCGTAAGAAAAACTTATGCGTAAGAAAAATCTTTTGCGTAAACATTGTCTTATCCAAGACAATGTTTTTCAAACGTGTCGAATCTTACGCGTAAGATTCAATCTTACGCGTAGGATGAGTAAATTATGCGTAGACATGTCTTTAACGAGATTCACCTTTTGAAAAATTGTCTCTTTTGATTCCTGAAAGTGTTTAAACACAACCACTTATCAATATTTATCCAAATTCATTCCAAACACACTTAAACACACAACTTTATGCGTAGACGTGTCAAAGTTCAAAGTTATGCGTAGGATCGTATGAACACATAATCATATTCAGATTCATACATGATTCTGGGTTAAAATTGGCATAGGGCAAGTGATACATACAACCTAAGGATCAAGTGGACCAAGTTATAACAACAAATATCCATAGAATCAAAAGATCATAGCTGCTAGTGTCAATGAGCCCTAAATCAAAGATTCATGATCCAAGAGTTGTTTCTGAAGCAATTAAACCACATAATCAAGTTCCTAGGCATATATAAACATAATCCCCATCAACAATTTCAATCATAACACTCAAAATCAAGAACCCCTAAAAATCTCGTATGAACCCTAAATTCAAATCAATCAATTTAGTGTTTCTGGGTTTGATTGGAGTTCACAAACATGTTTAGTATCATCCTACAATCATTTCCCACTAACCAATTTAATCATATCACAACAAATTTCTGGGTCCGATCCTACGCAAAACCCTAAAGCTAATTTAAACGATTATGGAAAAACTAGCCGTTGGATTAAGATGAAATTAAAAACCGTTGTTTAGAATCATGATCAAAACACTATAGTACTTACAGATTTGAAGATCAATGAATGGATCAAATGGTTGATTAAGGATCGTTGATTGGTTTGGTGAAAGTATAGTAAATGCAAAAGCAGTGCAGTAAATGCTTAGGTCAAAAGGTTTTGACTAAGTTATTTTTAAGGTTTCACTATTTGACAACTTTAGCCCTTTAACCTCATATAACTTTCATACCTAGTGCCCAACTAACTCTCATATTAACTTATGTTAACTGCACCAAATTTGAGACAAGAACAACTTGTGGAATTTTACTCCCCCTCGACCTTAGACCGAAATCTTAATAAAAACTTAAAATTTATTATAATGGTCAAGGAAAGTATCCCGAAAAACTTTTAAAGCATCACTTAAGATAAAACGTAATATTTTTGGTAAAATGCAAGTACGTAGTAATTATTAAGAAAATTTGAAAAATATTTTACCTCCCCCTCAACACTTGTTTTTAGATCATATTTGAAGACGTTTATGAAAAATAGTGTTGACAAGAGTGGTCGTACTTGCATTTTTTTTTTTTTTTTTTGAGAAAGAACAAGAAAATCTTTTTGTGTTTTTGATGGTTTTATATTTTTGTATTTTGTTTTTGAAAAGATATTTACAAAGATAGTTTTGATGTTTGACGATCAATTGTGTTTTAAAAAATTTTCCAGGTCATCTGGAGTCAAACATCGCATACCAATTTGGTGAACTAGACTAGCAAACCTTGATGGTGCTAAAGATTTGGTAAGTAAGTCCGCCAATTGGTACTCAGTCCCAACAAAATACAGTTCAACGGTACCCTTTTCAACATGCTCTTTGATGAAGTGATATCGGAGATCAATGTGTTTGGATTTGCAGTGATGAACTGTATTGCAGGAGATAGCAATGGCACGTTTGGAATCACAGTAGATTGGAATCTTGTTGAACAGGTAGCCATAATCTTTAAGTTGTGATCTCATCCAGATGACTTGAGCACAACAAGCAGACATAGCTACATATTCAGATTCTGTTGACGACAGTGATGTGTAGTCCTGCTTCTTTGATTGCCATGACACAAGTTTATCTCCGAGAAACTGTAATCCACCAGATGTACTTTTGCGTATGTCTAAACATCCTGCATGGTCAGCATCTGAAAAAGCAATTAGTTCAAAACCAGAATCCTTCGGATACCAGATTCCCAAGTTAATGGTTTCCTTTATGTATCGAAGGATTCTTTTAACCTCACTGAGGTGTTTTTCAGTTGGTTTGGACTGATAGCGAGAGCACATGTAGACAGCAAATATTATATCAGGTCTACTAGCTGTGAGATACATGAGTGACCCAATCATACTGCGGTATTTGGTGGGGTCAACAGGTGTCCCATGTAAGTCAGCATCTAGTTTTGTGGTATAGCCCATTGGTGTATTATAAGTATCACAACTCATCATTCCATGTTTCTTTAAAATTTCTAGAGCATATTTGGACTGATTTACAAAAATTCCACGGGGTGATTGATGAACTTGTAGTCCTAGAAAGAACGAAAGTTCACCCATCATGGACATTTCAAAATTATCTTTCATTAATTTTGCAAAATCATTAGAGTAACTTCTTTTTGTTGAGGCAAAAATAATGTCATCGACATAGATTTGAACAACAAGTAAGTCCTCCCCGTAGGTTTTTGTAAATAGTGTAGGATCCACCGAACCTTTAAAAAATTTATTGGCCAGTAAGAAAGTGGACAGTTTGTCATACCACGCCCGTGGGGCTTGCTTAAGTTCGTAGAGTGCCTTTTTGAGTCGGTAAACGTGATTAGGACGCTCAGGATCAACGAAGCCGTCAGGTTGGCTTACATAAACTTCTTCACGGAGTTCTCCATTAAGAAATGCTGTTTTCACATCCATTTGGTAAACAACCATGTTCCTGTGTACAGCATAGGCCAGAAAGATCCGAACAGCTTCATGTCTAGCCACTGGAGCAAAGGATTCTGCAAAATCTAGTCCTTCTAGTTGGGAGTATCCTTTCGCTACCAGGCGTGATTTGTTACGTATGACAGTGCCTTCTGCGTCCAGCTTATTTTTCCAAATCCATTTTAACCCAATGACAAAAACTCCGTCAGGTCTTTCAACTAATTACCAGACTTCTAATCGTATGAATTGCTGAAATTCCTCTTGAATAGATTCAATCCAGTTGTCATAAGTCATTGCTTCTTTAATGTTCTTTGGTTCCTCTTGACAAACTGTGAGTGCATAGATACAAGTTTCTCCATCAGTGTGAAGTCGTTGTCTTGTCATTACAGGTGCATCTGGATGGCCAATAATATGAACTAGTGGATGGTCTCGAGTCCATTTGTGTGTCGAAAGGTGTAGTTGATAAGTATCTCGCATGTTAGCAGGATCCAAATTGCGTGTGGACGACTCAGCTACTTCAGGAAATGTTGGAGCCGGTGCAAACGGATTAAAGAACGCATTAGGATCATGCTCTGCTATTTGTGGAACTGATTGTGGTGTAGGATCTTCAGCTGATTGTCAGGAGTTAGAAACAGTTTGTTCTGCTGTAAATGGTTATGCAATTGGAGGACCGTCTTTCTCAACAGTTGTTGTAGTTTGTTGAGGTGAGTCAGGTACTGGAATATTATCAGGTTGAGCAGCGAAATTGGGTGAGACCTCAGTAGAACGGTATTCAATTGTATCATCAAACAGTGGAGCAAACAAGGTTTCCAATTCTTTGCGGTTGAGTGGCAATGGTTCAGCCGAAGAGTCCGGAGAGTTAAGACGGTTGAATTCGGGTCCTAAGCTGTGTTGCTCAGAAGCCATCTGTGTGAGTTCATCAAAATTAGCGTGAATAGTTTCTTGAATTTCTCTTGTTCGACGATTCCATATCCGAAAACCTTTAGAATTTTCACAGTATCCAACGAACACTCTGATGTCAGCCTTTGCTTTAAGTTTACCTAAATCATCACGATCATTTTTCGGATAACAAAGTGCTCCAAATACATGAAAGTAATCGATGTTCGGTTTTCTTTTGTGAACAATTTGATAAGGTGTTTTGCGATGGCGTTTTGTGATCATTCAACGGTTTTGGGTATAACATGCGGTTGAAACAGCTTCCGCCCATAAGTAATCTGGTAATTGAGCATTAATCAACATTGTTCTAGTAGCTTCCACTAACGTCCTGTTGCGTCTTTCAACAACTCCATTCTGTTATGGGCTTCTAGGAATAGATGTTTGATGTTCAATTCCCACTTTCTCAAAATATGACCGAAGTGTCTGATTCTTAAATTCAGTTCCATTGTCAGTTCTGACTATTCGTACCGTGTTGTGTAACTGAACTTGAATTTTAGTGAGAAAGGTGATGATCATTGAAGGAGCCTGATCTTTACTTCGTAAAAAATAAACCCAAGTCCATCTGGAGTAATCATCCACAATTACCAGTATGTAGCATTTACCGTTGATACTTTGAACACGCATCGGTCCACACAAATCCATATGAAACAATTGTAAAACATGATTCGTACTGTTCTCAGGTTTCAAAGGAAAATGAGCCCGAGTACTTTTTCCTTGTTCACAGGCTGAACATAAGTGATCTTTGGTAAAACGGAATCTTGGAAATCCATTAACAAGTTTGTGACGAGCAAGTTCAGTCACAGTTTTGAAATTCAAGTGCGAAAGACGTTTGTGCCATAACCAAGATTTAGTCAATTCTGCTTTGGAGAGAAGACATATCGGAGATGTAGCAATCATATCTGACATTGATATTGTATAAAGATTTGAACCACGTGAGCCAGACATTAGATCGTTTCCTTGTAAGTCACGAACGAAACAAGTTTTCTCACGAAATGCAACTTCTAGATCCACATCACAAAATTGACCAACAGAGAAAAGGTTGTGTCCCAGGCCTTCCACATAATAAACACGACTGATTTCAATGTTCCCACTGACATAGTCACCATATCCCATGATTAAAGCGTAATGATCATTCCCGAATCTGACAGTACCAATGAACTTTGAGACAAAGTTGTTTAACAGTTTGAGATTGCCTGTCATATGTCGGGTGCATCCGCTATCAACAATCCAGAGAACAATCTGTACCACCTGCATCACAAGAAGACGACAAGGATGGAACAGAAGTAAGGGTGGAACCCAAAGAAAGTGCGGGTTCCTGTTGGTTAGAAGCACATGTATTCAATAATTTAGGAATCCATTTAAAGTCTGGTTTATATTGTAACCAACGTTGCCAATTCCAACTAGTTCTTGCTTTCTTTTTGGTGAATTCACTAGTAATGGGTTTGATCCTAGATTTGTTCTCTGCACTTATGGGGGTAACTTCAACTTCATTAGAAACCGTAGACGGCGGCTTTCCTAATATAGACTTAGAGGCAGTAGTGGGCGTAGAAGGAATGCTTGTCCTACGTTTCTTATGACGATTAAGAAGAGAATTAGCTATACATTTTGTATGAACACCAGATGATACGCTTTTACGACAAAACACACAAGATGCATTAATATTCGAAACATTCAAAGGTTCATCATTCGTTACATGTAGATTTTGATTACAATTTGCCAGATTAGAATCTAAATCTGATGCAACATGAGTTTTATTCAAATTCCTAAGTTGATCTTCTACTTCTTGAGCTTCTAGTTTTCCTCTTTTACGTTGCCAGAACCTATTCTTCTTGTTTCTTTTTCGCTTGGGTCTGCTAACGCTACTAGTGGAGACTAGTCCTGTGGAAGTGGAGTTATCAACATTAGTGTTTTGAACAAAATTTTCTTTAGCAGTTTTGTCTAATTGATACAATCCTGGTGCTATCACCGTGGTGTCAACCATCTTTCCTTTTTGAAGTAGCTTAATTTTCTCTTTCAAATCAATGATGATGTGATTTTTATCCTGAATTTCAGACTCAAGTAAACCATTGCAATATTTGATGTCATCGCGGTTTTGTTGCCATTCGGCGTTTTCAATTTTTAAATCCGCAATTTCTTTCTCGTATTTGAGACACAGACTTTTAAACGACTCATTGTTTTTGCAAAGCTGTCAAGAGTTTGACATATTTTGACTTTGAAGTTTCAATTCTGTTTCAATACTTTGAGCTTGACACCATTCAAGCCTTTGTTTGAGTTGAGAAATTTCTTTTGAAAATTGTTTTGTCACATCATCATTCTTTATTCTCAGCATGTCATTATCATGTTTAAGTGTCTCAATTTCCACATTCAACAAGTTATAATCAACACAAAGATCATCCATAAGCATAGAAGTACCAGATTTATAGAGATCATTCATGATAACAGAATAAATATCAGCATTGAGAATTTGTTCTAAGAGTCGATCATCATCATTTTTTAAAGTTCTATTTCTTTGCTTTTGAACCAAAATCTCATTTTCAGTTGAGTTGAAAACGTTTATCATAGTTTTGACCTCGTTTTGAAGTTCCTGTTCCCAACGTGTAGCACAGAGACGGAGGCGTTTGACAATTGGCAACATTTGTTTTTGAAAAATGTCTCTCTTTTCTCGCTCGTAAGCGGATTGAAAAGTTTCAATTTTTATTTCAGAATTACGTTCAATTGTTTCCTCCAAAATTTCGATGTCTTCCATAAAAGTTTTGTAATAATTTAAGACACGACAATTTTTCGGTAAAGGTGTAAGTTCAACAGATGATGGTAAAGGACCATTTATTTGTGCTACAGTTTGGACAGAGGCCGCATTAGAGGATGAAACATATGACTCAGTGACATACCATGATTTCTTAGGTAATTCCTTTTGAGGAACAAAAGATTTAGAAATATGAGGAGCTTGTGAATAATCATATGGTGTCCAATATTGAACATAACTCATTTTTGATCGACTCTCGTCTTCAAGTTCTTCCTCTTCCTCAGTATAAAAAACAACAGCACGCACAATCGTATTATCAAGCAAATGGTCCATACTGTAAATCCTAGGATTTTCTTTGAACGCTGTGTGAAGAAACATTGATTTGAAATCGCCAAGTGCAAATCCTTTATCGGGTCTCGGTTTTAAAGTAAATTTCTAAATTGTTGTGACAGAGCCCCCGGTTTTGTAAACAATATTACGAAATTCTTTGAGTTGTTTTTCAAGATCAACTATCTCACCGAGTAAGTTATCTATATACTTCCTTTTTCGTATTTTATGTTCACAAAAATCCTTTTTGCAACTGGACAATTCTGTTTCTGTTTTTGAAAGTACGTTTTGAAGACGTTCAACTTGCATTTTCAGTTCACATTTTTCACTTTCAAGTTTAGAAATCAACTTTCCGTTTGACTCAATTAAATCTTGCATTTTGTGTTGAAGATCTTGCTCTTTGTTGTAAGATTCTTGAAAAGCTTTTTCAAAACTTTTTGCATGTTTAATCTTGTCTTCCTGATTTGAAAGTTGAATTTTATAACATTCAATATCTCTTGCAAGTGACGCATTTGTTTCTTTTAAGGCTTTGTTTTTCTCGTTGCATTTTATGATTTGCAATTGTTGAGCATTTAGTTGTTTAGATAACAATATGAGGTCAGGGTCTGGATCAAACGATGGTTCATGTTGTTCTATATGATCATGTTTATCATTCTCAATAGGATCATCAAATGAAACAACTGTGTCATCATCAAATATGACAACTGTGCTTATTTGTTCATCTGTTTGAGAAGATGAAGATGAGTCAGATGGAACAACTTGCGCCATATTTGATTCAGAAGCAGAAGGTGAGGCTATTTCATGTATTAGGCATGCATTGAGGTCATGTACCTGAGACAAGCCGTCAGTGTCATACACTGGACCTGAATCATTAAACTGAAGTTCCTGCATGTTGGCCATAAGCATCACAGCTGCATTGGCTTCCAGATCTTCCATGTCATCGTCATTGTTCACATTTGCCATGAAGTTGTTATCCTGTTCAGGGAAATGTCCATCTTTTTCATCTTGAAGAGCCATGAGTAATGCCTGCTTGTGAAACTTACTACCCCGAGTTCTCGGTTTAGGACATGCCGTTGCTATATGACCTTGTTCATTACAGTTATAGCACCACACTGCATTCCCTGAGTTTGAGTTCCTAGTTGCAACTGGTTCAGACCTTTGCTGAGAAGAGCCTGAGTTGTTCCTGAACCCTCCATTGTTATTAAACCTCTGACCATTCCCAAAATTTCCTGAAGAACTTCCTGAACCAGATCGACCATAGTTACGATTCTGAATTTCCACCCTTCCATCATTGACAACAGCTTGATTCCTTGTGTTAGAAGATGAACGTTGACGGTTGTTTGTTTTGTTGGAGAATTTGCTAAAAGCACGAGCAATAAGAGCAAGTCCCTGATTCAACGTATTAAAGTCATCATCGTCATCTTCATTGGAGTTGGAGTAATACACTGCATCATTGTTGTTTAATGGAACAAGTTGAGTAGAAGTATTCTGTGGAGATGAATCATAAGGGACCATTTGGTTCGAGGTAGAAGATTGTGGATAACTGAAGTAGTTTTGCTCTTGAACATATGCATGATTTGACATAGGTGGTGGAGCATAGGGAGATTGAGCTACGAGTGCCAAAGAATTTGGTGTTGGTGATGGTGAGTATCCTCCTCGAAGAGCTCGATCTTTTTCCACTTCAGGTTCATGGTGTTTCAGAAAATCATACAACAAACCATATGGTGCATCATGAAGGTTTTTGGTTTGTCGAACAAATGTCACATATTTATGCCAATCTGTACCTAGACTACCAACGAATTTGGAGTTCACTGCGATCCTTGGTACTGTGATTTTGTGACGTTCCAGATCATTGACCAAATTTGTGAAACGATGATAGTAGGATTCAAGTGACTCTCCTGGTTCAATTGTGATGTCTGTGTATTCCATGTAGAGTTTGGATTCCATATCATCTTTGTTCAATTGAGTGCCTTCCATAAGGAGATGAACATGTTCCAACATAGCTATGGCTATTTTCTGAGCATCGACACTTCGATAAATTGGATTAGGTATACCTTGAAGTATATAAGCCATTGCATATTCATCAGCTTCACGATGTAATTTATGTTCTTCTGTGAGTTGAGATTCTGGAAGAGGTCTATCTCCAGGAGGACGTGGAGGATCAGCAATTGGATCACCAATTTCAAATCTTGTTGGCCACTCAAATGGTCCTTCAAGTATCACTTGTTTCAAGAATTTCCCATGAGGTTTCTTTAGTTCAAGAAATCGTAAGAATCGACTTGACCATTGAACATAGTTCCCAGGTGTTAGCATTGGAGGTGTTTCAAGTGATCCCGCCTCATGTCTGGATTGTTGAGTTGTAATAACTTCACACATTCTATCAAACCAGTGAGGTTGTTTGGAGGAAAACTGAGTGTTTTGTTGTGACATTTGATATGGTTGTTGTTGAGGAATGATTTGATGTTGTTGCATCATGAGATATTGTGGTTGTGGATTAAACGGTAGTTGATGAAAGTGTGATTGTGAAGGTTGTTGATATGATTGTTGCTGATGGTATTGTTGTTGCTGATACTGCTGATGTTGCTGTTGCTGAGGATTAGAGAAGTAGTAATGTGGTGGTTGAGACATCTTAGAACACTTGTGTAGTAATGGATCTTTGTAAAAGATTGAAATGCACGTTCCTTTGGTTAAGTTCAAAATCCTTGGGGTAAGTTGAAATCTTATGCGTAAACAGAGACTTATGCGTAGACTTCAAAGTTACGCGTAAAGGTTGATCTTATGTGTAAACTATAGAGTTATGCGTAAGATTGTACCTTATGCGTAAGTTTTAAGCTTATGCGTAAGATTCTTATGCGTAAGGTTCAAAGACCAAACAAATCTTTCAAACTTATCCAAGCTTGAAAGATATCCGAAGTCGAAGTATTCCACTAACTTATCCAAGCTAGGGAAATACTGAGTCACCGTAGCACGAAGAGAAAACCTTCGATGAAACTTATGCGTAGATTCCAGCAACTTACGCGTAAGATTAAATCTTATGCGTAAGATTGAACTAATGTGTAGAAAGGCAACTTCTACGTAGGATGAATCTTCAGCGTAGAACTTAACCGTAGAATTTGAGCTTACGCGTAGGATTTAGGCGTAGAAGACCCAAGTTAAGCGTAGAAAGAGGGTTTTGACCAGTTTTACGCGTAGGAAAGGGGTTTTGACAAAACTTATGCGTAGAAAGGACAAAAAGTACTGTAGACAGCTTTTGAATCGTATTGTTCACGAAACTTACGCGTAAGAAGGTCAGAAACTTGAAAATGACAAATTTTTGAAGAAAAATGCTTAGAAATAAGGTACTTTTAATCAAATAACTTCACCAATACTTAGAAAACACTAACTATTGAAGATTTTGAGTAGAAAAACCTTAAAAAATCAAAACTTTATGCAAAATCTAAGCTTCTAAACACTATATTAATCTTAAAACTTATCCAAGCTTCAAGATTTGAGTGTAAGAAACAAAGAAAGAAGCAAAAAGATGATGAAACAACACCCTAAATCCCACGTTAACACCAAGAAAAACACTTCAATCTCTATTAGGCGAATGATACCACTTGTTAGGTCACCATTTTGTAAACACAAGTATAAGAAATGAGATGAGAATAAGAGATGGTTGATTATGAGAACTATGAAGATTGAAAGAACAAGAGTTTCCTTAATGTATTCAAATAACCAACAATTATAATGTTTACATAAGCTTAGTATTTATAAGGGGATGAGTAGGGCAACACTCCCTTCCTCCCTCTTTCATCTTAAACGTGGGCTTTCAAGGACCATGGACATGCATACTTAAGCCTAGTAACATAAACAAAATGAAATAAATAACTAAGCAACCTATTACAAAAAGTAATGACCGAGACTTGACTAAAATACAAAAGTATGTTCCCAACACAGAGACCCTCTCCAAAATACCCCAAACCTTCTGAGAAATGCATGTACTATAGCTAATATGAATGAACTCGCTTCAAATTGTGCTCCAGAAAATCCAGGTAAATTTCTATATAGTTTGTAAAATAAAATCAGTATGCTGAAGTGTTTTTTGCTTTTCGTAAGCTATGGTATTTCCTTTTTGCAGCTCCACTTAGATGTACAAACAGCTGGTTTTTTGATGAAAATCTTTTTGTACAAACCCTATACAAGGTATCGTGTCTTCTTTATACTTCTTTTCTGATCCATAAGACAAATATCGCACAAACATAACGTCTTTGCTACATGTTCTTACCAACACAGCAAGCGTGATTCCGTCGACAAAAGTAAAGGAGGCTGATCCCATCACAACAGCCCCTACTTAACTCATCAAGCCTCTCTCCCACTCATCGATTGGTTTCATGATAAGGTAAATTAGAACTATATTCCTCAACTTCATCGTTTTGGTAATTAATAAGCTATATAGTGACCTTAATGTACGGTTTGGTAAAAGTGCAGCTACAACTACTATGTAATTCTTCCTGTTGTAAATGTCCCTCCACCATGTACTTTTGCATCAATATCAGCTGTGCTCATGTGAAAATAAGGTATGTACACACTGATTATTTATTTTACGTGTTAACTATGAATTTCTTATCAATTTACCATCGACAATTAGGATCCCAATATAATGATTTAACATACCTGTTTGATGTTCCTAAACACGATCTAAGAAATCAACCCAAAAAACATTAGACATAGCACCAGCCCATACATTCACTTTAGAAAAATTTGAGGAACAACTTATGGATATGCTCACTATGGCGTCTTTTGATTAAACTGAATGGGTGTGTCAAAGTTCACTGATTCAGTACTATGGTATATCTTTTTGCAAGATTATTATCAAATTTATAATTAACTTTTTCAGTGGGGGTCAAGATTTGGTCCTTCCTCTAACTGGTATTTGAGTGTAGGTTAATGGTCTCGCTAAGGAACTAAGATTGAACATAACTCTTCCATACCGGGCATGGTTCAATGGCAAACAGGTTAGTCCACTTGTGTTTCAAAACTTATTGTTTGCGACCGATGGTGTAAATGTGTAATGAGTCAAGAGGTGGACGGTCAATGAATTGGTATTTAAAGTAGGTAATTGAAACCTTTTATGCGAAAATCTTATTCAGACTGTAGGTAGATTAGACAAGTGAGCTGCTTATGAAATATAAAAAATGGTCATTATGTAGTCTGTGTTCATGATTGGTACTGGTTATGCATAGTTACATGGTGATGTTATGTCTACAAGAATAGATCTATAACTCATAAAGGTACACTTTAAGATCTGTTATGTTGTTAATGGCTGTTGTATTTGGGTCAAATCAGTTCTTTGTGTCTAAGCGTTTAACAAGAATATGTGATTTATTAAATCATTTAGTTTGAGTTATTTGATAAACTGAGACTAAGAATAATTTGTGAATGCATAATTTGTGAGGCCAAATTGACAACATGTAAAAAAAAGGCAGCAAGTTTAGAAAAGAACAAGATATAGCTCATTAATTTACTTTAGCAAAAAGTGTAGTAAGATAAAAAAAAATAGTGGATTTAGGAAAAAAGAGGTGTAGTAGGCTACATAAGAGAAAAGACCAGAAGCTTTACAACTTACAAGTAATATTTTGTATTCTTCTTAGATCTTACAAATTTTTTTACAGATTTACAAGAACAACAACTGCTACTGAACTATTTTCTTATTCTTTAATGGCTGCAGATACTATACGGACAAATAGACAGAGACGGTTACGTTTGGGAAACAATTGTAGATCCAATACGCATGCAGGTACTATCTTGCTTGATTAACTTAGTATGAATAATATAACACTAGCGACTATATTATTCTACTTAATTTCTTCAACTTTTTTTTTGTTGTTGGTTTAACAGAAGTGTGCACTGCAAATGTACACGTGGGAGATACATCTGATGAACACCTATCAAATGTACCATCAAATAATGAGTCCCGGTTGGACCTTAGGATGGACGTGGTCAAAAAAGGAAATTATCTGGTCAATTGTGGGAGCTCAAGCAACTGATCAGGGAGAATGCAAGGAGTTCCCAAATGACATTCCTCATTCTTGTGAGAAGAATCCAAGAATCAGAGATATGCACCCTGGAACACCTTACAACCAGCAGTTCGCCAACTGCTGCAAGGGTGGTGTTGTAAGTTCATTATGTCAAGATATTGGGAATTTACTCTCCGCATTTCAAATTAGTGTTGGAAACTCAGGGAATACATATAGGACAGTTAGTTTGCCCAAGAACTTCTCTCTGTTGGGCCCAAATCAAGGCTACACCTGCAGCCCTGTATCTGTAGTGCCATCTTCTGTTTCTTTGACATCTGGTGGCCGTAGAAAAAACTGAGCTTTGAGTAAGTTTCACTATTCCAATAATGATGGTTTTATTTAAAAGTGACCATTTGAGATATTTGCTTCTAAATCGGCCGATATGGACAGGTTTGATCCATGTACCCAAGGCGGATCGAGTGGGTATACTCTAAACATTTAGCCAAAATGAAATGGGTAAAATTTGCCGTATTAGTAAAAAATAAACCAACGTTCAGATTGTTATGGTAATAATATGCTTTTGTAATCTTACTAACACAGTAAGCATAGACAAACATTCTTTTACAAAAAAGTAAGTATAATCGGATCGGCCCATTTAACCCAGTGACTTACCTATTTTTCTATTCAAATTTCGTCCATCATAAAACCGCTTATTGATCCACGATGTTCATCTGCAGTGACATGGAAACTGGTGTGCAGTTACGCGCAGTTGCTGGCCTCAGATACACCAACTTCTTGTGTCTCCATGTCATCTTTTTACAACAATGAGATTACACCATGCCCTTCATGTGCTTGTGGCTGCATGAACAACAAAAACTGTGCTTTGTAAGCTTTCTGTGCCCAAATTTCAAGATTATGCTTCTTAAATAGTGAACATCTTGATCATAATCTTTTAAGATTTCCTTTAATACATGATCAAATCGACTTTACAACAGACGGAAGGTACTACTCCCGTGAAGCAATGAACTCAACATATGTGCCCTATTCGGGTTCATTGGCAATGCACTCAACATAAATGATTTGTGTCGGGCAGACGCTGAGTACTGAAGTGCTGAAGTAAGTGACCACAGAAGCATCACCACAAAAGAAGGTGAGAAAGATGAGTTAAAACATATAGTTCCGCAACAGACAATTTATATTAACCTCATCTTCAACGGTATCATTTTTTTGTAGGCAAAAATAAACCACCACAGAATATGTGTCGAAATTCACCTGCTTATGATGATCGTGGAACATTGCCGGTTACATGTAAGTTAACCTTCATTCATAATTTTGTTATATTATGGCCAGAGGCGATCGAGTCAAAATCTCATCGACATACTAATTGCATGTTACAATATTAAAAGAAGCAATGTAACACAATATACGTACACACATGAACAAATAATCATGCTATTATACCAGTGATCTACTAAAGAAAATGTCAAAATCTAAGATATAATGAGAAGCGTGAAGAGGTGGGTGGTATATTTATGAATTAAATTGATGCGTGAGTAGGGGGTCTGACTAAGACACAAGTATATTGGCAGGAGTAGTAGTAGGTGTATGGTGCCAATTTATTAATTGTAATATTTTTATAGAAGACTAGAAATTCCAAAAGATGTGGATCCACTGTGAGCTTCATTTATCAATAGTTTTTTGTGCGGGTTGGTTTCTCTGAGTTGTTTGACTATTGATGTAATATCTGAAACAACCTCATCAGTTCATAATGATGGACTACTATTTTTTCTTTCTTTTCTTTTCTTATGATCAGTGAGCCACAATCACGGTCAACATCCCAAGAAATATTAGTTATGCTTAAGGAGTTGCAAAAGAAGTACGTAGTTTATCGTATTAGAACAATCTCACCATTTCCTTATGCGACATAGTTGTCTACTCGATATACAAGATTACCTTTAGAATCATACAGTGTGAACCCATCGCAATTAAACACGAGAGACTGATATGCCTTGCTGCTTAAGTAGTGATCATGATTTGTTGTTAACTCACAATTTTACTTATTTTACAGGTAGGTGCATAAAGGATTGTTGTTTCATCCAAAACATAGACCTGCAATATCGGTTCTTATTATTCCTCCTACGAGGGAGTTAGCAGTTCAGTTAGTTTCATTTATTTTCAATTACTCTTTTCAGTCATAGAAGTTTTATATAGTTGATCAAGATTTGGATAGGATGATCCTTCACTAAATCTGGTGGATACTAAATCTTACAACACTTGATGTTGGATATGTGTTTTCATTTCTTTTGTTAAAAAATTGTTTGATACGTTCTAAATGAGATTTGATACTTATTCTCATGTTGTCATTTGCAGTGATTAGGAAAAGCTGGCTGTTAATAGCTTTATTTCTCAATGCTATTTTCAAGAGACTTAACTGGGAGAAGGTCATGGAAGGGCACAACCTACCTGGTCTTAAATAGGTAATTTACATATTTTTTGTAATTTATATTGATATAATACTTTTATTGCAAAGTTAGGCCCTCACACACGTTGACTAACCACTGCCCGCATTCTTTCCATAAAAAAGGTGAACACTATATATATACATAAGTAAATTAAAATTAAAAATATGTTAATCAAATTAAAATGTAAAATTACAAGCATGCCCGCCCATTGGGCGGGCTTTGAGACTAGTGTGTGTGTGTATATATATATATATATATATATATATATATATATATATATATATATATATATATATATATATATAGTTATGATCAAATAGGAAGAAAAGTTAAAATAAGAAGAATATGAAGAAAGCACAACCACACATTATAGATGCACCTATAAAAATGGATGCATCTTCATTCAAATTTTCCCTCTCAAATAAAAATGTGTGGCTAGAATTACTTCTTACCCTTTTTATTTTAATTATTCTTCATATATATATATATATATATATATATATATATATATATATATATATATATATATATACACACACACACACACAATATAGATATCCACAGTTGTCTTTGAATTGAAGAAACTTGAATCCTAAGTCTTTTAGCCGTGAGCATCTCCCACTATCAAATGTGTTAAGTTACAAGCCTTGGAACATATACATACAACTTGAGCAGACAGTTGATTATCCTTGAAAGAAGAAAAGCATGGATTATAAATATGACAACAAAAGCATAGATATTTCACATTCTGACTCATGACTAGGTTTTAAAAATATCCCACACAAGCTCTTAGAAATATCTCACGTTCTCATGACTCACACACTTGCACACACTTGTACGTGGCTTCCTCTACCTTTCTTCACACGTACACACTGCATGTATAAATAGGAAGCACTACTTGCAAGTTAAATATAAATTATTCAAAACTCAACGAATAATCTTTTCACAAACTACACATGCATATCGAACTTCTTAGGGCAAATTTGCCAGTTGTACAAACCTCGTTACAACCAGAAGTGATGTTGGCTTCACAAAACCCTAAGAAAAAAGCAGGAAGAAAAAAGTTTAAGGAGACACGACACCCAATATATCGAGGTGTAAGGAGTAGGAAGTTAGGTAAATGGGTATGTGAAGTTAGACATCCGATAACGCAATCTAGAGTGTGGCTTGGTACACATGACACGGCTGACATGGCAGCTAGGGCGCATGACGTGGCAGTTTTAGCAATGAGAGGCCGATCTGCATGTTTAAATTTTGCTGACTCCGTATGGCGTCTGCCTATCCCGCAGTCTAGCGATGTAATTGACATACAAAAGGCAGCTGCCGAAGCGGCCAGGCTTTTAGACCGATCGTAGAGGTTGCGAAAATTGTGTAAGGTGTGTACGAGGATGAGATTTGGGATGCTAAGTGTTATTGACAGCATGGCAAAGGGACTAATGCTACCATCACTACATACGGTAGGGGATGGTAATACTTTTGATGACGTAGAATTATTTGATGACATGTCATTGCGGGTTTTTTTAGTTTACTCAAGAGTGTGTATTATTAAGAGCTTTGCTACAACTTCATACTAAATTCTCCTACATACAAAAATATTAAATAGTTTTTTTTTCTTTTTTTTTTCATTTATTTTTTCTCTACATTCAAACCGTCAGTTCTACCACCAGAGCGGAGCCAAGATTTCAAGTTTAGAGGGGGTGACAGAAAATTTTAAAATGATAACAATATAATTCAAGCCAATATATCAAAGTTGGAAATTTAGAAAAATAAATGAAGAACCAAATGTCTAATAAATTAAAAAATCAGGTGTTTTACACTAATACAAAACCTTAATCAATCGTGGTAAGAATTTCAATAACGATTAGCAACTTAGCGGGTAGCATTTGGCGCTAATCCTTTGTCTCAATAACTAACCTGCAAAAATATATATATATATATATATATATATATATATATATATATATATATATATATATATATATATATATATATATATATATATATATAAACAAAAACTTAATGTTAATGATAAATAAGAAATTAAAGAAAAAAAAAGTAACAATACCTTGTGTTTTTTCATTTGGACACGTCTTTGTGTTTTGGAGTAAAAATCATCAATTATGTTATTACTACAAAGGGTACGAACAATGTGTCTTTCAACACCAAGAATCACGCTACTTTTAAGAAATTCATCACTCATTGTACTACGAAGTCTTGTTTTCACAAGTTTCATTTTTGAAAAGGCTCTTTTAGATGTTGGAGTTGAAACACGGAGAGTTAATATAAGACGAATCAATCTATCAATAAGAGGATAAGTTTCCGACTTCTCAGTTTCTTGCAATCCTTCACACAACTTTGACAATGTTGTAACATTCTTCAATATCAGATCATTATACAGCTCATAATGTTGCAACTCAAGTTTTAACTCAATTTTATCTTGTTCGGTAAAATCTAAAGGATAATACTTCGTCACCAACTTACATATGTCATCACTATTGAAAGATTTCCTTGGATCCAACGTAGCACTAAGACGAAGAAGCTGTGAAACAGGCTCACTAAATCTATTGTTTAGCTCTTACAACTGACTATCGATAGCAACAATAAACACATCAACCCGATAATAATGCTCGACTGTCACATCATCTTTCTTAGGACGTGACTGAATTATATCTCTATAAGTCGCATTCATATCGGGAACAAGAATGTTATATTTACCACAAAAACTTACAACTTTATCTAGAAGTGATTCCCACCCATCATCCCTTAGTTCTTGAATTAATTTCTTCGTAGTGGAAACCAAAGTTAATGCATTAACAGTACCTTGAGACTTATTTTGCAAACCTTTTCAAAGCTTGTCTGTAATCCCTATTATTTCTTTCATAAGATGCAAAACGAGAACAAAAACAAATGATAAAAGGTGTGTAAGAGCATATTTGGTGTCACCTTTTTGAGAACCTATTGATCGTCCAAGATAAATGTCATTTAATACCACACGCGTTGGACTAAACAATCTCAACAAACTACAAATTGATTTGAAATGTGAACTCCATCTAGTATCTCCAGCCCTTTGTAAGTTTTGCATTTGATTAGCTTCTCTTCCACCCTCAAGTACTCCAATTTCAGCAAGATGTGATATATCATCAATTTGAGCATCTTGTAATTGATCATTCCGCTTTGTAGAAGAACTAATGACATTAACAATGAAGCTTAAATGCTTAAAAAATGTATGCACTTCAGACACATATTTGGATGCCGCAACAAGAGCTAGTTGCAACTGATGAGCAAAACAATGCACATAATAAGCAAAAGGACATTCGTTCAAAATCAACGCTTTTAGCCCATTCCACTCCCCATGCATATTACTAACTCCATCATATCCTTGACCCCGAATATCTTGAACATCAAGCTGAAGATAAGACAAAGAAGATAATAACTCATTTTTCAAAGTCAATGTAGTTGTATCTTTAACATGAACCAAGTCCAACAACCTTTCTTTGATATACCCCTTTGTTCTTTCTTTGATTCATCTTAAGATCCATCGACTATTAAATAAAAATTTGCATTTCCAATCTCATCTCGAATGGCTTCTTGTACCTTCATAGCATACATTTGCAAAATTTCTTTTTGAATATCTGGTGAAGTATACTTTGCATTTTTAGGAGCATTTAGCACAACTCTAGCAACATCTTTGTTATATGAAAGTAATTCAAGAAGATTTCCCCTATTTAAAGAAGTGGGTCGTTCATCACCTCCCCTTAAAGGACACGTTTGTATTGTAAGCCATTTAGTAGAGTCAATAGTTACTTGAAGTCGTAGTCTGTTATCCATTATTTCTTGTTTTGTTTGCTTGTTTATTACATTTTCTATGTGACATAATTTGTTCTTCAAATATTCATAGCATCTTACTGAAAAATTATGAGCCGAGGCACGAGACTTACCTTCATGATTGACGAAGGGACATTCTTTTCTACTGTTCACCTTTTGCCATCTATTGAAACCTTTAACCGTAAATGTGTCCGATCCAAATCTCCCTATAGGCTTCCTACCAAAAAGGTAACATGGAAAATAAAATGCAGAATCATTCTTATTAGAATACTCCAACCACCAAAATCTTTTAAACCTCCCTGCCAGGAAGCTATGCTTTTGACGACCACAAGGATTAAGTGGATAATGTGATTTAATAAGTTGATAAGGTCCCAGTGTAATATAAGTTCTTCTAATCTCATATTTCAAGTTACTTGGATAGCTCGATATTGGAGGTCGCATGCCTAGGTCACGAATTAATGAATCTGATTTGACCTCATTTGAATTCGATGTAGCAATTGTTTCGGGTTCAACTCCAGCTCCAAGTGACTCTTCCATAACATTGTCACCATTAGTTTGCGTCTGAGTTTGAGGTTGAGCTTGTTTTGAGGTTGAGGTTGTGTTTGGGTTTGGGTTTGAATTTCGGGGTCATGAACGGCATCATCTATTCGCTTGTAAAAAAATCAATTGTCCACTTTTTGCTCATGGGTTAACTTAGAAGCATAAAACTTTTGCATCAGAAGTAAACAACAAGTACAAGTCAATACCCATAACTCTATGTCTCTATAAACACAAAAATAGTTTGTAGCAAACTTGTAGCTTGATTGCTACATTATTTTTCAAAAGTTCATGTGTTCAGCACTTCAGCAAGTCACCAACCTATAACTTTGTAACTTTGTTACAAATTTTTTTAACACTTCATCACTTTATAAAGTAAATATGTGTAGTAACTGGTGAGAGTTAATTCCTATCGCATCTCTTCTTTTACATAGTTTAGCCTTCTGACTATGCATTCAATTGAATAAAATAATTTACCCTGTTTTATTTTATCTCATGAGTTAATATGATCATTAAAAATTAGGAAAAGTAAATAAAAATAAGTATACAACAAGTGATAAATTGATAATCATGCGATAAAAGGCTTCAAGCAATTAATACTTTAATTGTTATCAGGTGAATGAACTCAATGAAGTGAAATGTCTAACAAAAACTATCGAAACACAATTCAATGAATCAACGGATTGAAGAAAAATTCAAAGAAGTGAATATTAATTGTGATCATTATTAAAAAAAACAAATCATTAAAAAGCATTCTATACAGTATAAGATGAGCAATTCTTTTGAGTTTTGATCGGTCTGTTCCACTGGTATTTCGCTTGACTCTTGAATTCAGCAGTTACAACTTCTTTTATTTAATCAACACAATATTGAATTAGTAATATTGGTAGGGGTTGACTATTCATATTCTTAAAATATTGGGCTTTTGGCTATATTATAGTGAACTTATTGGGCTAGTTGTGGGAGGCTTAGCACCCACTAGTCCCCCTATCTCCTCCGCCCCTGCCACTTGTCAAGATCCTGTGAGTAGATAGTTTTGTAGGAATATTTAGTAGGAGGCTTTAGCATTTTTCTATTATTAATTGATGCGTGGTTTTGCAACGTTGCAAAAGGTTTTACTTCTCAAGGGATCTTAAGAAGCTTGCAATCCCCATCAGGCAGTGTACCTGACCGATGTAGTATAGTGTAGTGGCAAGTACCGGGGGATTGATCGTTCTCTCGGGGAATAGTGTCGTTAGGATCAAAACTTAATTAAACTAGGTCTAGAGGTGAAGGATGATTCTTTTTGTATTTGTATAGTTTTTTTAGAAAGCAAGTAAAAATCTCGAGTATTGAAAGAGTGGGCGGAATTAGTTGCTAGTCAACTAACCCAAATAACTACTAATGTAATGAAAATAAAATAACAAGAAAGTAAATGTTGAGAAAAACAATAATAAGAGAAACGTGCTTGCTTAGATTTCACTACTCCCTAGCTATCTTTCATTAGTTGAGTAGTTTGTTACAATTGCGTGGATGACGGGTTATATTCCATAATACCAGTCGTGGGGCCGTGTACGATCTTCCCCAGCTCTACAAGTTTGAGCCAACTACTAGCTCCTAACATGGCCTCCTTAGTAGTCACTCATGCATTAAATACAACCATAAAAATCGTAGTACACATCCGATTCATGTTTCTTAAGATGTTCAAGCATGTTACCAATTGGAAGTCTGCTAGTTTTCTTAAGCCTAACATCGATATCATTCATCCATTACAATTAATAACAAACAATCAAACAACTAGGTTTCATTACGTCTAAGCAAACACAAACAAACCTAGCCTAACATGTTAAAGTAAAGACAATCATAAGATAGAATCAAACAACACATAGACATATTGAATGATTATTGGAAGACTTATCTTTATTGAAACATGTATGAAAGAAGGGTGAAAAACTCTGTAAAATTCGACCTAGGGTTTGTTCCCAAGTTCTCCTAAAATTCTCTCCCTAATGAATGAAAATTAGAAAACTATATATAGAGAATACAGGTCTGACGGCGTCACGTTATGATACTGACGTCGTCAACTAGCCGCCAATGATTTCCTCGGATTTTCTAGATCTAGATCTGACACCGTCATGTGTTATTTCATTCTTGGCCGTCACGTGTAATTTGCTCTTGACGGCCTTGGTGACGCCGTCACTCTTTAATTCCCAAAAACGTTCTAGCACATCTCGTGTAACTTTTTATCCACCTCTTTGCAAATACGTGACGCCGTCACAGGTAAGTCTTGACGCCGTCAGGTACTAATTCCAGCCTGATTTGGAGACTTTGCCGTTTTCTTCACTTATCGCTCCAAAAACGTCCAAAATTCTTCCTTTTCCAGATTTCTTCTCCAAAGTACCTAAAATGACAAAAGAAACGATTTGAGGCAATATTTGATCAAATAATCATGATTTAGGGCTTAAATGACCCCCTAAAATCGTAACACTTTTTGCCTCATCATTAATGTTCTCTCAAAATAAAAATAAAATAAAAATAAAATAAAACTAGGTCACACGGGGGTGTTTACTAAACTAAATTATTAGATATAAAGCTTTTAATGAGCCTTTTATAAAGGAGGGTGTAGTTTTAATAATAAGTCTCTCAACTAAAAGACATTAAGGGTTTTGGACCCATAATTCTCTCTTTTTAAATGAAAATTACGAGTCATGTTCATATCAACTTTATATGATCTCAATCATTTGAAGAAAATAGTATTTTATGATTCCATTTTGTCCCTTGTATAGAGCTCAAGTCAAATAATTAAGGATATATTTTTCGTTACACTAGAGTTTGCCCGCCAGCCGCCAAAACGAGTCAGCAAAACTCAAATACGCAGATCGACCCCTCATTACTTAAAATGCCACGTCATGTGCTCTGGCTGCCATGTCATAGCAAACCACACTCTGGACTGCGTTATCGGATGTCTTACCTCACATACTCAATTACCAAACTTCCTACTACTCACTCGTGAGTAAACCGGGTGTCGTGTTTCCCTAAACTTTTTTCTTCGTGCTCTTTTCTTTGGATTTTGTTAAGCCAACATCACTTATCGTGCTAAAGAGATATATACAACGAACAATTTTCCCAAAGAATGAATATGAGATATTTATTTGAAATTTTAACTTTATAATTTTAAGTTACCATTTTCTTTTCATTATTGACCTTGTTTCATAGAGATGAAAATCACATGTCAAAATATTAATCAAAATATCAACAGAGTATCATTTTATAAACTTTATAACACACTATAAAGTGTCATCACAAAAAGTATGTTTGATATATTTCAAAATTACCTTCTCCACCAAAGATAAACCTTGGATAATGTAACTCTTATAAAATTACCGTCTGGACTGGAGCTTGCGGGAGGTTTTACCCAGGGTTCGAGTCTCGTAAGAGACAAAAAGTCCAGGTTTTCCTCCTAGTACGAACCCGTGAGTTCTATGGTTTCCCTTCGCGGGTCTCTCCTAGTGGTTCGGGTCCCGGGGCCTACTCATTTGAATAAGAAGAATATGTAAGGACTTTATTATTACCAAAGATTTCAGCTTCAACACATTTTTGTAGAACCCAATCCCGATTCTTGTATGTCCAATAATCGCCCATCATTTTCTTAGAACTATTATAAAGATACCGCACCATCTCAGATCTTGCAAATAAAGCAGCCATATAGAGTGGCATGGTATTATTATTACCAGGGAGTTCCAACACAATCTTGTTTTTTTACCATAATCATGGCGGTTTTGACGTTTCCTGCTGCAACTGTTAAACAGAGGGCAGTGTTGTAGTTTTTGTTATGTAGCTCGAGATCCTTCTCGTCCATCTTAGATACTAAATTTTCCAGAAAAACTTCCACGGATTTGGTGCTTTCCACTGATGCCGCAATATGAAGTAGCGTTTCACCATTTTCAGTGATAGTGGAACGTATGAGCTGGGTTGCTCTTTAATAATGGCTTCATCAGTTTTCCATTCTCCTTTGATTGATGCTTCGTAAAGCGGAACACCATATTTAACGTAGTTTTCTCTACTTCCTTCAAATATATCAATTGTAAATGCAAGTTAGTACTACATTCTTGGTTTACCACAGATAAGATATCAAGTTTAAATGAAATCCAACATACTTTTACTTTCTTTTTCATGGGTTAACCACACTACTATGTCTACCACTGCTTCTGCGTATTTTACCCCTTTCCAATAGCTGAAATTCTTAAAAACAATTGCTTGATTAAACACCCAAACCAATTTATACATAAAGATAAACTAACTTACAAGTAAATCATACATGTTTATACTTATTATCACAAAAAATGAGACTTTTACAAAGTATCCTTCCGGGCATGGCATCAAACTAACTACCAGTATTTGAAGCTTTGACTAATCGAAGCAGCCGGACTTGCCCAAAACCAGATCAGGTAGCCCCCATGTTGTTGATCCAGCGGGTCGGGTCCACTTTTAACACCATAAAAGCAATCATCACTAACTAAATCCCACAAACTATTTTGTCATAGTTCAATTATTAACAATCGCATCCAAAGCCCAAACATCTTACGCAACGATAATACACTACACACATAAAGGGAGTCAAAAGTAGTAAAAATGACATATTTTAGCATAATAGTAATCAATCATTAGTCAACACAAATTGCATTCTATTAAATCTATATAAAAATAAATGGTAATTAGTAGTAAATAAGTTACCTTGAAGAGGTAAATTCAATGGTAGTGGAGCTTGTGGTGGAGTTGGAGGCTGTGTTGGCGACGAACTAATCAAAACAACAGTATGATTTATGGGCATCAATGGAATTGCAGAACTTCATGAGTTTTGGCCTAGGCGACTAATTTTTGCACCTGCTGCTGCTTACTTCCCGACAATGTCACATATATATAAAAATTTAAGCAACCATAACATTATGTATATGACAATGAAAATACCTTTGTAAAATATTTATTATCAAAGTGATGTTCTTTTGTCACAAATGTAAGATTTTAAACCTTCATGAGATGCAACAGGGGATCGCAAATCCTGCATTTATTGTATAAATCAGCATGATCAGGATTCTTTAGTTGACTTCACTGCCAAATGTCAAACACCAGTAAAAGATTTTGGTTTACGGTACTAAAGTCATCACAGTGCAGGAATAAAGGTTATTCGTAATATATACTAACGCATTTTTTCATTCATCAAGTCATCGTAGTCTTTATGTAAATTATAGTCATTATAACATGGTTTTGATTCCAATCCGTAATCTTAACATTTTACTACAAACATATTCTAATTCAAAACCATTTATGTGTTGATGAAAAAAGGTTGAATGGGGTGAATTCATCCAAATTGTTTATAGCCTAATAAGTTGTTTCGTAAAAATAAATCTGAGTACCGTTCATAAAATTCAACGGAACTTGCCCCACTTACCGGTCTGCCTGTTTTTATCTCAAAATAATACAACACCAGATATCCAACGGCAAAGGCCTGCACAACAAAGACAATAACAGATAAACAAATTTCAGTGCCTAAATGTTACTAAGAGGGTGTTTTGGACTGCCTATTTAAGCGTGTATCAGCTAAAGATATACAGAGATATGCGTTTGAATAAAACTTTAAACTCTTTATCTACTTATTTTAGAGCAAACAATTACTAAAATAAGTAGATTTTACATACTTACGGAGTAATTTATAAAGAGGATAAGCATTTTCAAAGAGGCAATTTCCAAACACCTCCTAATTAAACCGAATCATGAAGCCAATAAACACAAAGGAAAAGGAATAACCTGTGGGGAGTGCAGACCATGAGGAGGTCGGAGCAGATTCTTTATCTGAATTACCACAATCAATTTTACTTGAATCAAGAGGCTATAAATGAAGATTACTACTGTATGTCTGCATACACCAACTTACAATCTACAACCTCCGATCTTGGCTTCCTGGCACAAATTAACACAAATCTACAACCAAATAAACACATTTAAGTACAAAAAACAACCTATGCTTAGCCAAACTCGTCCTTATACATTACAACTCAGTACCTACTGCATCACAAAGCAAAATCAAGTGCATCAAATATATAATCAACCATACAAACACATTTACTCACATAATGCAACCTACGCTTAACCTAATTTATCCTTTTACTTGACAACTCAACATCTACTGTATCAAAGTTCAAATTCAAGTGCATTGTACAAATATACAAACACATTTACGGACATAACACAACCTATACTTAATCTAATACATCTTTATATGAGGCAACTGAACACCTACTGCATCACAATTCAAACTTTAGCGCATCGGACAAACGACCATGCAAAAAAACACATTTTATACAAATAATGAAAACTATGCCTAACCTAATTCACTCTTACATGCTGAAACTAAACAGCTACTGCATTTCAGTTTAAATTCAAGTGCATCGTAACATCAATCAAGAATACATACACATTTTTGCACATAACGTAAACAATGCCTAACCTAATTCACACTTATATGCTGAAACTAAACACCTACTGCATCGTAGTTTAAATTTAAGTGCATCGTAATATCAATCAAGCATACATATACATTTTTGCACATAACAAAACCTATGCCTAACCTAATTCACCCTTATATGCCAAAACTAAACATCTATTGCATCTCAGTTTTAATTTAAGTGCATCACAACATCAACCAAGCATGCATACACATTTTTGCACATAACGAAACCTACGCCTAACCTAATTCACCCTTATATGTTAAAACTAAACATCTACTGCATCTCAGTTTTAATTTAAATGCATCGCAACATCAACCAAGCATGCAAACACATTTTTGCACATAACGAAAATTATGCCTAACCTAATTCACCCATACATGCTGAAACTAAATACCTACTGCATCTTAGTTAAAATTCAAGTGCATCGTAACATCAATCAAGCATACAAACACATTTTTGCACATAATGAAAATTATACCTAACCTAATTCACCCTTATATGCTGAAACTAAACACCTACTGCATCGCTGTTTAAATTCAAGTGCATCGTAACATCAATCAAGCATACATACACATTTTTGCAAATAACGAAACTACTCCTAACCTAATTCACCCTTATATGCTGAAACTAAACAACTACTGCATCTCAGTTCAAATTTAAGTGCATCGCAACATCAACCAAGCAAACAGACACTTTTTACACCAAACCAAAACTATGCCTAACCTAATTCACCATTATATGTTGAAACTATACACCTACTGCATCTCAGTTCAAAATTAAGTGCATCGCACATATAACAAAACATACAAAAGCAAATAACCTACTGCATCACAATTAAAATCAAAACCTACTGCATCAACATTCAAAATAACAACATCACAATGTAAATTTAATGCATCACAGTTATAAAGTCTAGTTGAGACATTTTATCAAATACCTTGTTTGCAACTTTCTTAAACATGTTTTTTTATTTAATTTTTGTTTTTTTTTTTTTTTGTTCCAGATCTAGAAGAAAACATGCATAAGCATACACAAACACACACCTTTCAATAGATTTAAAAGTCTATTTTTTTATACTTTTAAAAGCAAGACCAATGAATCTATTACCCTTTGTAGTTACTAAATTCATCAACAAAAACATGATTTTAGTATAACGAAATTAAGAAATTGATGCAGTAACAAAATTATGATTAAAAAGTCTACTTACGTGGCGGTGCAAGATCTGGTAGATTCATCCTCACCATCATTGATGCAGTAAGGTGTTTGAATAGTGTATTGAACCAGTAACAATTCGATCCAGTAACAATTATTGATGCAACAGGTTGATTCGTTGATGATGAATAATCGTTGATGAATTAAAATTTTGGAATGAAATAATTAGGGTTGTGTGTGAACTAGTGTGTGTTGTTTTAGAGGTTTTTTTTTTCTTTTTTTTTTTTTTTTAAATTTTGATATGAAACGAATGGTCAGACTTGGAGATGAAACACCAGTTGTGTAAATTACACTATTATACAATTGCCCCTAAAGTTTGCATTATTTACCATCATGCCACCACACTTTTTGATCTGATCAAATCTGGTCAAATTTGATCCAATGGTTGGGACGACTTCCTACCCTTTTTATTTTAACACTCTTTTCATTATAACCCTACCATATATATATATATATATATATATATATATATATATATATATATATATATATATATATATAAAGACCATTATCCTAATATAAAAAACACTTTTTATGCTTGAAATAGTTTTTTTTGCTAAAAATTTATATAATTTAATTTAAAAAACAATATAAATAGTGTAATTCAAGTACAAAATTCGGTTTTCGGTTTTGACCCATAACCGAACCGAACTTTGGTTCGGTTCGATCACAAATATTTTCGGTTCGATTCGATTTTCGGTTATGACCCAAAAAAATTAATCGAACAAACCGAACCGAAAAAACCGATTAACCCGATAACCGAAGTGATGAACACCCCTAGGTATAATCATATGATTATCCAATCAAAAAGATGATTATGTGCTTGAATCATGTTCCAACATCACCATATGATTATCCAGGGCTTAAAATATGATTAATTATGTGTTAATTATATTCCCACAATTTATGCCATTAGACTTTAACAAAATATCTATTTGTTACATACTTACATGATATCAATGATTTTTAGACGAGTAAGGATTTAATGAAAGAAACCTTAAAATGAAAAAGATTTAAAATGAAAAAATGAAATATAATTACAATCACACTTTTGAGATGTATCGACTTTTATTAGATGCATCGCTAATTTTTTAAATGCATTTCAGTCAGTTTCGAAAGTGATTTTGAAGTAAAAACGATGCACAATAATACTAGCAACACATTTGAGGCGCTTATAATGAAAAATACATATGATTTACCTAACTTGAGAAAATGCATTTAATTTTGATCTAAAAAATATATTAATAATGCATCTAATTCAAATCGCTAACATTTTAAATATATAATTATAGTTGTTTCTCATCCATTGCATTCAAACATTTATACTCATTCATCTCAACTTATAAACAAAATAAATTTGTAAAAACAAGTGTAGTCCAAGGGCTGGTCTTTAGTGTCTGGTCGACTAGGTTTTGAGCGTCGATTATACGCTTAGAAACGGACCATGTGTCACACAAGTCGACCAGCGTCATTTATATCATAATGCCTTCACTTTAAAAAAGGGTAATTTTAAAAAGGACCATGTATGTCACAAGTCGACCACCATCACTTATATTATAATGTCTTCATTTTAATTGGATAAATTTGAGGTTAATTTAGAAAAGGACCATGCATAATGTCTTCACTTTAATTGTATAAATTTAAGGTTAATTTAGAAAAGGACCATGCATATCACACAAGTCGACCAGCATCACTTATATCATAATCTCTTCACTTTAAAAAATGGATAAATTTAAGGCTAATTTATACGATGTGCTTTAGTTTTGTGGTTTAAAATTTGTATTTCCTTGAACGACAGATTCTCGCGTTAGAGCTTTACCAAAAAGTTAGAAAAAATAACTTTAAAAAAGAGAATTACATATAAGTATGTTTGGATCAATGATCCAATCATTCCAATTAGGACGAAAGCTCATATTCCTATATATGGGTGACCTAAGAAAAACTAAAGGGTTTGATTTCATCACCAAGCAAATATTCTTTTGGTGGTTTTGGATCAAAATGGCGACACAACTTCTTTTTGTCAAAAAGTTGCATGTAAATACAGTTATCATGTAATAGCCTATGATCAATGCATATCTGATCTAGGACTCACTCGATCAAAAATGATCATATCATGTAACTAATAAATTCAAGATAATAGTAGGTATTACGCATCTTATTTGGTAAGAACTAAAAGCTTCACTAAATAATTGTGGAATTATTAGCTCTTACCGAGACATGCCTGGCAATCAAGACATGCTTCACTAAATGTGTAGGGAACCATAGGTCAAGAGGATACTGGATACATAGTATCTATTCCAT
Source organism: Artemisia argyi (assembly GCA_030686995.1). NCBI lineage: Eukaryota > Viridiplantae > Streptophyta > Magnoliopsida > Asterales > Asteraceae > Artemisia > Artemisia argyi. The sequence goes on along the minus strand of CM060685.1, from coordinate 35,436,528 downwards.
GAATGTGCATATGATGTCTTCAATCACCCAAGCATCATGTTGCTAGCTGGTAGACGCACATCTGGTCCATTTAGATGTTTTTACTTCTGTAATAAAAAAGAAACACATTTAACACTTAAAAACTCTAGTGACTAAGAAGTATTAAGAGGTTGTTAAGACTTTTTTAAACAAAACAAACACCACGTTAAATGTGTAAGGCCAGGTATAAGAGCATCTACAATGCATAATACATTTAATGACTAAAGGTTGGAGAAAATACTTGAAGTTTAACAAGTCATTTTATAAAAGCTTTTTCAAAAAGCTTATGATGCAATGCAAAAACCCATTCAAAAAGCTTTTTAAAGTAGTGAAAAGTTTTACGCAACTTGACTCATTGTAAATGCTTTAATAAGGAGAACTCAAAGGGTATTTTTTTCCCCATTTATTGACCGGGCCTAAAGCATTATTTCATTTTAATGGGAGACCAACAAAAAAAACCCTCTCAAATAAGTGGTTAACCTAGACATCATTGTAAACCACTTAATTCAAAAACACTCTCTTAGTGTAATAAAATAACCTACTTCACTAGTAAAATACCCCATTTAAACACATATACTCCACCAAAACACACACACTGGAGGACGGTCATCCACAAGACCAAGTCTTGCAAATTTGTCATCTGAGTGTTAACTGGACTTATTTGTATCAGATTGATATTAGTATTTGTGTTAGTGTAGGCCCAAACGCAAGTGTTAGGCTAGTCATTAATATGAATATTGGGTTTTATGTAAATGATATTATCAATCAATTAGTCTTTCATGTCTTACATGGTATCGGAACTTTTGATAAACCTACCACTAAAAAGTTTTCTATCCTCTAGTTATCGGTTACTAGCCGGTGATCGATTCGGAAGGAATCCTGTTTATTTTGGTTTAATTAGGTTTTTGCCGCCATATGATCTACGTTTTTATTTCAAAATTTTCCGATCAATTTCATTTTTTTCTTGTTTTGTTAAACTTTCAATTTTCTAATATCTCAATTCGGTTGCTAACAACTCGCATGAAAAGCAACGTGAAAAGGCATTAAGTTTATTGTTTTATATTTAAATTTAACATTTTGCTTATGTGAGTGGTTAATTCCTTTGAATAGTCAAAATTTGTATCAGATTCAAACAAATAAAGTTTTGTCAAAGGGAATTAAAAGTATCGACTATATTGTTTTTTTCTTACTTTTCGGATTCTCTTTTGTCGACGATTTTTTGTTTTTTTTTCTTTTCTTTTCTTTTCTTTTCATTTCATAATCAATGATCGAGATTAAAATCATTTTAATATTTCATCTATTTTTTTATAATTTAAATATCTTTTAAACCGTTAATCGTTAAGCGAAAATAATTACACCATCACGACGAGCATTTAATTATTTTTCTATAGACGGACACTTTGATATACTTTAAAAAAAATCGTTTTTTTCACGTTTTTCTTCGTGACCGAAAAAATTATATATGATATACCATATATGATTTTTTCAGCGACGAAAAAAAACGTGAAAAAAACAAAAAAAAATTGTCGGAAATATATCAAAGTGCCTATTTATAGAAAGATAATTAAATGTTCGTCGTAACGGTATATTTTTTTTTTCGCTTAACGATTAACGGTTTGAAAGATATTAATATTTGAAAAAAAAAATGATGAAAGTGGGTTTTTTAAATTGTTGGGATTAAGCTCATCCATTAGATCAAATAAAGATTGAGGGAAGACGAAGGGTGGAGATTAGTCCCTTGGTATGTAAAAAAACGTTTGGTCCTCAAATGATCTTATATCTTTCTTTTTAGTCGACAACTATTCGACTTAACACTAAGTCGTTCATTGCTTCGATTTACCTCAACCCTCGTTGATGACGAAGCTAATTACGCCGTCTAATGTTACTTCTTAAAAAATTATTGTAAAAAATTTGATGTCCTAAAGCACATTATTAGTTAATCTACAAGTTCTTCTATGGTTGATTCACTTGAAGCTGATTCCATCATGAAATCGTGGTTTTTTCTTCTTTTCTTAATAACAAACGCACGCGCACTATTGCTTTAAAAGGTGAACTACGGGTCATACCGTCTTACAACTTAATGATCGAAATGTTGATGCTTACTTTCAAAAGATAGAATCAATTGTTACGTTATTAAATGTTCTTGGCTCTCCGTTGAGTAATGATGGAGTTATTACGTATGCTATTACTGGCTTAAGTGATAAATTCACTCATTTTGCTGGTATAATTGGTCATCGGGATCCCTTTCCCGATCTAGCTATCGTTCGCTACATGTTTACAACTGAAGAGATGTTCCTCAACTCCAAGCAACAGTTTTTACCAGGGTCTTCTTTATGCTTTGTGCTGAGTTTCGAGACAGTTTGAGCATTTGTTCCTCTCACGCTCCAACTGCAGAGGTTGTTAAGTGGACATATTTGTATTGGATTATTATTAGTATTTGTGTTAGTTTAAGCCCAAGCCAAAGTGTTAAGTTAAATGTTAGTCATTAGTATAAATGTTTGATCTCATGTAAGCATTATCATCAATCAAATAATCAATCGATTAATCGTTCACCTACAACACTAAGACGTGTGCTCCCTTTCTTTCGTAATAAGAACAACGCGTCTTGCATGCCATACTTAGGCAATGAAGACTCGGTTGTCCAACATATGCATCTAGTACGGCCGGTCTAAGTCAGTCACATTAAATAGATCAAAGATCACAGCTCAAGTTTACGACAACAATACTCAATTTATTGTAGTGAAATATGATGACGGCGTATACTTATATCCGTACATGATGAGGCGAAAAATGATCCGTTTTTAGGGGGTCATTTAAGCCCGGAATTGAATTTATTTGATCAAATATTGCCCTAAATCGTTTCTTTTGTGATTTTAGGTACTTTTGGAGTGAATTCTGGAAAAATGAAGCATTTTGGACGTTTTTGGAGCATAAAAGTGAAGAAAACGACAAAGTCTTAATTTTTCTTGCTGGGAACAGTACCTGACAGCGTCACAAAGTTCTACATAACGGCGTCAAGAGTAAAACAAGAGGTGAAGTGGATAGAGTCCGTGACTATCCAGAGAGTTTTTACACTAGGGACATGACGGCGTCACCATAGGCCGTCATGGTCCCATTACACGTGACGACCCAGAGATAATTTGCACTTGACGGCATCAGATCTGAATCTAGGCAATCCGATATTATTATGGGCGGCGAGTTGACGGCGTCAGATTTTTCTTCTTGACACCGTCACGTTGGAAAATCTATATATAGTTTTGTAATTTTCATTCATTAGGGAGGACAATTAGAGGGATAACTTGGAGAAACCCTAGCACGATTTTTCCTGTACTTTCAAGGGTTTTTACCCTTTGAAACCTTTCATGTTCAATTAAGCAAAGTATCCTTTCAATTCATTCAATATGTCTATGTGTTGTTTGAATATATCTTACGCTTGTCTTGATTTTAACATGTTAGGCTAGATCTCTTGTGTGTTTACTTAGATGTAGTGAAACCTAGATGCTGATTATGGGTTGATTGCTTGTTTATAGTTGTTACGGATGAATGATTTCGATGTTAGGCTTAAGAAAACTGGCAGACTTCCATAGGGTAACATGCTTGAACGTCTTAAGAAACATGAACCAATGCGTACTAGGTTTTTATGGTTGTATTTAATGCATGAGCGAATTCTAATGATCCCATGTTAGGAGCTTCTTGAAGGCTCGACATAGGAGTGAAGTAGGAGCTTATAGAGTTGGGGAAGTACGTACGCCACCCCACGAATGGTATTAAGGAATATAACCCGTCATCCACGCAATTATAACAAACTATCAACCTGTAAATGATATCTAGGGAGTAATGAAATCTAAGTAAACACAATTTTCTCATTTATTGTTCACACCACTAGTTTAATTAGCTATATTTACATTTTTGTTATTTTATTTTGATTGCATCTTAGTTATTGGGTTAGTTGACTAGCAACTAATTCCGCTCACTCTTCCAATACCCGATATTTTAATTGCTTTTATAAAAATATAAAAATACAAAAAAGAGTCATCCCTCACCTCTAGACTTAATTTTTAGGCTTTCTAATCCTAGCGGCACTATTCCTGAGTTGAACGATCAATCCCCCGGTACTTGTCACTATACTATACTATAACGATCAGGTACACTGCCTGGTGGGGGTTGTAAGCTTCTCGAGATCCCTTGAGAGGTAAAGCTGGTGCAATTCCCACGCATCAGTACAATTTTACATATGTTGTTTTAGTCTATCGCAAAATCTGATTTATCCTTCGAGAAAAGTACGTGATATTTTTCTTGTTACATGAGATGAATCACTTTGCATTAATAATACGAAAATGAAAGAGAAAATAAGTCATATAGTCAAGAAGTGCTACTCTTTAGTCTTTATGGTCTACTAGCTTCACTTTGACTTAAATCACCATTTTTGCACAGTTGAAATAATGCATGTTTAACATTAATGGTTCAAGATCCATCACTTTACTTAATCACTGTACCTTGTATTGTAATCATATGTTGGGTCAAAATTTACTCAATTATCTGTGACTAGTATTTGAACATAAACTATAGCCTAATTCACTAACTAAAGAAACAATGAGTGTGTTACTCAGTGAAGACTGGGTAAGTGTATAACTCACTGATGAAGAAATCAGTTAGTATTATATAAAGCTCAATCAGCAACAAGTTTCAGAGACGTTGAATACCAATTGAAGAAACACTTCACCTCACTGATGTGGTGTCAGTGAGTAAAATACCTTAGCTACAAACAACATCAGAGTCATTGAGATCCAACAAAGTCTTTCTGACTCTGAATACTCTATCTCTGAAGACAAACTTGGAATATGGGCGCAAACTTCCTAAAATCAAAAGCAAAAAAGCAAAAGAGAAGTTAAACAAGTACAAGAGTGGTTGCCAAAAAGGTGAATAGTTAGATTAACTATTCACTAAAATACACTGGAGGTGAAACTGCATCTAGAAGACCATGTCAGAAGATGTACTTTTTTACTAGATATTTGACACATAACCTAATGCATACATCTGACTTTACTTTTACCATCTATATAAACAAGTCTGTAAAGAGATAGTTAGTGATTCTAAAAAAATACAAAATAATATAAATGTATTATAGTTGATAGGATCCTCATCTCCTAAGAAGACACTAAACTAATCTAGCATGCTTGTGTTATTCATATTAGGAGAGTTTCATTTGTCAATCAACTGGGATAGTGTTCCTCAACTATCCTTTAAGTTGTAATTCTTTGATTCACTGTTAATAAGAATTATAAACGTTGAAAAGTAAAAATGGCGTTATTAATTATCAAATGGTTATTGGGTAAAACTTGTTTTAAATTCTTTAACATATTTGTGTTTTAGCCAAATCTTTAAACCAGCACCATAAGTGGACAAAGTGAGACAACCCTCAAATATGTTAAGAATATGTGTGCTTATTAAGGATCAGACCCTCCTTATCACACTAACATCTCTTTTTGGCATCACCATAATCATTTAAAAAACAAACAACGTAAATAAGGTAACATATTTAACAAAGTATTACAATATAGATTTCCATAGTTGTCTTTGACAAAACTTAAACCCTAAGTTTTTTAGCTATGATCATTTGACACAATCAATTTATTTGGGTAAAAGGTTTTTACACTTGGTTAATATATTACTCCAAAACTTTTAAGTACATAGGATGCGGGTGCATCCCGCATCTCAGCCCGTTACATTGTCTGTAAAACTAACATAACCAAACACTACTATTCCTGTAAAAAGGAAATAAATGAGTACCCACCGGAATACATTTGACTCGAGACCAAATATAATCTAACGTCTACATTTAGTAGGAAGACTTATATCAAATGCATCACGTAATGCAAGTTGGTCTTCAGTTAAGGCTTTACATACATAATCATAATATGGGTCTTCATTATAACTCTGCTTCCAACGATCATATAAGCTCGTCTTCCAACTTCCATCTCCTCCCTCGTTCCCATTTCCACTACCACCTTTCGGATGTTTCAAAGCAATAAAGTTTGTTGTTTCGTCATACACATCCTCTACATCACTCTCACTATCATCCATAGTCCTCGCAATCGACTTACCATCCTTATTTACATTATTAATACGAGTACTAGCCGTTCAGGCCTTTAATCCACATTCGAAGTAATAACCTCCTCAAAATTTACCTTTCTCGGATTACCCCCATTAACTTCTACCACTTCATCATTAATAGCTGAACTTAGACCATCAGATGGATTTGATGTAACTATCTTATCCGCAGTAACTTCCTAAAGCTTCTTTGTACCACTTGAACTAGCCTCGATCTTTTTCAACACATGTCTAAACACTTGTTTAGTTATTTTAGTGAATTGGAATTTGGAACCTGTATTAACGCCGTGGAATGCCTTTCTAGGAGCTTGATAAAAAGCGTCATTGGATTTTTAATACTTTGTTTATTCAAATAAGCAACAACGCGTTTAGGACATATGGTGCCATCATGTCCAAACATAATACAACTTTCACACCTAGGCGATTTGTACTCGTATTCCACTATAACCATGTGCAAACATCCCCATTACCCTCCTAACTAGGAATAGTAATAACCATGGTCTCCTTTAAACCCCGATCAACCCTAATATCAATCAATGTACGTACGTAATTGAACCAGACCCATGATTGCATACATATAGAGCTAGTGTACGAATCAAGCCTAATAAGAGTACACAATGTAGTAGCAATAACACTCAATCCGTCTTCGGTAAAAGAAGCAATAATAAAATCATGGATCTTAACCCAGACCAGAATAGAGCACAAATCTTCTTTCAATAAGCTAGCATTCAGAGTCCACTTCTTCAATGTAATAGAAATGGACCGTAAAAGTTAAGGTCCTTTTTATAAAAATCCATTCATTCCATCCGTCGATGAAAACTTAAAGAAAAACAAGCCCTTAGAATTTATCATGGCACGAACAATACCATATTTCTTCCATGCATTTCTAACATAGTTCTCGACAACCGGGAATGCAACTCTCTTGCCATAAAAGTACCGTAACAAGCTATCTATGGGTTTGGAGCTTAGCCTTATCATTTGATGGTTTGCCAGTCTTAAGAGGTCTAAAACTCACCTTTCGAGTACTAGTCACACCCCCAACCAAACTAGCAAATGATACCAAGGCAGATTCAACCAACTCTTACACTCCTTTTGCTACTTTATCATCCTAAAATAAAACTACTCATGGTGTTCCAGTATCAAACGTCTTTTTTATAGCCCCAAAGTCGTCTTTGTCCATAAGAGATACTCGATCGTAAGTGCGTTTCGATGCACTCACACCTTGATTTTTACACCCCATGACCCTCATTAGTACACCTACTTGGACTTTAGACTTGTCAACTTTAGGTTTTAATGGTTTCTCATCATCTCCGAAAAACACAAGCTTTCCTTCTAGCATTAGACTTTCGAAATCACAGATCTTAGCAGCTAAGTCATTACCCATTACCTTTGAAGCCCTCAAACCCGCACCCATTGCATCAACAAATTACGAAAGTATTACTAGTACACCAATATAAACTACGAACAAAAGCAGAAAACGAAAATAACTAAATAAAAACCCTAAATAAATCTAGGGTTTATAAATCCCTAAAGCCTTACAATGAATCACCAATCATAATGGACATGGGAAGAACATAGAATAAATATTGCAGTTATTATGAAAATCGGCCTAACCTAACAAGATGAAACCTAATCGACTTAGAACTTTTCTGTTTACAGGATTTCATAATAAACTATGAATAACAACAACATTAATCAATAGCTAATCACTAATCTAATAATTAGACAAAGAAACGAAGCAGATTAGAGGAGGATGAAATGGTGACGTTAGGGTTTGAGTCGCATGAGTCATGGAGAGAGATTTTTATAAATTAGGGTTTTAATCCGTTGCATCTCACACAATCACATGTGTTAAGTTACAATCCCGTTACTGAAGTCAACATCGTTTATAACTTTTAGAACTCTGTGATCCTTGATGACACATTGAAGAAATATAAATAGGGATGTGTTAACCGGACCCTCCCTACCATGGGGGTCCACCTACTTTAGTTAAAATATACAAGTTTTAATGCAGACAGTACAGGCGGCGGCAGCACAGTCTTCCACAAACCTTCCTTACAGGGGGGTCCGGTTAACTCATGCCTATAAATATCATTGACCATTTCAAATCAAAAATTCAAATTAGTTCAGAGTTAAAAGGTAATCTAGTAATGTGAACTAATACCAGCCAAATACCAAAGTACAAAACTATTGATATTAAATTGTTTTTCTTTTTTCTTTTTTATTTTTTTTTTGAACGAAATACTAAATTGTTTTTCTACTATAATTAAATTCCAAGTTGAGCAGTCAGTTGATTATCCTCGGAACAAGAAAAGCATAAAATATGACAACAAAAGCATAGATTTCTCACGCTCTCAAATTCTCAATTACTAGTAACTAGCTCTCATAAATATCTCACACAAGCTCTTATAAATATCTTATAGACACCTCACACAAGCTCTTATAAATATCTCACATTCTCACTCACACACTCGCACGTAACACACTTGTACGTGGCTTCCTATACTACTCTTCAGTCTTCACACGTACACATCTATCTTACATGTATAAATATCAAGCACTACTTGCAAGTTGTATGTAAATTATTCCGAACACAACCAATAATAATTTCACAAGCTACACATGTATATCGAATCACAATACCTTCTTTGAGGCAAATTTGTTCGTTGTACATGCCTCTTTACAACCAGAAGTGATGTTGGCTTTCCAAAATCTTAAGAAAAGAGCAGGAAGAAAAAAGTTTAAGGAGACACGACACCCAATATATCGAGATGTGATGAGTAGGAAGTTTAGTAAATGGATATGTGAGATTAGTCATCCAATAACGCAATCTAGAGTGTCGCTTGATACACATGACACTGCTCACATGCATGGCAGCTAGGGCGCATGACATGACAGTTATAGCAATGAGGGGTCGATCTGCATGTTTAAATTTTGCTGACTCCGTATGGCGTATGCTACCGTCACCACATGTAGACGGTAGGGTTGGAGAAATAGTATTATATGTTTCCCTTTTCTCCCTTGTATAGAGCTCAAGTCAAATAAGGTTATATTATTAATTTGCACTAGGGTTAATTAGGGACTGGACGCCATACGGAACCACCAAAATTTAAACACGCGGATCGACCCCAGATTGCTAAAACTGCGATGTCATGTGCTCTGGCTGACATTTCAACAGTAGGATGTGTACCTAGCCACACTCTGGACTGCGTTATCGGATGTCTTACCTCACATACCCATTTACCAAACTTCTTACTCTCACTCCTCGGTATATTAGGTGTCATGTTTCCTTAAACTTTTTTCTTCCTGCTCTTTTTTTAGGGTTTCTTAAAGCCAACATCACTTCTCGTTATAAAGAGGTATGTACGATGAACAAATTTTCCCTTACAAGGTATATTGTGAGAACATGATATATTTATTTGAGCTTGTGACATATATGGTAATTTTGTATTACCAGTTTCTTTTCATTATTGACCACCTTTCATCTTGTACAGACAATACTCAAATATCAAAATATTAATACAGTATAATTTTATTAACTTTATAACAAAAGTGTAATCACAAAAAGTATGTTTGATATACTTTAAAATGACCTTTTTCAACCATGATAACCTGAAATTTAAGTTTTTATTATAAATAATTAAATAATGCACTCGAGGCTTTAGAGAATTATTAGAGCAAGAGGTATGGCTCGTTGAACGAGCTCGTTATTCCTACGTGGAGGCTCGTTGAGCTCGTTATGCCTCGCCACGACACCGGGAGGGCCTCGTTGAGGCTCGTCGTTGGTTTGCTCCTCACGCAGACGACGAGCAAGTTTCACTGACACATGCTGCTTTTTCTTTCTTTTTTTCAAATAAACTTGTTTTCTTTTTTTTTTTTTTTTTTTGGAACGAGCAAGTTTCAGATGGTGTTTGTGTTGCGTTTTTTTTCTCAGATCTTGGGAAGAAGAAGACCAACTTGTGGTGTTGGTGTTGGGTTTTTTGGCTTGTAATTGTATAATGAATATTTGTGGTTAGGTGGTTTTTCTTATTTACATTTTTGGTCCTTGATTTTTTTTTTTAATTTATGTAAATAACATTTTTATCATTTTTTTTTTCTTTTCGTATCGTTTTTTTTCTTCTTCGTATTGTAACTTTTTAAATTTGATGAAATAAATTTAGTTTGATATGGTATTTTTAATTTGTGTGAAATGAATTTAATTTATTTAGTGAAATGAAAAAAAAAAAAAAAAAAAAGTTGTAAGTGGTGAGCCCCGGATGAGTAAGTTGAGGTTAGTTATGAGTGAGGAGGGGTTAATTGTGAAGAGGTGTTGAGGTGATGTGGCACTCGTGGGCCCTAAATGAAGAGAAATACCTCATTACCATACCTCTTGCTCTTATAGTTTGTATTTAACAGAAAGGGGACTAAGAATGCAAATACTTAACGGAAAAAGACCTCCGGTGCAATTGACTTAACGACAGAGATTAACAGTGCAAAATTAAAATAGAGTTATGAAAAAAAAAATAATAATAATAAATAAATAAATATACTAAACTACCTTTTTGGCTTATAATCCTCAAAGTCCTGCAAATAAGCCTCATTATCTAACACGTGTATAGGGCCGTGTATAACACGTGTATAAGCCTCATTATCTAACATGTGTATAGGGTCGTGCAAATAAGCCTCATTATCTAAGACTTATTTGCTGGACTTTGAGGATTAATGAAAATGGTTATGTGTTAAACATAGAAGACTCAAGCAATTTTCGTTAGAATTTAGTCCTGAATTCAAGGTTAGTCTACATATTGTTTAGTTCTTAAAATTTATGAGTTTATGTTACGAAAATTTGGAGGTTTCGAGGAATTGAACCATACAATAACTTAAACGCGTGATGATGTTTTATGATATGTAAATAATGAAGTTATGTTGGGAATATGATTTGTTGAATTTTGATAGAAATTGTGTTTAAGGTGTTTAGCAGAAACTTATGCCATGATTATGTAACTAGTTATGGTGTCAAATAGAATGTTTGGCATGCACAAGGTCATAAAAGAGATAATGTTAGTGAGTTTAGATAAAAACCCATATGAAAATTCCCCTAAATATGTTTACTAAGTTGAGGTTTAATTATAAAAGTGATAGACATTAATTTATGCCGAGTTTTGATGGTTTTCGATAAGAATAAAATCGGGACAATAAGTTTTGCCGAACATGTGTCGTGTTAGAAAAATCGTAGTAAATCAACCGTTCATTTTGATGAGGTCAAAACCATTTTTAAAGTTCTTTGGGTGTACTTTCTAATGAAATTGTCTCAGGTCATATAAGTACTAAGTGGGTCAAATAAGCAAAATGCTACAGATTGTCTAGAATTCTGAAATGTTTTTTAGATAGAGTTTCATTGATGATGATATAATGTATAGATGTCATTGGTATGATTAATGATGCCATATATGATTATGTTATGATTAATAAATAGTTCCTAAGCATGCTAGAATGATCATGTGTTGTTTAGATGATCGTGGGAGCTCAGAAAACCTCAAGCTTAGTCTAGGGTGAGTTATCAAATCAGTAGCACGTTTCGTAGCACTATTATGCATAACTTGGATATGTTATGTTTAGCCGCATGTTTAGAAAAAGAATGTGAGATTATGATATCTAGTAGAAGTATTGATGCTAGAAATGCCATGGGTGCTTAGAGAACACACCACTAGTCAAGTTACGGGTGCCTCCCTTTACCCAAAAAAAAAACGTTACGGTTGCCTAAGAGACGTGCCAGTAGCTATGTAGTGTGCCTAAGAGATGCACAAAGAGGAACTCCCACACATGGCATCCTTTGTGGAGAATCCGCACTTGAGGATCACTTATAAGCCTTTGTAAAAATGACAACTTCTGTGGAGAACTTGCACTCGAGTAGCACTTATAAGCCTTTGTGGAAATGGCATCTTATGAGGAGAATCCACATTCGTGTAACATTTATAAGCCTTTGGGGAAATGACATTCTTCGTGTCGGACCCATGTTTGAAATAGCACTTATGTCAGGTAAGAGGCCATATAAGAGTACTCGTCTGCTAGAGAATTCCTCATATAAGCAAGACAATTAAATATCGTATATTAAATAGATAATGTAATTAGATGATCAGTATATGTTAATCTCATGAATAGTCAATATGATTAGTAGTCGCATATTAATAGCATGACTAATAGTGTCATGTTAAAAGCAAGTTACTAGTTAGCATAATGTAGTAGAATTCAAAGTTAATGCAGACACCATCAGTTTTATTACTCCTTCCGTCCCATTTTATAAGTCCATGTTTGAAAAGTCAAAGTCTTTTTCCTCAGAGTTTGACCGTAATTATTATGTTTTTCCTGTTATATAATACTTGATGAAAAGTATACCAATAAAAATACATTTAAAACACAAATCAATTTATATATTTTGTATGAAGTATTATATAACACACAAAAAAAATAATTACGGTCAAACTCTGAATAAAAAGACTTTGACTTTCAAACATTGACTTATAAAATGGGACGGAGGGAGTACTTAATATTTAGAGTCATTTTCCTTTATTAAATTAAAAGACAAATAGTTGTAATATCTTAATGAATTTAGTATTTTTCATACTAAGTCAATTAAGTCGAATTAAAACATCACCTTAGTCATGTTTAATTGTGTTAGTTATTAGTATATGCCATGTTTAATATATTTCCGTACACTCACTAAGTCGTATGACTTACCGGTGTTAGTTTACATTTTTTAGGTAAATGAAGAAGGTGGGACTTGTAGATGCTAGAAGATAAAAATGGAATTTTGAGGGAACGGATAATGCTAGTGCTAACATAATGAGCATTCTCATACTATCCTTTGATACTAGCTTGTAAATGCCCGAAACATTGTAGTATTTACTTTTCCAGTCATAGTATGCTTTTCGGTCAATATGTAAGTGTCAAGTTATGTTGTTTCGGTCAGTATGTAAATGTCAAGTTGTGTTGTTATGGGTTTAATTTTGGGAGTGTTTGACATAACTCTCTAGTTTTACAAATTACGCTTCCGCTTGTTGTGAATATGAAGTTTATGTAAATAAATGATGTTTTATATGTATGAAATGTAATTCCAAAAAAGCTTTACGAAATGTGCAAGTGATGTTGTGGGAAAGCAAAAAATTTTCAAAGAAAATTCAGGTCTTATCTGCAGTGCATACGGCGTATTCATCTTGTAAGGTGTATACGCCGTATAAGCCAAAATGTGTACGCCGTATAGGTCGGATAGTTAAAAGAAATTCTAGTGTCGTCGTTTTACCAACAGGATAGACGTTAGATAATGTTTTTCTTGTGTAAACTAAAGTATAATAACAAATAAATGGATGGAATTTTTTCCTATTCAAGGATGACGAGCATTTTTGACTTAGAATTAGGAGGATTTTTTGGGTTAATCCCGACATCATTTCCACCCATCCCCGGCAACTATCAACTTTACACACTTAACGAAATTTAAACCTTGGATTTTTGGTAAAAATAATAAATGACCTTACCCACTAAGTCATTTGATGATGTCTTGAAATATGTTTAATATTGATTATCTTAAATTTCTAAACAATTTAGTAAATCAACATGTAAGTACACGAGGCGTTTGAATGTTGATAAATGATCTCGTATATTATACGTCTTGATTGTGGGTTCTACCATTTTGATATGTTAAGCATAATCTTGATTTTAACAATTATTTTACTCATATATCGTACTGATTATACACATTGTTTTTATAACAATCAATTAAAATATGATGTTTTACAAACTTCTTCGATTCCTTAGTATTACACCACTAGCGCTAGATATGATTAATTATTGATGGACAAAAACCACTAAATAAACAAATAAGATGGATAAAATATTATACGTGGTCGTCGTTTAAATCATTATCATGCCAGTAATTAGTAGATAAAGACCGGTTCAGAAAGGGTAAAGCTTATCACTATTAGATGATGGATTAGTAGGCCAAGCCTGATATGTGAGGTTGGGTCTATTATGGTTTTTATGTGTTTACCGTTATAAATATTGTACGAATGAAACATATCATCTATTAGTTTTATCATTGTCCAACAAGGTATTAGAGACCAAACCCTAACCCTCACCTCAATAAAACACCGATCCCTAGAAACACTATCACTTACGCTCAGTTCTCGAGTTTTAAGTGAAGGGAAATGAAAAAGAATTGGAAAGAGAAAAGAAAGGGAAAATGAAAGTAAGAGTTAGTTGTTATGTTCTTGAGATAGAGGAAAGGAAAAGGAAAGTAATCATAATCACGTTCTTGAGTGGGAGGAAAAGGAAAATAACTTGGTGAAATTACATATATACCCTTTAGTTGTTAATGTAAAATATTTTAAAAAAGATATATTAGTCTTTACACATTAACAATTTATTTTTCCTTTCTCTTTCCGCCCAAAAGTGGAAGGAAGATTTACTTAAGAAATCTTCCTCCCTATTTTCTTTCCACTTCCAATTCCTTCCTTAAAAAAATTCAAGAACACAAAAAACTTTAATTTCCTTTTCTTTCCTCTTTCTTTCCAATTCGAGAACTGAGCGTTAAACCTTAATTATTTTCGTTACCGTCGACCCATCACAAACATCAATATCCAACTTTGAATTATTATAGTTACTGTATTGTTCTTCAATTAATAATTGATACATTGGTTTGTCTTCGTGCATTAAATTCCTTCATAGTCAATACATATTTATTGGTTTGTGTTTGGTTTCTACACGTGTAGAAAACAATAATGAAGATAACATTGGCTGCTTTGAGATCTAAAGCCATTTGCTTTATTTTTGTTTCTGGTTATTGACGCAAGTAAAAAAAATTACTTCGGTTTCTCCAGGTATATCGGTTCGTGACTTTCTGTTTTGAAGATTTGCTTTCACTTGCTGTCAGATGTCTTTATCGACAATTATTTCTTTGCTTTAATTTCTTGTTTATTAGCTTTTCTACTTCAGTTCGAGCTTTTGCGATTTCGCCGCTCGAACTACGGGAATATTAGATGATAGATTAATAGGCCCAAGCCCGGTATGTAAGGTGAGGTCCATTAGGTTTTTTATGTGTTCACCTTTACAAATATTGTATGAATGAAATATATTACCTACGTGTTTTATCATTGTCTAACACATCCTTGCAAGCTACTTTTCTTCTATGGAGACACTAAATACCGACCAAATGCGCTAAAAAATAGTGTTTGTTTGCTTGAACGTCCACATAACACGATCTTGTAGTTTCATTTATCTACTACATATAAAAGTAAGAAACGTTTGTTTAAAACTTAAAAATTTATAAAATGATTAATATTGTTATAAAAGTCACTACAATCTATTAGGCTGGGCACAGTGGTGACCCGGGTCATCTCCTGCCACATCAGATTTCTCTCTTCGATGATCAGACATGATCAAGTTTCCACAGTCGATGACCGTTTTTTTTTTTTTTTTTTTTTTTTTTTTTTAAGTTGTGTCTTTTTGTTTGTTTGTGTTTTGTGAAAATCGGTCTAACTTTCGACCGATAGTTTATATTTTTTGCTCCTCGACCGACATTTGACCAAAACACCACAATGGCCATGACCGACTTCAAAGTCGGTCACCCCTTGCCTTCGACCGACTTTTAACGTCCCAATGTAGATAGCCTTATATATTTAAATAATTAATTAAAGTCTAAAATTTTAATTCCTCACATAAGAGAATCCACAATGCACGGGGTTTTTCAAAAGTTTGGTACTATTTGAAAAAGTCATTTGTGTTAGGAATACGTTTATTCATCTGAAGACTCGGTCACCCCGAGTATAGCTTATCATGTTGTAGCTCGTAGTATTTATCATATTAGTTAGAACGTAATTTAGTATTAGTTAATATTTGTGGAGTCGGGTCGGGTCTTTACCCACTGTCAGCTCGATCCACAGCCCGTTTTATGGGGCGTTTAGTAGTTTGTATAAATACCCCTCTCCACTAGTGGAGAGGGTTGGACCTTCATTCACACTAATCTAATCTTCCTATTTGTCTCTCAAGGTTCCACTCTTTCTTACTTACTCTATCTTCTAACGCCACACATAACCACTAGTTCTTCATGTTTCCAACTTGATTAGTATCCTACAATTGGTATCAAGATCCAAGGTTTCATCTTAGGGCCTTGTAGAATCGAATTTGGTGTGGTTTTGTGTAGTTTTTGTGAGTTAGAAGAGTTTTATTGAAAACATCTTGGTTTGATCTTTCTTGGGTTATTTGATGTGTTAGAGATGTACTTTTATGATCCTTGGTGCTAGTACAACATTGGGGTTCAGTTGGTTATACCATATCTTAAGCCTATTTGAAGTTTGGATTAGGTTTAGGTCGAATTTCCTTGTTGCGGTTACCTCCACTGTTCCATTGCTTGACTGCGGTTTGCTACTTGATTTCTGCGGTTAGCTATCTGCGTTTACTATTCTGAGTTAACAGACAAAACGCAATGACAGTGACAGTTTTGGACTATTGGGAATTGCGATTAGTATCTGCGGTTTAGTGGCTTGTGGTTAGGTGCCTGAGATTAGCTCTTGCGGTTTACTTCTCTCTGCGTTTATCTCCTAGTGTTTGTCTCAGTCTGCGACTACTAATTTGCGGTTTGCTCCTGGATTGCGACTAACTCACCTGACTTTGAGTTTGGTTCTCATATGTGGTAATCTCAGTCCTGCGGTTACCCATACTTTGCTACTTGTTTGGGTTTTAGTGACTATATCCTAAGTATTGGCATTTCATCAAGTGGTGAGATTCGTGTGAGTGGTGAATCATTTTGCATCGAGTGTTTGATTGAAACTTAAGTCGTTTCTATTAATCTAATTGTGATCGGGCGTTGTGGGCTAATTCTTACGATTTGACTAATCTCAATTGGATTTATCGTAACTTGACTTGTCGCAATTATACACCTAGTGCAAACTGTAACCTACCTGCCTCTAACGTTCCGTTGACTTCCAATCTTTATCTACAAATGAACGGACTAGTACCTGATGATGACTCAATTGTACAATCATGCTCGGATTCTCAAGAGAATGTGACTCCTCAGTCAAGTAAATTGCTTGAATTGGCAAGAGAATGTCACATTGAATGCTTTCAAACACTTCAGTCACATCTTTCTGTGCTGTTAGAGGGTAATGGATTCAAAATGGGATTTGAACGTGCATTCATAACTCTTTTCGGTCAAGATGTTCAAACATTCACAGATATTATGATTATGAATTTGGATCAATTACGACAACAACTGGACCGAGAAGAAACTACTAATGAGGGATCCTTAGCTGCCTTGTGTGTGCTCAGCAAACAACTGCATAGCTTCATTAACTCAAAATCCTACATGATCTATGACTACGAGAGTCAGATGACTATGAAGTGTTTTGCTTACCACACATATATAGATGTTGACACCTACATAGACATGCTACTCCAACACTTGGATAAGGTTAAGGAGTACATCGAGAAAAGGGCAAAGTACGAACCGGTGTATGATGACAGGGTTGAGACACACGGGGGACAATCAAGTGATTGTTTGGGTTTAACATCGGATGCTAAGTCAGTCAACACTGAATGCATGGATTCAGAAGATGATAAGATTGACACTTATGACAAGTTGGTGACCCATGCTATGGATAACATGCTCAGACCTGTGCAATCTCTTGGCTCAAGTAATGAGGTATCGTCAATTGATCAACACAAAACACTCTCTAATGTATGTCACATACAGATCAAATTAAACTTTGTTATAACACAAATCTGTTGAAAAAGACTGACAGTTTGTTACTCTCCTCTAACTTAACAAATATGTGTTATAAAGGGGGAGAAAGTGATCTGTATGATGAAAGTTCTTGCCTTAAAGTTGAGTTTTCTAAGACAATGGACCAGAACATGGTTGAAAAAGAGACATTTAATCAACTTCTAAAAAGGTTCTCACAATTGCAAAAACATTGCATTTCACTTGAAATTGAAATGCAACAAAAATAAGAATGTCTTCAAAACAGCAAACCGTGTTTGAATCCGGAATTGCCTGAACTTAATGAATATTTTATGATAAACAATCTGAAAACTCAGCTGCAAGACAAGGACTTAACAATCAACAACCTTAAAAATCGTATTAAGATGTATGAGCAACGTAATGAAGCCAAATGGAAACACGATACTAATGAAACTGAATGCAAAATGGCTAAATTACGTATGGAGAATGAGACTCTGAAAGTAAAATGTAAAGAACTGTGTGATTCAATCAAAGAAATAAAAGCTAAGAAAATCAATCTGACAACCCCACAGTTCACTAAACACAATGATCTCATTGCTCAAAGTCTGACTTCATGTCCCAAAATTCCTGGTGCACAAATCGTGCCAAGTTATGTTTCAAAGAGTCAAATGAACCTTAATCTTTCAAAACCATCTATCTTGGGAAAACCAGTTTTTAAAACAGTTGGTAATCAATCTACCATTAGACAAGCAAATGATTTTATTTCTGAAAGACTAAAATTCTCGAAAGCTCGATGTGTCTCCCAGGTAGATAAAAAACGTGCTTTGATTAAGTCTGTGGGCTCAAAACCTAAAATTCATAATCAATTGGTCAACATACAAGATAAGGTTCAATATCATAAATCAAATGGTCATAAACCTGAAATGCCTTTGAGACATAGACCAAGGAAATCTGATAACCTAACCACTCACCACAAGAATGTCACAATGCATGAAATACCATATAAGCTTAGATCTTCTTGGATATGGGTACCAACTGGAAGGACATTCATGATGAATGGTTACAAATGGTCACATGTATGTACCATAGACATTGAAGCTTCAAAGGGTCTACACAACAGGTCTAAGAAAGTCCTTGTGTGGCAACCAAAGACACAGATATCTCCCACGGTTGGAGACATGTCTACTCGCATGTGAGGTGTAATCATGTGGACTCCTGATTAATTCCTTTCAGGACTCGTTCTTCACCTTTTTACTAACTGACATTTACCCAGTGTATTTACCATTCATAGTTTGTGTATATATACGTATTGTCTGCTTTGCATTCATTCTCCTCTTATAGGTTCTTACGGTGTATATATACTTTTACTGTTTGTAGTTTCTGTATGCTTGCTTTTCCTGTTATATGCTGCTTTAGTTGGTATGTTGTTTCTTGATTTTATCTGGTCCCGTGGTGTAATTCGTGCTTCTTGTAGACTATTTCATCATTTGTGTCACAATTATAACTCCTGGGACCACTTTGTACACTTGAACTTATGTCAACTAAGTGGTGTAGTAGTACAGGGACTAGTTTTGTCACTTTTACTATATGTTTTCCCACATATAAGTAGATATCTCTTGCGGTTAGTTACTTAATCACATAATATCATCTAACTATTCACTACACTCTCGACTTAATCGCAGCCGTGCCCTATTGCATTTGGTGTTGATCCCATAGGTTGGTTTAACTTCTACACGTGTTTTCCACTTTATCTCTGTACCACTTACTCACTCGTTTTGCTATACTTATCATTTAGGTGGTGGTGTTAAGTGTACGAGTCCCACGCGTGTGATAATTATTAATAGGTTAGAATTGTGTTGGTTCTCTAATGCTCTTGATTGTTCCTTTCATCTGCTACTGTGTTACATCTTATAATCTCATTACTAATAGTTTGATTAGGAACGATTGCAAGTAGGGGAGTGGTTTGTAGTGGATTGCGTTTAGATGTTGCGTTAAGTTCTAGGTCTGTGCTATTGTTGTTGTTATTCCCTTGTAGATCATTAGCTTGTTTTATTAAGCCCGCGATTGTGAGATCTGAGTTTGGTTGGCTGCTTTGATGGGATAATTCTTGATTGCATTTAGTGGTGTTTCTTAATTGCGGTTAGCTCTTTTTCTTGACTGCGGTTAACTCTAACATTCAGGACTGAGTTTAGTGAGTGTTGCGGTTAACTAGGTCTGCGTTTAACTTGCTGTGTGATTACCCTCTCTTGCGTTTATCTAGGTTGCGTGTAGCTAGAGTTGAGTTTAACTCAATTTGTGATTAACTTGTCTTGCGATTAAATTGTCTTGCGGTTAACTCGCTTTGCGGTCAATTCGCCTTGCGATTAACTCTTCTTGCGGCTAGCACATTTTGCGATTTTGTCGCCTTGCGGTTACTCGCATTGCGGCTTCCTCATCTTGCGGTTATCTTGCACTAAGGTTAAATTGACCTGCGGTTATCTCTCCCTGCGTTTGCCTGTGATCAACTTGCCTTGAGGTTAATCTTACCTGTGAATGACGTGTATTGAGATTTATTCGCATTGCGATTATGCCACTCTGTGATTAATCTGACTGTGATTACACTGCTTGGTTTTGAGTGAATTTATGTCTAATTGTTGCTAACTTGCTTGCTAATATCTAATGGTATTTGTTGGGTTTGACCAAGTGACACTGCTGCTATGAGACTCTGCTGCTGAGTAATACTGCTGCTACAATGAAACTGCTGCTGGTGTTAATGACTCTGCTGCTGAAGACAATCTGCTGCTTGGTGAAACTACTGCTGAATGGATTAACATTGTATACGATAGGATAATTATAGAATAGATTTTTTGTATAGTTTATCTATTTAGATTATTCTTATCTTGTAGAGAAAGGTATTGTAAACCTAGTAGGACTCCTTGTCCTATAAAAGGAGGATCCTAGGGTTAGATTACGTACGTATTATTATTCACTTCAAGGTTGTAAAACCCTAGCATTATTGAGTGCTCGTATTAATAATATTGAAGTGTTGAAAGAGAATTCTAAATCTTCTTAAGTTAAGCTTTTATATTCCGCGTTTAAGCTTGAGTATTTGTTTTAGTTAACTTCTATATAAGATCGTATTAGCTCAACTGGGATCAACAAGTGGTATCAGAGCCTGTGATCTAGAAGTTATAATCAAGAAGATTTTATTTCTTTGCTGTTTCAAATCGTTTGCATAAGATGGGTGATGAAACTCATATGGTGACTGCTTCAAGGGTTCCCATGCTCAATCCTTCTGAGTATGAGCTGTGGAAGAGGAGGATCAGACAATACATTCGCATGATCGACTTCAACATGTGGAATGTGATTGTTAATGGTGATTCTGAACCAGAGAAGAGTGCTGATGGCAAGGAGATACCTATTAAGTCTGCTGAAGCTAATGCAACAAGGAAGCTGGAAATCAAGGCTCATAGTATTCTCTTAATGGGAATACCTAATGAATTTCAAATGGACTTTGATGATTGCGAAACAGGAAAAGCATTGATGGATGCAGTAGAATTCAGGTTTGGAGGGAATGATGCTACTAAGAAGTCCAGGAAGAATATGTTGAAGCATCAGTTTGAAAACTTTACTTCTGAACCTGGAGAAAAGATAATTGGCACATACAACAGGCTAAATCAACTGGTTAGTCATCTAAAGCTTGTTGGGTATGTTGTTCCACAGGAAGATGTGAATCTCAAGTTTCTAAAAGTCTTGCACCTGAATGGAGTATGCACACAGTGGTGTGGAGGAATAAGCCTGACTTTGAAACAATGAAGTTGGAGAGCCTTTACAACAATTTAAGGGTGTATGAATCTGAATTGGCTACTTCTTCTACTTCATCTTCTAGTACACAAAATCTTGCTTTTGTGTCTTCAAAATCCAAAGAGACTCAAGATACTCACTCTACTGCTTATGGAGTATCTACTGCTGAAGGATCTGGATCTGCTGCTAGTTCAAATGACAAGATCTCTACCAGTGATGTTGCTTTATGTGCATTCTTGGCTGAGCTTACTACAACCATAAGATCACATGTCATAAATCAAGATTTGGATCATATTGATCCAGATGATCTTGAAGAAATTGATCTCAAGTGGCAAATGGCAATGTTGACTTTAAGAGCAAGAAAGTTCTGGAAAAAGACTGGAAGAGAAGTCAAATACAAGGCTAAGGAGAGTCCAGGGTTTGATAAGTCTAAGATTGAATGCTACAATTGCAACAGGAAGGGACACTTTGCTAGAGAGTGTAGATCTCCAAAGAAGAATGCTGAAGTTCCAAAGAAGACTGAAGAATCAAAGTCTGCAATGGTAGCTTGTGATGGGCTGGGAGAATATGACTGGAGTGATATGGCTGAAGAAGAACCAAATTTCTCTTTGGTTGCTGCTGTTCAACCCAAAGTGCACAACTTTGCACTTATGGCATATGGTTCATCATCAGGCTCTGACTCTGAGGTATCTAATGATTCTGAATCATCTGGATGTTCTTTTAAATCTTGTTCTGACACTATAGAAGTTCTTAAGGCTAGGAATGAGAGTTTAAATAAAGAAGTTGAACATCTAAAACTTGATAACTTAGGTTATAAAGTAGGTATTCAAAATGTTGAGAGAAGGTTAGAATATCTCAAAGAGTGTGAAAAGGAATATGTAGAACAACTTAATCTCAGAGATATAGAAATTTTTAAGAAAAATAGTGAAGTAGAAGTTCTTAAAAATAAGCTAGAAGAAGCTGAAAAAGAAAAAGAGCAAGCTCTTGCTGAAAAAGATAAACATGTAGTAAGAGTACAAAAACAAAAATATGCTTCTGATTTAGTTCATAAATCTATTGAGAATAATTTGATGAGAAAAGGTAGTGGAATTGGGTATAATGAAGTGGCTCCTCCAGCCAAAAGTGCTTTTGCTCCACCAGGAAAAGAACTATCCTTCATTAGTGAGCTGAATATTGAAAAACCTGTAGGTGAAAGTAGCACAAGTGTTAATGAGACACCTAAGGTTGAGGCTAGAAAATTTCCTGAAGCTCCTATTATAGAAGATTGGTATTCTGATAGTGAAAGTGAAGAAGAACAGGTTCAACCAAAACTTACAGTTAAAAAGGAAGAGATTCCTACTCAGGTTAAACCTAAAGTAGAACAGATTAAGTTTGTCAAGCCTGTGTTAGGAAATAAGCTTGCTAGGAGAATGGTAGAGTACAATGAGGTGCCTAGAGAACAATTGAGAAGTTTTGATAATAAGCCTAGAGGTAACCAAAGAAACTTCAACAACCTAGTTTCACAGAGATTAGGTAACCAGTTTGAATTACAAAAGAAGGCTTGTTATAAGTGTGGTAGCTTTGACCACTTGATTGGTAGATGTCCTGAACACCAAAGACCTGTTTGGAATCAATATTCAAGGGTGAATCACAAATATGTCACAAAACAAACTCACCCACATCCAAATAGAAACATGGTTCCTAGAGCTGTTTTGTTGAGATCTGGTGCTACTAGATCTATTTATGCTGCTAAACCAAATGGTGTTTTCAAATCAACAACTAGTTTTACTAGTGGCTCTACTGCTAGTAAGCATTCTGCTGCTAGTATGCACTCTGCTGCTAACAAGCAACCTGCTGCTAGTACAAAATTTTCTACTTCTAAGCCAAAACATCTTCCAAATACAGTTGTTGGTAATCACTTTTATGCTGTTAAGGCCTCAGCTTGCTGGACTTGGAAACCAAAATCTAATGTTTCAAATACTGTTTCCAAGAATAGCAGTGCATCAAGTGATTTAAAGAAATTTGATTATACTGATGCACAGGGCAGATCCAAGTCAGTAATGGCTTGGGTCATCAAGAGGAACTGATTTCTCTATTTTTCATGTGCAGGTCAATCTACTGGATGAGCTTAAGGATATGGTTATTGTTGACAGTGGATGTTCTGGACACATGACTGGTGATGAGTCTCAACTTGAAGATCTTGAGGCTTTTGATGGTGGTTATGTAGCTTTTGGGAATGATCCAAAAGGTGGAAAGATTGTTGGAATAGGAACACTGAGAACTGGAAATTTGGACTTTGAGAGGGTGCTCCTTGTGAAAGGACTTAAGTTTAACCTTTTTAGTGTCTCACAAATGTGTGACAAAAAGAATTTTGTTCTTTTTACAGACACTGAGTGTATGATTCTTTCTCCTGATTTTCAATTACCAGATGACAAATCTGTGTTACTGAAGGTCCCTAGAAAGGAAAATATATACAGTGACCATATTAAGAATATTATTCCTAAGAGGGCTTTGACTTGTCTAATTGCAAAGGCCACTATTGATGAGTCCAAATTATGGCATAGAAGACTGGGTCATCTGAACTACAAGACTATGAACAAGTTGGTGAAAGGAAATCTTGTGAGAGGCATGCCTACAAAGATTTTTGAGAATTGTGAAACTTGTGTTGCATGTCAAAAGGGTAAACAACACAGAGTTTCTTTCAAGTCCAAGACAGTAAACACAAATACTGTGCCACTACACTTGCTACACATGGATTTGTTTGGGCCTGTATTTGTAAAAAGTCTGAACAAGAAGTCATATTGTTTGGTTGTCACTGATGACTTTAGCAGGTTTACTTGGGTATTCTTTCTTGCCACTAAAGATGAAACTCCAGGAATACTCAAAGCTTTCATTACAAGAGTTGAAAACCTGCACAATAACAAGGTAAAGATTATCAGATGTGACAATGGTACTGAGTTCAAGAACAGTGAGATGAATCAATTTTGTGTGGGAAAAGGAATACTTAGACAGTACAGTGTAGCAAGAACTCCACAACAAAATGGTGTTGCAGAAAGAAGAAACAGGACACTCATTGAGGCTGCAAGAACTATGCTATCTGATTCAAAACTACCTGTACCTTTTTGGGCTGAAGCTGTGAATACTGCATGTTTTGTGCAAAACAGAAGTAAGGTAGTCAAGCCTCATAACAAAACTCCTTATGAGCTATTTCATGGAAAGAAACCAATGATTGATTTTCTCAAACCATTTGGATGTCCTGTTACTATCTTAAATACAAAGGATCAGCTAGGCAAATTTGATGAAAAAGCTGATGAAGGAAATTTGGTTGGTTACTCTGTTAATAGTAAAGCCTTCAGGGTATATAATAAAAGAACCAAACATGTGGAGGAGAATCTGCATATCAAGTTTAGTGAAAACACATATAATTCTGCAGGGAAGGGACCAGAATGGTTATTTGATGTCGACATTCTTGCTAAAACAATGAACTATGTTCCTGTCATTGCCAATGTTGATAAACCACAGGAAGAGTTTGTTGTGATTGAGAAATTGAAGATTGGTCCAACCTTTGTACCTCTTCAGAAGGAACAAAGCTCTCAAGATGATGTTGCTTCTCATGAAAAACCTAAGGAAACTGAAGAAGGTATTGTCATACCTAATGAAGCAGAAAAAGAAACTCCTGAAGTTCCCAAGGTAGTTGTTGATGTCTCTCCTAAACAGCCAGAAGACTCTACTGCTGACTCAGATGACTCTACTGCTAGGTCAAAAGATACAACTACTGCTTCACCACATTCTGCTTCTAAGCCCACTAACTCTACTGCTACTTCTTTGTCTCCTAATTTGGACACTCAGGGTAGATCTATTGATGATACTATCTATCCTGATGATCCAAATATGCCTGATCTTGAAAATATCTATTATGACACAGACAATGATGCACTTGATGGTAAGTTATTTGGAGCTGCTGCTGATGTTACTAACTTGGAACTCAATATTCCTGTTAGTCCTACACCTACCACAAGAATTCACAAGGATCATCCAAAAGATCAAATCTTAAGTGATCCACACTCATCCATTCAAACTAGGCAAATGACTAAAGCCTTGAAAGATCCACAACATCAAAGTTTCTTTGCCAGATCTCTGCATCAAAGAAATAGTCATAAAGATCTTCAAAATTGCCTGTTTGCATGTTTTCTTTCTCAAATTGAACCCAAAAATACTTACAAAGCCTTACAAGAAGCAAGTTGGGTGGAAGCAATGTAAGATGAGCTTCTACAATTTAAGCTGCAAGAAGTTTGGACTTTGGTTGAACTGCCAAATGGAAAAAGAGTGATTGGCACAAAATGGGTTTTCAGATGCAAAAGAGATGAGAGAGGAATTGTCATAAGAAATAAGGCAAGGTTAGTAGCACAGGGATACACACAACAAGAAGGCCTTGATTATGATGAGGTATTTGCTCCAGTGGCAAGAATAGAAGCAATTAGACTATTCTTGGCTTATGCTTCATACAAAGATTTTGTAGCGTATCAAATGGATGTGAAAAGTGCTTTTCTGTATGGGACCATTACAGAAGAGGTTTATGTGTCTCAACCACCAGGCTTTGAAGACCCTGATCATCCTGACAAAGTTTACAAGGTAAATAGAGCAATGTATGGTCTACATCAAGCTCCTAGAGCTTGGTATGACACCTTGTCAACCTACTTGCTAGAGTCTGGGTTCAGCAGGGGAAAGATTGATAAAACCTTGTTTCTCAAAAGACAAAAAGATGATATTTTGCTGGTTCAAATTTATGTTGATGACATCATCTTTGGGTCTACAAACAAAGCTATGTGTATTAGTTTTGAGAAGCTTATGAAGGACAAGTTTGCTATGAGTTCAATGGGAGAACTCACTTTCTTCTTAGGTCTGCAAGTTACACAGAAAGAAAATGGCATCTTTATCAGTCAGGATAAGTATGTCAATGATATTTTGAAGAAGTTTGGATTTGAAGATGCTAAGCCTGCCAAGACTACCATGGAAAAAGATAAGCCATTGCTGAAGGATGAACATGGAAAGGAAGTGGATATACACTTGTACAGGTCTATGATTGGATCATTGATGTATCTTACAGCATCAAGACCTGATATTATGTTTGCAGTGTGTGCCTGTGCAAGATTTCAAGTGTGTCCCAAGGAATCACATCTCAATGCAGTGAAAAGAATTTTTAGATATCTAAGGCATCAACCAAAATTGGGCCTTTGGTATCCTAAGGATTCACCTTTTGATCTGGTATCCTACTCAGATAGTGATTATGCTGGAGCTTCTTTGGATAGAAAGTCTACTACAGGGGGTTGTCAATTTCTTGGAAGCAGGTTGGTGTCATGGCAATGCAAGAAGCAAACAGTGGTGGCTAATTCAACAACAGAAGCTGAGTATGTGGCTGCTTCAAGTTGTTGTGGACAGGTCTTATGGATGCAGAATCAATTATTGGATTATGGGTACAATTTCATGAATACTAAAATCCATATTGATAACAACAGCACACTTTGCATAATTAAAAATCCTGTGTTTCATTCTAAAACAAAACATATAGAGATAAGGCATCACTTTATAAGGGATTGCTATGAAAAGAAGTTGATTCAAATTGTTAAAATTCATACTGATAACAATGTTGCTGATCTTCTCACTAAACAGTTTGATGTGGGGAGGTTTCAATTTTTAATTGCAAACATTGGTATGATTAATCTTTGAAAAACTTATCTCTTTGTTTTTGTTAAAGTTTGTAATGCATGTGCTGCTTGTTATTCTGCTGCTTGTTAATGTGTATATGTTTGAGATATAATGTACTATGCTGCTCATTGATTTTCTCACTCTACTGCTAGTACATATGTTGGTTGTTTGCTTTGTGGTGTTTGGTCTAACATTTTGCAGGTATATGAATGGTGATTTGCAAGAATTGAAACAAGAAAGTTCATTCATTCATTCCAGAAAAGTACAATGATTCAACATCAAAGGACAAAACACAAAAACAGACATCATAACCTAACACCTACATCTTCATCACTTCCTAGGGCAAGGAAGCCCAAGCACAATCTCTCTATCCTTTGGGAGAGGAGGGTTTTGTCTTGATGGTCCAAGAGAAAGACCAGGTGATGGTTGTGGCCTCGCCCTTGAAGATTGTGGCCTCGGCCTTGAAGATTGTGGCCTCTCAGGTGTGGCAGGTGGATTGGTTGCTGGTTCTTCCTCCTCTTCATCTGAGGATGTGAAGATGAAGGGAGATTGGTAATGATGCACTGGAGGAGGTGGTTGCACAAACGTCCAAGCTTGGTCATCTGATGATTCTGATGATGCTGGAACCTCAGGGGACATAGGTTGTTTACCTCTTGAGGTGCTTGGAGTCTGATTTAGGTTGAGAAGATCTTTAAACACAGGAAGATCATGCTTCCTCTTGCGTGCTTGTTCTTTGGTTCTACAACCAAATCGTGGAGGACGAAAGGGTGGAACATAGGGTTCCATTGAGGATTCATCCTCTGATGATGAATCAGAAGAGATATTGATTATTTCGGGTGTTGATTTCATTGTGTGATGATTTGATTGTAAAGATGGATAGTATTGATTGTGAATGTGGCGTTTTTGAAAGAGATTAGGGTTTGATTGCATAATTTGGGGAAAAGATCTCGCCGGTTTTATAGAGATTACGGAGTGATATGTGCATTAATTGTTATGCATAGTTGACCAAGGTCTATAGTCAACTCTGCTGCTGGCTCCAGTTCACTCTGCTGTTAGTTTTATCACTCTGCTGCTAGTTGTGAATGATACGGTTCTGCTGCTATTGTTGTAAGTAAGAGGGTGGTATGTGTAACTTTCATCCATCAGTTTAAAACCTAATTGAACTTCATAATTGGTTTTTATATGTTCTCAATTAAAGTTATCACAAACCCTTATACCTCATCATTCCAATAATCACAAATCCCCAAATTCTCTAAACCTAATTCATGGAGCTATCACGTACCTGGGTTGAGCAACACAATAGTGTGATCGTTTTGAATGAAGAATTAGTTCCTGAAGGTTTCACAGACATGGTAAAGTTTTTGAATGCTACTTCTCTTAGGTATGCACTCACTGTGAACCCTACTATATTTGTTTCCTACATCAAACAGTTTTGGTCTACTGCCAAAATCAAAACTATGAATGGGGAAAAACATGTCAGTGCTTTTGTAGATGGGGAAAAGATTCGTGTAACTGAATCATCTATAAGGGAATCTCTTCTCTTAGATGATGAGACAGAGACCACTTGTCTTAACAATGATGCTATTTTTGCTGGTTTAAAAGAATTGGGATATGAGGGGAAACATAACAATTTAAAATTTCAAAAAGCTCTCCTCTGTCCTCAATACAAGTTTTTGGTACATCTATTCCTTCATTGTTTGAGCCCTAAAACATCTGGGTGGCATGAGTTCAATACTACCATTGCTTCTGCAATGATATGTCTGTGCAAAGGTCAACCATTTAATTTTTCAAAAATGATATTGGCTGGGTTGTTTAAAGGTGTTGAAGATGGTTCTTATTTGCTATATCCAAGATTTCTTCAAATCTTTATTGAAAACCAAATTTCTCAACCAAGAAGCCATACTGCTGAATATGATGCTCCAAAATTGGCTTCAAGGACTTTTACCTTTTTGATTAAGCATGGCAAAGGTTTTTCTGGTGCACATATAAATCTGACTTCTTTTATGGAACAAATTGTGCACAACAACCAGGGTGAAGGATCAGGAAATCCCACTGATTCCCATCACACACCCAATGTTACTACATCTGTTACACAACCTACAAAACAATATTCCCGTAGGAAAACCAAAAAGAACACTAATCTACCTCAGGATAGTGTTAGTATGGCTGTACCAGATGAGGCTGTCCTAGGTGATGGAGAGGACATGTTGGCAAGGGCTGTCACTATGCTTCTAGCTTAGCAGCAGAGCAGGATAGTGATAACATCATTAAGACCCAAACCAAGGCAACATCTAGAGAAAAGGACTCTTATGAGTTTGCTTCTCAGGATGGTAACCCTAGCCAAATGGAAAACATAGGGGGCTCAGATGATCAAACTAGGTTTGATAATGAGTTTTTGTCCCAAGATTCACCTCTCGGACCAGGTTACACAGGTCGAAGTGATGAGGACAGGCCAGTGACTCATGAATTGACGGATCCACTTGTACATGATGACAATGTCAGTGATTCACCTCTCGGACCAGGTAATACAGGTCGAAGTGATGAGACTACAATGCAACTTATAAAAGAATTGACGGATACTTGTACCACTTTGGGGTTGAAATGTAAATCTTTGGAAGAGAAGGTTCTTAATCTATCTGATGTTGTTGCTGGTCAAGCCAAGGTCATCATCAAAATGCGAAAACAGATTAAGAGCTTCAAGAAATCAAGATCTTCAACCTTATTGAAAAGATTAAAGAAAGTGGGGACTACTCAGGTTGTAAGTTCTTCTGAACCATCTACTCATTTGGAAGAGGATGCTTCCAAACAGGGGAGGAAAGAGATTGTCATGGATTCAGGGGAGGTTCCAGTGATTGAAGACATGGATGTGGATAGTTCTCAGAATGATGAAGACCTTGTGGTTGCTGATAAGTCTGGGAATGAAGTTGTTATGGAAAAGGTGGTTGCTGCACAAGAAAAGGTGGTAGATACTCTTAAAACTTTGGAGTCTGAGCAACTAGTGAAGGCAACAGGGTTGATGGGTAATGTGTTAAAGACTTTGGAAGATTCAGTGGAAAATGCTGCTATTGCTGACTCTACTGCTGTTCATAATTCTGCTGCTAAGAATTATTCTAATTCTGCTGCTAGTGGAATAGTGAATACTGCTGAAGTTCAAGACTCTGCTGCTGGATCTATGGACAATGCTGCTGCAGAGGCAATGGTCTTGCTAAGTAAGAAGACTACTGCTGACACCCTTACACCACAATTACCAACTCAATCATTATTACAACCTGTCACAACAACAAACACAACATCAGCAACAAGAAAACCTCAAAAAGGAATAACAATAAGAGAACCTGCTGCTACTCAAAAGAAGACAATCACATCATTTTCTACAGATAAGGGTAAAGGCAAGCAAGTTGATGTTCAGAGGTGGATATATAAAGGAGTTGATTTTACTGATGTACGTTTTGATTCTTGGCCTAAGCCATTGCAAGTTGAACATGATGAAGCTGCTGCTATTAAAGCACAAGAGTTGATTAACTTGGAAGATCAACAGCTGGCTGAGAAGGAGGCTGAAGGCTTAAGAATGTATGATGAATGGGATGATGAAAAGATCAGAATTGCTGCTGATATTGAACTAAATAAGCTTATCAAGATTGAAGAAAATGAAGTTCCAAGTTTTAATGTGCAATCTTGGTATAGTGAATTTGCTTCTAAGAAGAGAAAAGAGAATGCTGCTGCTAGAGGAAAGGTTAAAGTATTTAAAGGTCCAACTGTTAAACAGCAAAGGAAAGAATATGAAAGGTATCTAAAGAATATGGGTGGATGGACATTGGTGCAGTTGAAAGCTTATTCTGACAAAGAAGTTTTTGATTTGTATCAACAAACAAAGAAGAGAACAGATACTTTTTATAATATGGGATGTGCTGAGGACTTGGAGCAAATTGCTCAAATGAACAAGAAGTTGGTGCCTGAGAAGATAGCTGAAGCAGAGCAGATTCAAGAAGCTAATGTTGAAAAGCTTGAAAGTGATGCAACAAAGATTATTTCTTCTGAGCAAGGTGATAAAAGAAAAGGTGTTGTTCAAAAATCAATTGCCAAGAAGAAGAGAAAGATTGGAGAAGGAAGCAGTTCAATGCCAGAAGGAGATATGTTTCAACATGATTTTGATCACATTCCTGCTGAGCATCTTAAAGAAAGATTGAAGGTGTATACTGTGGTTGGCAAAATAGAAGATCCTGAAGTTGTGGATGCTAAACCATTAGGAGTTAAATATCCAATTGTCAAAGTAAGTACAGGGTATGATACTAATATTGGAACATTTCATGATGTCCAGAGATCTGATGGTAAGTCTCACAGATTTCTTAGATTTCAACAAATGTTACATTACTTTGATAGGGAGGATGTTGAAGACTTGTGGAAGTTATACAAGGAAAAGTTTGGAGCTAAGAAATTTGATGGTAAAAAGTATGAGATAGATAAAATTGATCATGTCTTAACTTCTTCTGATAATGTGTTATGGAGAGCTCTTAAACTTATGTTTGAACCTTCAATGGATGATTCTGAATGGACAGAAATAGCTGATTACAAGGTAAGAAGATGGAAACTTTTTCAAGATTCTGGAGTTCATATGTTAACTCTTGGACCAATTACCTTGTATATGCTAGCTGAAAAGGATTATCCAGTGGTAAGATACTGGAATGTTGTTAATCAGATGGTTAATAGTGATAAGACACTTAAGCTGCAGAAAGATTATGATTCTGATGATCAAGCATTTGATTTGCTGACAAAGTATAAGAAGATATTTGATCAGATGAATTCTCAAGGGATGAAGTGTTTGGAAGCATCCTCCTAGTAATAATTTGAGCTTTGAAGAAACTTGAATATTTAGAAATAAATATTAAGTTTAGGGGAGGATTGTTGGGTTTGACCAAGTGACACTGCTGCTATGAGACTCTGCTGCTGAGTAATACTGCTGCTACAATGAAACTGCTGCTGGTGTTAATGACTCTGCTGCTGAAGACAATCTGCTGCTTGGTGAAACTACTGCTGAATGGATTAACATTGTATACGATAGGATAATTATAGAATAGATTTTTTGTATAGTTTATCTATTTAGATTATTCTTATCTTGTAGAGAAAGGTATTGTAAACCTGGTAGGACTCCTTGTCCTATAAAAGGAGGATCCTAGGGTTAGATTACGTACGTATTATTATTCACTTCAAGGTTGTAAAACCCTAGCATTATTGAGTGCTCGTATTAATAATATTGAAGTGTTGAAAGAGAATTCTAAATCTTCTTAAGTTAAGCTTTTATATTCCGCGTTTAAGCTTGAGTATTTGTTTTAGTTAACTTCTATATAAGATCGTATTAGCTCAACTGGGATCAACAGTATTCATTCATGTCAGTCTAAGTTGTTGTCCTATGCCATTAATACCTTGTGATGAATGATATCCTTCATGAGTGCTTATTACGGTTCTCTCATGGTTCTGATGATATCACCCTGTCATGTGATGTCATGGATTCACTTGTAACTAACACTTACTATCCCGTGTGTTTGCTTTATGTGGTGATTTGTGTTAAATGCAGCTATTATGGCATAACCCAATATCGAAGGACCATTGGCTCCACCTGTTCGTTCTGACAACGATATCCTCCCGTTCAGTAAATGGGTAGCTATTGGAAAGAGTAACTGTTATGTTAAGACTGATAAACCTCAAAATCATCCCATATTCAGAATGGCCCTGGATATACTTAAGAACACCACATTCTTCAATGCCTTCACTGCATCCTCTACAATCCCATCCATATGCATTCAACAGTTTTGGAATACTATCTGCCATGACAGAGCGACCAGCACCTAGAAGTGTCAGCTGGATGAACATTGGGTGAACATCACGATGGAAACTCTTGGTAGTGCACTACAGATATTACCGACTGGTGATAATGTGGAATACACTCCCCCGCCTAATCCAGCCACCTTACTTGACTTTGTCAGTGAACTTGGGTATCCCACTCATGTTTCAACACTTTCCACTGTTATCACTCATGACATCTATCAACCATGGAGAGCCATCGCAAGCCTCATCAACTTATGTTTGACGGGCAAAACATCTGGGTACGAAAGACTTAGAGCTCCATCTCTACAAATCCTTTGGGGTATTGTCAATGGGAAGGATATCAACTTTGCTGAAAGGATCTGGGAGGAATTTAGTGAGTCCATCCACTCGTTCCTAGTCGATAAAGCAAATCTTGAAGCAAACAAAGATGGTAAGAAGAGATCTGCCAAACTTCTGATTCCGAGCATTCGTTTCACAAAGTTGATCATATTAAGTCTCCAACGATCTCTTAAATTCCACCCCAGAGAAGACTCTCCTCTTCATCAACCCACAGATGAACATCCAGTAGGTTACCTCAAGTATGATGCTAAGAGTACGAGCGAGATAATATTTGGCATGGACATTCCCACAGCTCTACTCACTCGTGATATTCTCACTGCACCTTATTATAGGGACTACATCAAACTTCTGAAGGAAAGTCGGGAAGCATCTGCTAATGAGCCCTCCTTGTCCACCAGGTCTGAAAGAACCTCATCTAAGAAACGCAAGGGTGTAACAACCTCAGCTGCGTCTTCTGAAGGTACTAAACGGGTGAAACGTACCACAGGGGGAAAAAGAACCAGCACCAAGAAAATTCCACCAAGTGTTAATGATCCTGAAGTTGCACCTAGCACTACACAATTGCCTCTTACAGAAGAAGAACTGGTTCAAATGGCAACTGCAGAAAGTTTGAAGGATGTGTACATGCCACCTGTTCCTCCAGTCAGTGGTGTCAGCATCAAAGAACCTGTGTCAGACAAAACTTTACAACTCCAGCATGTGGAAGGAAAAGGCAAGGATGTTGCCAAGGAAGAACTGGCTGCACACACTTTGTTGAAAATATCATCTCCTGCCTCCAAATCAACCAGCTCCAAGTATATCCTCAAAAGAAGATCTCCGACATCCTCATCTGCCAAAGTGTCCCCTGACAAAACATCATCACCTAGTCTAGGGCAACCTGCTAACTCAAGTGGCTCAGAGACTGATACCAGCTCAGCACTCAAGGGTGATGACTCCAACTTAGCTACTCAAGATGTCACCAGTAACAAACCTGAGCAGGATAAAGTTGTTGGGTCTGAAACACCAATTGACCCTCTCCATGACAAGTTTGTATCTACTGCTTATCCCGACTTACAAGGTAATCTCAAACTCAAGACCGATGATCCTAAGCTCGCAGTGGAACCTGACAGCTCTACTGGAACTCTGGCATCATTTAAGAACCTTGACACTTTTGGAGATCAATTCCTAGTTGATAAGCCTGATGATGCTGAAGGTGACAAGTCTGGTGATGAGCGAGAAGAAGTTGTATCGATGGTTGATGTGCCTATACAGCAAGACATTTCCACCATTCCTACCAGGTCTACACCAACTCCAACTGCTGTAACTGACGACACTGACACCACTCAAGCCGCTGCCACTCAAGAGAAAGTCACTGAATCCGCCACGATCTCAACTCCTTCCACCACTGTGAAGAAACTGGATCTGGATAAATTAGCTAGCATCACAGCTGATGTTGTCCAAGATAATCTCACCATTCATGAGAAGTTGGAAAAGCATGCTTCAGTGATGCAAAAAATAGTGAATCTCGATCTGCCTAAAACAATTACGAATCACGGCAGCAGATTGTACAAGTTAGAGCATCTTGATCTCGAACAACAAGTATCTCGGGCAACCAATGAACAAGTCGCTGAAGCTGTCAGCATCGCTCTTGAAGCTCCCCTCAGATCCAGATTCAAAGACTTACCCATCAATGACATGAAAGTAATTCTGCAGCACAACATGTACAAGAAAGGTCAACATACAGGACATGAGGCACATGTCAAATTGTATAAAGCGTTAGAAGCCTCTATAAGACAAGATGATGCCGAGGAACTCGCCAGAGACATGGAAATAGAAAGAAAGAGAAAACAGAGGCGTCAGGGTCATCCCAGGCCCCCATCGGGATCCCCTCCATAACCTCCTCCATCTCCTCCACCTGCTGGGGCATCTGGTCCATCAGGCACTTCTTCCTTACCTGGTGGTTCTCAATCTCATACTAGGCTATCACAACCCACCTCATCATCAAAGAAACAACAAACTGACAAATCCTCTAAGCCAACACCATCCAAACAGGTCAAGTATGCTGCATGGACCTCCATTGACG
Organism: Artemisia argyi; assembly: GCA_030686995.1. Classification (NCBI taxonomy): domain Eukaryota; kingdom Viridiplantae; phylum Streptophyta; class Magnoliopsida; order Asterales; family Asteraceae; genus Artemisia; species Artemisia argyi. Next base: position 35,400,997 of record CM060685.1, on the reverse strand, counting down.
CTGGCATGACTTCTTTTGCATCTCCTGTCAATGATGATAATGTCATCAATGAAGAATCCTTCATTCCACAGCCTACTGACTCTTCTGATGATGATGAAGATGATGCATCCACGACTCATATCCCACAAAAGTAGTGGTGGAAATCATTCACCCGTAGTGACTCTACTGATGCACCACCTGTTCTACTCACTAAAGAAGATAAAGAGTCGTGGTGGAAACCTGATGATGAGCAATCGCACACGCCTGAGCCTAACTGGACTGTTCCTTCTTCTGATCTGCCAATTAATGACAACAACTGGGTTAATGCTATCACTACCAGCTTCGTTCCTCCTTCTGAAGACTCTCTACTATCACAAACAGGTGATATGGGGACGTTCATCACATGGTTTTGTAAGAAGCTTGGCTTATCCAGGCTTACTCAGAAGGACCTTGAAGGACCGGCGTTCAACATTGTCAAAGCCTTTCATCAGGATGTAAATCATCTACAATACTAAATGGAAGAATGCCACAAGATGTTTAACGATATTGTGGATGATGGAATCATGAAGTGTAATTACAGCAATCCCCTTCCTCTGGGCGGCACTCCTGGTCATGTTACAATCCAAGCAGAGTTCTTCTTCAACAAAGATCTTGAATATCTCAGGCTTGGCAGCAGACAATGCAAGTCGGCGTTGTCCATCACCAAAATGAAAGCTACACATTATTCAGATGTTGGGTTGGAACAGCTCATCCCTGATGGCATGTGAATTGATCAAGAATGTGATTACGACATTTCCGCATCTCTAGGTATTTCTCACTGGTGGCTCAAAAAGCAATGCTTTTACATAGATCGATTTCAAGCTCAAAGTGACCGAAATTCTGTTCGATCACCACTTCAAATCATCAGTGTGGTCAAGGTACAGATACACCCTATCCACGGATATGACTATCTCAAGAGCGTGGTTCTCCGTCGAGCTGACTTCAAAGATTACACCATATCTGAAGGTGACTTCAAACATCTTCGTCCTAATGATTTTGAAGATCTGTATCTGCTCCACCTTCAAGGAAAGTTGCACCACCTGCCATCTCGTGAGAAGAAGACGCTTGTGTTTGCTGTACTTCATTGGGTCCGGGGTATCGTCATCAGGAAAAGGGTCGAAGACTTCCAGCTTGGCATTGAAAGCTATCAATCTCAGCTCAATCTTACGCGACCTCTTTGGGATGTTACTAGTATGGAACCAGTTGCTGATTTTACAGTCAAGGAATCTCCACTAGCCGTGATATTTCGTGACAGATACAATGTTCCTATGGTCTTACGGTTCAATAAAATACACAAGTTCAGTTATGGTACTCTACAAATGGTCGAAGAGGCATTGGACTTCAGAGTAAAAGAATACCATGTGTATAACTATGGATCAAGAAGGTATACCAACCACTGGACAGATCACGATCTGACACTAAACAAGAAATTCCTAGCTGGTATTCGTAAAAGATTGAAGTTGAGGCAAATCTTTCGTAGTTTGGAGTGCTACGTGGGTGGCAGAGTTCGAGCTGGTGACTATCGTCTTCTACAACGCACTGAAGGAAATTTCATATGGAGGAGTGCGTTGTTATATGTTGTTTTTTGTTGATGCTGTGATGTTTTGTATTTTGTACTATATGAACTTTCTGACCAACTCTCTCCCATATCCTCATTGGTTGTTTACTCGTGCACATATCTTATACCAATACATAAATAGAAAAATATAAAACCTATAAAAACCATAAAAAATTTGAAAAATCATAAAAATCCAAAAATATTCTTCTCACGACATGTCTCTTGTGTATTCAATATTATGTACGTTTCTAGAAATGTCATTCAACAATGACACGGAATCATACATAAGCTTGAGCAAGAGTTTCTCGGTTTCAAATAAAGTTTTTCTCTAAAACATGTCGTATCTAAAAATATTCTTCAAAATAATGGCTTGTAGTCATTTCAGGCTACAACCCGTTTTTCAAAAATTTTGGTTTGCTATTACTTCAGATAGCAACCCGGTTTTTAATATTGGGGAAAGTTCGTCGCCTAAAAGACGGCTGTTCCTAACAAAGGCATGAATTACTTTATATTCTTGTCTTTCCGATCTGATGTACGCTTCAGTGCATCATTTCTTGAAAAAGAAGAGAAGTCTTCTTTATTTCACAAATACTTTTCTTTCAAAGATTCTTCGGGAAAGTATTTGATCCAAACTTGGTGGTACCAGGGTTTTTGAAGATCAAACAAACTCGTAATGTTGTTTAAAATTTGCCACTCAATCGATGCTAACAAAATTAATGCTTTGTGGAAAATGTTTAATTTTAAAATATGTCATCGATTGAGGGGGAGAATGATTTCAAAAATCTATATCATTAAAACAAGATCTTTGTGCATTAAAACAGTGAATAAAATGTGATTGTTATGTGTTAGTATATGAATTTTTCATGAGTTTCTCGTAGAACTCTAAATCATTTATAAACTCATCACTTCTAACACATAACATGCTCCCTCAAAAAGTGAGGGGGAGCAAATGTATCGTCTCAAAATCAGTCATTCTTAAAATCTGTCACATCTTTCTCCCAAAATCTTTAAACTTATTTAAATCACTTGGGATCACAAATCTCAAATGGCTTGAAATTTTTGATCGGGGGAGAAAATGTGATTTAAATATGAAAATCTAATTTAAAATGTGATGTGCTGATTCTAAATGTATGCTCTCCTATATGTGCCAAACTCTTTTGTATATCAATGCACATATTGAGGGGGATCAAATGATTTGAGTAAAAGGATTCTTGCATCTGATGAGATCGAGACTCAGTCTTAACCAATGAATTGACGAAACAAAAACCGTCATCAATCGAAAGGACTTGTCCTGGCCGGGTAATAACTTCAAGCTGGGATAACCAGTGATGTAAGCGTGTCTCGGAGAGGACTTGTCTGAGTAGAGTGTACCGTTTCGAGAAACCTTTGTGGACTTGACCAGGCCGGGTAATAATTTCAAGCTAGTCTAACTAGTGATGTAAGCATCTCTCGAATGCCTGTTCATGTTCACTTAAGGTAGATCAATTCAAAAAGTGCATCTCTTCCCGACATGTGCAAATTTTCAAATCAATACATATGAGCACATGTTAAGGGGGAGCATTTGAAAATGACAAAACTCTCAATGTGTTAACAAAATGTGTTTCTTAATCATAAACACATTGAGAGAATTCTCAATGATTTGGTGTATGGCAACATAGGATAGTCAAGAAGTTATAAGGTGGATAAGGTTAGGAAAACCGTCCTATGATCCGCCAGAGCCGGAGGGATCTACCCATGGACAATACCAAATAGATAGTATTAGAAAGTCCATATGTATGATTATGAAAAAAAAAATGGGAGAAATGTGAGAATGGAGAAAGAAGGGGTTGAAGAATTAAAAAGAAATGAAATGAGAAAGGGTGAAAAGAAATAGCCCTCCAATTATTCAACCTTAGGGCAGAAACCGGGTTCAATTCATAATCTACTGATTGTTGCTAAGGCGACATTGGTATTGAAGACAAGACGTCATGGACCCAGTGACGCACTTCACTAAACCTTCTAGCCACTCAAGTTCTCTTAAAAGAACTTGTGTCATTCTCATGGGGAACCGGTGTAATCTATCGACTTATCTCTTAGAGATGGTTGATATTGAAGCAGGAGACCTCTCCCTAATCTCCGCATAGGAAAACCAAATGCACTTATTGAGTCTAGAGCCTCGAGATACATAAAAAGATCTCATAGGAACACGTGCTACTTCTACCCTGGTTGGTCAACATTAAGGACACCAGTGGTAAAATTATGAGTCCTATGCAAATCTTAGCAATCTGCCAGAACATTTATGAGGGATGTTGCTTTAGTAACTCCCAGTGATTGAATGGAAATTCCTGCCAGGGTCAACATCAAGCAGCCCTGAAAGCAGGTCACTTAGGTAATTCCTTGTGGATTACACTTAGTGGTCACGGTGGTTACCAATGGTCTACAGTCGTGGAGTGAACTCCAGCGACTCACCCATTCGTTGATCTACTTAGGTAGTTCGCGTAAATCCTCTTAGGGTTTACCGATTGGGAACGGTCTTGGTAAGGATTAGAAGGAGTCTTCACACTATGCTGTTGACAATCTCTATTTCCAAACCTATAAGTACCGGATGATTTGTTGCTAACTGTCTACTTGCAGGAATTTCTGACGGTTGCGGTTGATTGCTGAAAAGAAGCTGATCCATTAACACATGCTCACACTTTGAGATCACAATCTAAGAAATCATGATCATTGATTGGGCCTCATATATGCTTCCACAACTCTGATGCAAAAGATCATGATCCTGAAAAGTGTGAGCATGCCAACACTAAGATGTTCATATCACATGGAGACGTTAATGCTCAAAGATGACCCTCCGACATTCTTTTTGGATGATGAAGTTGAAGCTATTCCCAAAGATCATCCATCACATTGAAGGTGTCATCTAGAGTCTTCCTCTTTAAGCACAAAGATCTCAACAATGAAGAATCAAATGGCTACGAGCTACAAAGATGTCTTCAAAGACTTGAATGCTATGACTCAATATTTATTTTCCGGGGTGACCTCCCTTAGGGGGAGATTGTTAGGAATACATTTATTCATCTGAAGACTCGGTCACCCCGAGTATAGCTTATCATGTTGTAGCTTGTAGTATTTATCATATTAGTTAGAACGTAGTTTAGTATTAGTTAATATTTGTAGAGTCGGGTCGGGTTTTTACCCACTGTCAGCTCGATCCACAGCCCGTTTTATGGGGCGTTTAGTAGTTTGTATAAATACCCCTCTCCACTAGTGGAGAGGGTTGGACCTTCATTCACACTAATCTAATCTTCCTACTTGTCTCTCAAGGTTGCACTCTTTCTTCCTTACTCTCTCTTCTAACGCCACACATAACGACTAGTTCTTCATGTTTTCAACTTGATTAGTATCCTACAATTTGATAACTTTTTTGCATTGCAAAAGTGAGCTTTTACAAAAGCTTTTTAAAAAGACTCTGATGAGGCGAAAAATGAACCACTTTTAGGGGGTCATTTAAGCCCGGAATTGAATTTATTTGATCAAATATTGCCCTAAATCGTTCCTTTTGTGATTTTAGGTACTTTGGGAGTGAATTCTGGAAAAGAAGGCATTTTTGGACGTTTTTGGAGCATAAAAGTGAAGAAAACGGCAAAGTCTCAATTTTCCTTGCTGGAACAGTATCTGACGGCGTCACCAAGGCCGTCATGTGTGTTGGTGATGGCCCAGAAACTTCGTGAAGGCGTCACCCAAGGCCGTCACGTGTTAACTTGTCAAAACTTGCGCGCGGAGTAGCTGATATTGTTTTGGTCATAACTTTTGCATACGAACTCGGATTGAGGTGATTCAAAAGCCCACGCGAAGAGGACGAAGAGATCTACAATTTGGTGAAAAAATGGTCGTGACGGCATCAAGAGAACGAGCTGACACCGTCAAGATGGGCCGATAGAAAACTGCCTATAAATATAACTTCATAACTTCATTATTTGTAAGCCCTAAACCCTAAGGTCGATTCCTGGGTTTAGGTGGGTGTTTTTCCAGCAACTTAGAGGGTTTCAATCACTCCATAAACATCATGTATTGGTTTAATGATTCTATCTTAATTATGTTTTCCATTATCATTGTTGTTTGCTCTTCTTTGATGATGATTTGCTAATTCACCTTGTGTCTACTTATGATTATGTGAAACTTGTATATAATTGATTAGATCTCATTGATTTCTTGTTGATGTTTGTGTCTATCTCCATCAATGAGGGCTTGTTGATGTGTGTGTCTATCTCCATCAATTAAGGCGTGACAATTTCAATAGATTTAGTTGGTTTAGTTTATAATTCTTGTTTCCTATTGATTCTTGTTTTGATTGAATGTCTCATCAATGTTAGGCTTAAGAAAACTGGCAAACTTCCATAGGGTAACATGCTTGAATGTCTTAAGAAACATGAACCAATGTGTACTAGGTTTTTATAGTTGTATTTAATGCATGAGCGAATTCTAATAATCCCATGTTAGGAGCTTCTTAGCCGGCTCGACATAGGAGTGAAGTAGGCACTCATAGGATTGGGGAGTTAAGTACGCCACCTCATGAATGGTATTAAGGAATACAACCCATCAATTAAAACAAGGAACAATTCAATAGGTAGAATTGGATAGCTAGCAAGGAGTAACATATCATAGGTAGACATGCTTCACTTATCTTGTAGAACCTTAGTTTAGTTTTCTTGTACATTAGTTTAATTAGTAGCTTTTGGGTTAGTTGATTAGCAACTAATTCCGCCCCTCCTTCCAATACCCGAAATTTTTACTTGCTTTTCATAAAATATAAAAATACAAAAAGAATCATCCTTCACCTTTAGACCTAGTTAGATCAATTTCAATCCTAACGACACTATTCCTGAGTTGAACGATCAATCCCCCGGTACTTGTCACTATACTATACTACAACGATCAGGTAAACTGCCTGGTGGGGGTTGTAAGCTTCTCGAGATCCCTCGAGAGGTAAAGCCTGGTGCAATTCCCACGCATCACACTCGTAATTTTACAAGTGTTTGATAAAAAAAAAATGCAAGATGTTGTTTTCATTAAATGAGTTATGCATTAATTGTGAAATAAACATATTAATATAAAAAGTTATGTATTAAATGTATCAAGTTTTTTAAGACTGCCTTGTATAAGGTTTAACTTAGGATGGCCCAAAACTATAGATAAGACAAACTCATATGCTACCCCGTGGAGTAAATTGCAAAAATCGTCCTTGTGGTTTGGCCAAATTGCAAATTTTGTTCTTGTGGTTCATTGAGTGCAAAGATCGTCCAGATTTGGAAGCTTTAAGTGAGTTCCGTTAGTAGTTACACATTAGTCCTTTTGGCTAACAATCGTTGCAGCGCCCATCCTTTAACCTAACCGCCGTTATAATTTAAATTTTTATTTTTGATTTTTTTTGAAATTTTTTTTCTTCGTCTGTTTTTTATACGATTTTTTTTTTAATTTTTTTCGTCATCTGATTTATTTCAAAATTTGTAGTTTTTACAAAAGAAGAAAAAAAAAAAAAAGTTTTTTGGCACATGTTCAAATTTTTTTGTCGGTACGTATATATGTTCTAAATTTTTTGTACTTTTTTATAAAAAATAGTATATATGTTCTAAAAACTTACGAAAAACGTAAAAAAAAAATTATATGTTTTTACATACGTTCTAGACGTATACAAAAGTATATACGTTCTAAAAATTATAAAAACGTATGCATGTTCTAAAATTTTTATACGTACAAAAAGTTTTTTTGGAGCATATAAAAAACATATATGTTTTTATATATTCTAAAAAAAACTTTTTAATACATATAAAAAAGTATAAAAAGCGTAAATTTTTTATTAGAAAAAACGTATAAAAATTGTTATATACTTTTCATACGTTTTTATATGTTTTATAAAAAAAAATGTTCTTCGTATATAAAAAACATGCAAAAAGCGTTTTTCGTATATAAGAACATTTTTCATATATTAAAATATATAAAAAAAATATCTTTCGTACATAAAAATGTTTTTCGTATATAAAAACATATAAAAAATGATTTTATATTAAACATTTTTATATAAATGTTTTTATATAAAAAAAACATTTTTACATAAAAGCTTTTTATATATATAAAAAAAATTTATTTAAAAATATTTTTTACATAAAAACGTTTTATATAAAAAGTTTTGTGAAATCTTTTTTTTTATATAAAAAACTTTTTTCGTATATAAAAACTTTTTTATAAACCTTTTTATATAAAAACATAATTATATATAAATGTTTTATAAAAAAAACTTTTTATATAAATACATTTTATATAAAAATCATTTTTATATATTTTGATAAATCTTTTATATAAAAAAACATTTTTATATATAAGAAAGTTTTTATATAAAAAAAAATATCGAAAAAAAATTCACATGATAATAAAGTAAGTTTCCAAAAATTAATTTCGGAAAAAAAATTCACATGACTTAAAAAAAATCAGAAAAAGAATCGAAAAGAATATTCATCAAAAAATTCAAAAAAAAAATTATAACGGTCGTTAGTTTAAAAGATGGGCGCTGCAATGATCATTAGCCAAAATGGCTAACTTGTAACTATTAACGGAACTCACTTAACGCCGGTTAACATGAAGGACTACAAGTGCACGTAACAATGCCAAATCCGGAAAATCTTTGCACTTAATGAATCACAAGGACAACACGTGCAATTTGAGCAAACCACAAAGACGATTTTTGCAATTTACTCCAACCCCATGTTACACCAAAAATAAAAATAAAAAATGTGGGCAAAGATTTGAATCGAAAGATGTAATGTTCCATAAATGAATATTTGATGCAAACCTTTTTTTTTAAGGGGATCTTCAAATATTACTTTCTTAAACTCTAAAAGTGGTCATAGTTAGCGATAGGGATGAACTATGTTATAAAACTTTATTACAAATAAGGTTATAACTAGCGTGAGGTGTGGCGTAACGGTATAATCAAGCCTCACGTCTTAGCGGGCATGGCGAACCTTTTGCGTTTATAAAACGTAACATAAGGCGGCACAACATATGAAAATATTTATATTATTTATACCATATTTCATACATTTTGAGTTATAAAAAGACGTGGCATAAGACGGCATAACGTGTGGCGTGAAGACATAACCAAGCTTCACGTTTTTGCGAGTTTACGAAGCCTTTGCACGTCTTTTAGAACCATATTACAAGGGTTCACTATTCAAAAGAAAAAGTTAAGGGACGAACAATGTAATTTACTCGACAAAATGGTAATAATTAAAAATTATAGATATCTATCTATACTACATATAAAGCATGAATGACTCTCTCTTCAAAATTTTAAGACTTACAAGAAATTAAGCATGGTTTACAATACTTTAATAGACTCAATTTTCAGAATTACAACAAAGTAAGCATATTGTACAACAAAATAAAGCGTAATATCTTTTTAAGACTAAAATTCTATGAAATAACATTAATGCTATTAAAAACAACCCTTCACTAAAAAGTACAACCATTTAAGCACAATGTACAATAGCTTCAAGCAATTTTCATATTTACAACAAAATAAACATAATGTACAACAAAATAAGCATGATGTAATTTTCAGACTTACAACATTAATGTTATTAATGACTATAATGAGTACTACTTACAAGAAAAGAAACATAGTGTACAACATTTTAATGTATATAATTTTCAGACGTACAAGACAAGAAGCATACTGTACAACAAAACACCACATTAATGCTATTTAATGTAGTCAATTATTTAACTGGTTAATAAATACAATTAATATAGTTATTAAAACACCCCTTACATAAAGAATACAAATTATCAAGCATATTGTACAACAAAATTAAACACAATTCCTGCATTAAATTTTACTACTACAAATATTAAAGCACATTATACAAATATTAAAGCCCGAATGGGCAACGGGCCAAATAAGCTTGAGCTCGAACGGGCGCGGACCAAACGAGCTCGAGCCCGAACAGGCATGGGCCAACGGGTTCGAGCCTGAACGGGCATGGGCTATACGAAATTCTTGATATCCGTAAATTTATTGTCAAAAATAACATAATAAACTAAAATACATTATTCATCAAAAAAATTTATTTCAGGGTACTCGCTGCTGCAACGCGCGGGTACCCTGCTAGTAATTACTTGACTAGTCTATATTACATATAATGCATGAAGTACTCTCTCTCCAAAATTTTCAAATTTACAAGAAATAATGCATGATTTACAACACTTTAATTCACCCAATTTTTAGAATTACAACAAAGTAAGCATATTGTACAACAAAAAACAGCGTGGTGTCATTTTAAGACCAAAATTTTACTAAACAACATTAATGCTATTAAAACCACCTCTTCACTAAAAATTACAACCATTTATGCACAATGTACAATAGCTTTTAAGTAAATGCACGTCATAAAACACAAAGCACAAGTATGTAAAGTTCAATGATTTTTAAGGTCAACAATCTATTCAACACATATAACTAATACACTAATTAATTCACCCCTACACCAAAATATATAATCATTTAACCATAATGTACAAGCTAATCAAGTTACTAAGCCAAGTACTTAAAAATAAAGTCATTAGGTGGGCACAGTGGTCGGTCGACCGGACCCGTCGCCATTGCGCTGACCGAGTCGCCGCCACTGCAACCACAAGATCGATGAAGGTCGGACGGCTCCAAAATTCACAAACCAGTCACCCCCTCGACCAATTAATACATTCCACAAAAGAAGAAAAAAAATGTACCGTTACATATCAAAACAAAAACGAATATGAAACGAAAGAAGAAAAGAGCAATCATCAATCAAGCCAAAACAAATATCAAACTTATTCCATCTATGGTCCACGAACTGAATGTATACAGCAACAATAAAACCCAACATCTACATCTACCTCAGTTCTAACCCCATCTCAAAACCACCATCAGGGTCAACACAACATAAAACCTTAGAGAGAGTTTTCACTTAATATTCAAGAAAAGTGTCTGGTTTTCTAGCAAACATAGATTGTTGGTTATGTTCGGTTATCAAGATAAGAAAGAAAGGATGAGTATGTGATGTTTGTGTGGCTGCAAATCATGGCTGCATATTTTTGTGAGGAAAATTAGGGTAGGAATGAGGTAATTTAGGTTTTGTAAACGTATTTATAAGTCCAAACATTTGGGTTGTATACCGGTTTGGTTATTAATTGGGCTGGACAAATGATATATCAAATTGTTTGGTAGTTTTATCATGGGCCTTAATATATATTGACGATTAAAGTTTGTTTAGGCTGAAAATGGATTTAGACTAATTACTAATTGAGCCGTATATTATTTGTATGGTATAGCTGATTTTGGGCTAATTTTTGATATTTGGTTCATATGAATAGTATATATTAAAAATGAAAATGTAGGGGATATATATAGTATAAAAAAGATGGATTTTTTTTAAATAAAAATATAAATGTCAGTCGCCTTACTATGCTTAAAAGGTCGCATGTAAGTCAGAAAATTTATAGGTGATTGTGTTGATGGAAAGAATCAAGATTTCTGTTTGTGGTAGCTTAGGTTAACAAAAATGAAATTATACTACTGTTTTTTTTTTTGTTTTTTTTATTGGTCCCAATACCGTCTTCCACGATATATGGGGAGGTTGAGATATAGACAGCCTTACCCCTACCTAAGGTAGAGAGGCTGCTTCCAGTTCTATCTAAGATAGGAAAGGACCTTCGGCCTTTTGTAGGGAGTGAGAATCGAACCATTGACCTCTAGGTTAAGATGCAAGGGATTTTCCAACTGATCCAACCCTAAAATTATTGTTATTTGTAATTAATCATTAAAAAAATATAGCCGCATAACATCACATTACCAAAAAATATAGTCATAGGAAACCCGCCGCCGCAACGCGCGGGTACCCTGCTAGTATCTATCTATACTAATAAACCAGAAAACTTTACAACCCCTCCAAGCATGTTCTGCAATTAATTTTCTTACGTGTCTCGATTGTGATTGGTCAGTGATTTAATGCGGTACAACACCTCACTCCATTCCTTTATTCAGTTCATCAAAAAGGAATCTCTCCATAAGTTGTTCATATCGATTGATTTATTTTTAGCAAAGAATTAATGCATTCATTTTCTTTGTATCTGATTTTTCTAATCATTAAATTCATTCAAATCCTTATGATTCAATCATCCAAAAATAAACTTTCTTCCTTCATACGATTTTTCATTTGAATCTCATAATAGTCGGTTTCTCCAACACATTAAATCATTCCTAACACCTTCCTTCTACTCCAAAACACGCTCCAAATCTCAATGCGATGCCATGGTTTAGATCTTAAGAGAGGAACGCTGCATAATTTGTAAGTTTTTGTGTTATTTGGTTGCTTTTATCTTTTACCGATTGATGCGTGGGAATCGCAACAGGTTTTACCTCTCGAGGGATCTCGAGAAGCTTACAACCCCCACCAGGCAGTGTACCTGATCGTTGTAGTATAGTATAGTGACAAGTACCGGGGGATTGATCGTTCAGCTTAGGAATAGTGTCGCTAGGATTAGAAAGCCTAAATACTAGTTCTAAAGGTGAGGGATGATTATTTTTGTGTTTTTATATTTTTTAGAAAGCAAATTAAAATCTCGGGTTTTGGAAGAATGGGCGGAATTAGTTGCTATTCAACCAACCCAATACTAAGATGCAATCAAAATAAAATACTAGAAAAGAAAATAAACTAATTTATACTAAAGTTGTGAGCAGTAATTGGAGAAAATGTGTTTACTTAGATTTCACTACTCCCTAGATATCTTTTACACGTTAATTATTTGTTATAATTGCATGGATGACGGATTGTATTCCTTAATACCATTCATGGGGTGGCACACATAACTCCCCAATTCTATGAACTCTTATCTCCTCCTACACCATGCCCAGTACAACTATAGGGATTGTAAACAGTGGCTCATGCATTAAATACAACCAATAAAGACATAGTGCGCGTTGGTTCATGTTTCTTAAGACGTTCAAGCATGTTACCAATTGGAGATCTGCCAGTTTTCTTAAGCCTAACATATAAATCATTCATCCAAGACAAGAATAAACAAGTAATCAACACATAATCAATATCTAGGTTTCATTAGATCTAAACAAACACAAAAGAGATCTAGCCTAGCATGATAGAATTAAGACAAGAACATGATATAGACAACCAACACATAGACATATTGATTGAATTAGAAGAACACTTATCTTGATTAATCATGCAAGGTATCAAGGGGTTGGAACCCTTGAAAAACCTGTAAAGTTACACCAAAATCGTACTTAGGGTTTCTCCCAAAACTTCTCTCTTTTGTGAAAAATTAGAAAACTATATATAGAAAAAGGGGTCTGACGGCGTCAAGACCAAATAGGTGACGCCGTCATCTCGCCGCCAAAACAATCCTCGGACTGCCTAGATCTACATTTGACGCCGTCAAGAACAACACATTTTCAGGCCGTCACGACTTTAACTCTTGACGCCCTACCCTCATGACGCCGTCAAAACTCTTCTGGGTCGTCATGGACTTTTACTCTTGACGCCGTCATAATCTTCCTCTTGACGCCGTCATGCACTGTTCCCAGCATGGAAAATTAAGACTTTGGCGTTTTCTTCACTTTTATGCTCTAAAAACGTCCGAATTGCTTCCTTTTCCAGATTTCACTCCCAAAGTACCTAAAATCATAAAAGGAACGATTTAGGGCAATATTTGATCAAATAAATTCGGATTCGGGCTTAAATGACCCCCTAAAAACGGATCATTTTTCGCCTCATCATATACCCTTACACTTGAGATTTGCTTGTCCTCAAGCAAATGCGCTTTTATTCTACTCAAAAGACAAGTTAGGGGTCATTTAACACCAATATAAAAGTAATTACAATAAATAATCGTTCCACTAAAGACCAATAGACAAGCACGGAGGTCATACACAAGCACCTCACAAATAGTGTTTAGATACTCACATCTCTCGGGTGTAATAAAGTGTAAAATACAATATGGAAACGGAAGATATCTCTCATTACCTGTCATAGCAAAATAGATTACCATAGGCTTGGGAAAGGATCAAACCTCCACCACATAGCGTAAGCACCTAGGATAAACTATCAAAGAGGTCTTTTAAAGGGTTGTAACGTTAGGTGTAGGGATATGAAATACACGGTTTTGTTGGATAAAGGAAGTTTTTACTGGTGGCGAGTTAACAATCTTGGTTAATTACATGTACAATGTGGCGTTGCTAAGCCAAGACTAGACTCGACTTAAGTTAATAAATTGAAAATAACAAAAACATAAAATGAACATAGAATAAAAAAGGATGGTAGTCCGTATGTTTTTTTCTCTTTTTTTTTTTTTTTTTTTTTTTTTTTTTTGCATACACTCTTACCCTACCATCCAAAATAATACATCATAGGGAATGAACATTCCCCTTACACTTGAATCCTTACATACTTTACAATAAACTAAACTAATGACTCGAATTAAGAAAATCAAAACACTTGGAGCACTTTTAAGATTAACGTACATATGGGGGTAATAAAATGATGTTCTTCCCCATTACTCCATAAAATAAGTACTTACCCATGAGTCCCAATCGTCCCAAAATAATATGTACAAGGATATGACTCGACTTAGCAACCATGTAATCAATTAGAAAGTTAACTTAGGGTTTAAGAAATAACAATAATGCACTAAAAATGAGCGCATACATGGAAGGCTAAGGCGATTTGGTTGTACATTTAAGTGGGGTGTAACAAATTCTTCCTTTAAGTAAAATGCTTAAAGTTAGAAATGAAAAGATAGGCTCGGAAGGGTGTACTAGGGGTTTCGTGTACTAAAAATGAGTACAACGCTAAGGGTGTGGGAAAAATTAGTTGACTTAACTAGCCAAGTAATATGACTTAAATGGTCAAGTAATTATAATACGGGTTTAACACAAGGGTGATCCTAATGCCTCTTATCATGTAGTAAATCCTACCACACGAATGTAGTCTCACTAGCGGTCTCGGGATGCATCACTAACGCAAGTTCTAGAATCTAAATGCTACCGGTACACTCATAAGCACTAATAGTAAATGCTTTTCCTATCAAATCTAAAGGCGAACCTCACATTTTTGGGTGGAAAATTTTTCTGAATATACGGTTATGTGCTAGTCATACAATCTCCTATCCATGAGACGCTTGCTATGGCTAAAGTTTCACTCCTAAATGTTGTAAAAAATTTTAAATTTGGCGCTAAAATTGCACTAACAAGTATTTCTCATTGTTTTATTACACATCTACCATTAAACAAAACAAACTCAAGCGAAAGTGCATATGTAAGGTATCATCATTTTACCCTCCCCTTACACTTAAGATGAACATTGTCCCCAATGTTCAAGTAAAGAATGTAAAAGTGAAAAAGTAAAGAGAATGAAATCAAATACTCCCCTGATTCGCTCGGTATGGATAATAGGATGGCCAGGTTAAATCTTCCTCCAAGAAAATGAACAATCAAAGCTTCCCTTCCAGAATATAAATCATCTTCTTGTCATACATAACCTGTAAAACCTGACAAAATAGACAAGACAACCTCGCGTAAAATCGGCGGCATCCTATATAAGTTTCTAAATCCTAGAAAACAAGATAAAATATAATGCTTGTGGAATGAAGTTTGCAGATCTCCTGGAGATTATAAAGCTTAATAATTCACAAAAACCATAAGACTCCGTTAGAAAAACAAAACCGGTAAAATTTCCAGATTTTAACTCCTGACGCCGTCAAGAGTAAACCCCTGACGCCGTCAGAATTGACCTGCAGAAATCCTTATGTTAAGTTTCCGGAAAATTTCTGGAAAAACTTGGTCCTACTTCCTGGAAAATCCTGCAAAACTTCATTATGACTCAATACAAGCATTTGACTCTAACAAATACGAATATACATACTCATTTAATATTGTGGAGAATCATGATCGGTTTGTTTCTTAAAAACATATTTGGGGTTTCCCCTTACACTTATCTTTTGCAAAAATACTTCTAGGTGGAGTTAAGACTAGGCCAAAACAACAAAGTAAAGTATTTCCACTATTTAATTTAGAAACATGATCTACCAACAATAAAAATAAAGCATGCATACGGAAGCAAATAACAATCAAACAAATAAAATCACACAAAACATGGGTTGCCTCCCAAGAAGCGCTTTTCTTTATTTACGAGTCTTGTAGCTAGACTCAAGGTCATGGGTTACTACGTGATTCGGGTGAGTTCCTCGTTGAGGACATCTTTGGGATCAAACTTAGGTTTCAACTTTCTATCGGTTTCCTTAGTATGGTATGACCTTTCAAACTTTTCTCCATCCGGATCATACAAGGTCATTCTAATATGCCATGACCCGTCACCTTCTTTAGGTGGCTTGTCCCACCTCCATTTACACTTGTCTCCCTCTCTTTTCCATTTATTCCTCTCTATGTTGATGGGCATTACGCTTAATAACTCAATCATCTTCCTAAAGACTAAGGGATCCTCAAAGGGGTCAAGCTCTTCATCTCTAGCTATGAGTTGTTCTACCGAATGTGTCTTTTCAACAAAATCTTTTTCTAGATAGAATGGGCATTGAGGTCCTATAAAGTTCCTTTCTATCCAAGGTCCATATCTAGACGGTCTCCTATTCATCTCTACCCAATGCGGTGTCGGTTCATCATCACAATCATAACTATGCTTCTTTACATCGTACACTGACCAAGTATCGCCTTCACCTACCGTTATCTTGGATTCCTTGCAATCTATCATGGCACTAGCGGTTACTAAAAATCCTCTTCCCACCAATAATGGGCATGTAGTGTCACTAACCATGTCTAGGACGTGAAAATCCGCTAATATAGTTAACTTTCCTACGTGAACGACTACATCCTTAATCATTCCAACCGGGTGGGCAATACTCCCATCCGCTAGCCCTATCAATACCTCCGTTTCCTCTAACTTTCCTAGCTTAAGAGCGGTGAGTAAGGACAAGGGAATCAAGTTGAGGCTTGACCCTAAATCGGCTAGTGTGTCGAAAGCTTTGGATCTTCCTATCCTACAAGGTAAAACAAATATACCCGGATCATCAAGCTTTTTAGGCAACTTGTTTTGAACGAAGGCGGTCCCATTTTTACCTAGCTTACACTTCTCATATTTTTCTAGGAGGGCACTATAGTAAGGAGCACGCGCTAAGACATCAATGACGGGGCATTCAAGGTGAAGTTCTTTGAATTCATCGTCAAGGTCTTGCGTAAGAGGTGTTTCAACTAAGCTTTTGACCGGCTCTATAGTGGGTGTTTTATTTGATTGGTCCTTTTGGGAAACTTGGTTTTGTTTGAAACACGTGCTCGTTGATTTAACCGAGTAGTATTGTGGACACGAAGTGGGTGACAAAACTGAGGATATGGAATTAACAGTTAGTTTCGGATTCTTGACCGTGTCGCTCGGGAGTGCTCCCATTTCTCGGTCATTGAGAACTTTCAACAATGCATCAATCTTAGTGGTCATCTTGCTTTGCTTTTGTTTGAAATCGGCTACAAACTTAGATATGCGAGCTTCTTGAGATGCCATGAACTTTGACATCAATCCTTCAAGATTGTTGGTACTACCATAGTTGTTAGAAGGATTGTTGTTGAAAGTACGGTTGGATGGTGGACCGTTTGGTTGGTAACGATTAGGCGGATTGGAAGAATTGGGTTGATTTTGTTTCCACCTAAGGTTTGGGTGATTTTTCCAAGAGGGGTTGTATGAATCACCGTAAGTGTTTGGCTCGGGTTTGAAAGTGTACCACTTATCTCCCGCTTCATCGGTACGCGTGGATGCGTAATCCGCAAAAGCTGTTCCGGGGAGTTCCACACAATCACGAGTGTCATGGGGACCACTACATAATTCGCATGAAGAAGTGATTTTGTTCACTTGGCTTGAAGGCTTCGGAGCTTCGTAAGATTTCATGAGAAACTTGACTTGGTCCTCAAGTTCCATGATCCTATGGTTGGGAGTGCTAGAATTGTTCGAAGGCAAAGATATTGCCTTGACTGTTTTGTTCAAATCACGGGGATCATTCCAACTTTCGTTGTCATAGAGAGCAAGATATTCTATGAGTTCCCACGATTGTTCCGCACTAAGATCACGTAGCTTACCACCGGCCGATTGGTCAATGGCTCGCCTCGTGGAGATGTCGATATGGTCATAAAAAATTTGGACTTGGAGCCAAAGATCTATGCCATGATGAGGGACTTTTTGGAGTAAGTCCTTGAAACGGGTCCATGCTTCATAAAGAGATTCATTCTGACGTTGTTGGAACATCAAGATGTCATTTCTAAGCTTATTAGTTCTCCCCGGTGGGAAAAATTGAGCAAGGAAACGAGTGGTGAGATCATCCCATGTGGTGATGGATCCCGCGGGTAAACGCTCAAGCCATTGACTAGCTTGATCCCGTAGAGAGAATTGGAATAGGCGTAAACGGGTAGTCTCTCTAGTTTCAACACCTAGGTCTATGGAATCTACGATTTTGAGAAAGTCCTTAAGATGTTGGTTTGGATCTTCGGAACGAAGTCCATGGAATGCACATCCGCTTTGCACCAACCGGATGGTGTCGGATCGCAAGGGGGTCACATTGGCTCCGGTGAGCTCAATGGTGTTTCGGTAGCCTTGGAGGCTAGGTCGGGAATACTCTCCTAAGGTTCGGGGCCTAAGGGGTTCTAATGGTGGGTTTTGTTGTGGTGGGATGACGGGTTCAAAGATGTTACCACCTTCCATGATGTCGGATGGTAAAGAGTTACGAACAAAGGCAAGAAGAAATAAGATAGACTAAGGAAGACCTAAAAATAAAAAATAAAATCTTACTAGAAAGGAATCTAGCAAGTAGACCTAATAAAAAGAAACTCTAACCTAGACAATAACTATTCCCAGGCAGCGGCGCCAAAAACTTGATGCGTGGGAATCGCAACAGGTTTTACCTCTCGAGGGATCTCGAGAAGCTTACAACCCCCACCAGGCAGTGTACCTGATCGTTGTAGTATAGTATAGTGACAAGTACCGGGGGATTGATCGTTCAGCTTAGGAATAGTGTCGCTAGGATTAGAAAGCCTAAATACTAGTTCTAAAGGTGAGGGATGATTATTTTTGTGTTTTTATATTTTTTAGAAAGCAAATTAAAATCTCGGGTTTTGGAAGAATGGGCGGAATTAGTTGCTATTCAACTAACCCAATACTAAGATGCAATCAAAATAAAATACTAGGAAAAAAATAAACTAATTTATACTAAAGTTGTGAGCAGTAATTGGAGAAAATGTGTTTACTTAGATTTCATTACTCCCTAGATATCTTTTACACGTTAATTACTTGTTATAATTGCATGGATGACGGATTGTATTCCTTAATACCATTCATGGGGTGGCACACATAACTCCCCAATTCTATGAGCTCTTATCTCCTCATACACCATGCCCAGCACAACTATAGGGATTGTAAACAGTGGCTCATGCATTAAATACAACCAATAAAGACCTAGTGCGCGTTGGTTCATGTTTCTTAAGACGTTCAAGCATGTTACCAATTGGAGATCTGCCAGTTTTCTTAAGCCTAACATATAAATCATTCATCCAAGACAAGAATAAACAAGTAATCAACACATAATCAATATCTAGGTTTCATTAGATCTAAACAAACACAAAAGAGATCTAGCCTAGCATGATAGAATTAAGACAAGAACATGATATAGACAACCAACACATAGACATATTGATTGAATTAGAAGAACACTTATCTTGATTAATCATGCAAGGTATCAAGGGGTTGGAACCCTTGAAAAACCTGTAAAGTTACACCAAAATCATACTTAGGGTTTCTCCCAAAACTTCTCTTTTGGGAAAAATTAGAAAACTATATATAGAAAAAGAGGTCTGATGGCGTCAAGACCAAATAGGTGACGCCGTCACCTCGCCGCCAAAACAATCCTCGGACTGCCTAGATCTACATTTGACGCCATCAAGAACAACACATTTCCAGGCCGTCACGACTTTAACTCTTGACGCCCTACCCTTATGACGCCGTCAAAACTCTTCTGAGTCGTCATGGACTTTTACTCTTGACGCCGTCATAATCTTCCTCTTGACGCCGTCATAGCACTAAGCAAATGAGCGATTTTGGTAATTAATCCCGAACACACCATATGGTCTAAAGATTGCAACTTTTTTGAATTTTATCTTATTGTTCTTTTTATTTACATGTCTATGTGATGATTTTTTGCACTAAGAGCTGAAGCTAAAAATTGGTGCTTCTTTCGCCCACTTTATCGCCGTCACAATCAATTGTAAGTGATGATTTTTTTTTACTTTACAATCAATTGTAAGTGATTATTAAGATTTCTTCATTTTGAATTAAATTTTGTCTCATAGAATGTTTTTTCTAAGATATGAAAGGTATTAATTTCCTTTCATGTGAACTTGAGTGGTTGTTTGAAAATCTCACTGGGAATTGGTCACAAACACGATCTAAAATCTTATATCACTACAATTTTGGGAAATTCTTATTTACTATTCAAGTAGCTTTTAATCCTATTACAATATTTGCTGAATGACTTTCGAGCCGCTTGACCCATGTTACTTGGTTCTTTTCATACTAACCTTATTCTAATTTGTAGAGTGTTTTGTTCTTTTTTTTTAAGTATTAATTTTTTAATGTAGGTTCACTAAGTTTGGAGGCGCGGTTGCCAGAAGAAGACTTGGCATTTTCCATGGCTAAATTTATTCATACGGGTGGATCATTTATATTTATAAATTATTATATGGTAACTCTAAGGTTTACAAGTATTTTGTTATATTTAATATCGGACTTGCTTGGTAATGTCATCTAAAAAGTGTTATTTTCTTTAATTCTGACAGTACCATTGAGGAACTAATTTTGATAGGACTACTGGTGGTCTGTTTATTGCCACAAGGTACGACTATGATGCCCCTTTCAATGAACTTGGTACATTCCATATTGAATAATATATTGATCCGTGCCTAAAGTAGGATGTAAAGGTGAAAACATGAACGGGTTGTGTAACAGGTCAAATGGGTAAATCTTTCATCGGGTCAAAAGTCGTAGGGGTTGGATAATGTTCAGTATTTCAGTTTAGCATCGGGTAAAATGGCAAACTGCAGTACGGGTCAAGTTAGGCTGGACTAATCCGGAAAACTAAATTTTCAGGCCATTTTTTGCTACATGTTTGTTTATTTTATAGATAGTAGTTACAACATTTAGTTTCTGATATAATCATTTAGAAATCAAATCTATATGGGTTTACATTTAGCCAGTATCAAACTTACCTTAAATCTTGAGCATAGTGCACCTTATAAATGTGCAACAAGTTTTTGTGAAAATGACTTGGTATATTGAGCATTCCCTTCACTAACAAAACAATATGGATTTTATTGTAGGCAATAAATATAAAACTCGCAAGGATAATAAGTGTTACAATGCTTAAACTAAGAATAAGTTTTTAATTTTCACGTTTGATAATGATACAATGGTTAGTTTTTTAATTCCTATACCATTTTTAGTGATTAATTGTGGTGACATTCATTTAACGTAGAAGTATCTATCCTCAAAAAATGGTTGGTATCTTACTAATGTTATTAGTTATTGAGATTTTTTATAGTGATATGTTAGAAGGCCTGTGCACACCTATGCATTCCTGTTCATATATCAGATAATTACATAATATTAATGATAGTTGATATTAGAAGTTAACTAAAGATCATGCATCATTGTTTTACAAAGATCCCGCCATATTCCATACCAAGTACTGTTTCTCCTTATTCATCTGTTCTTATCTCCAACATAACTCACACTCCACTATGAACAAGAAGAGGATCAGTTGCATACACTGGGTTTAAAACCCATGCAGTGAATTGGGTTTGTAATAATGGGGTTGGTTTAAGTAAGAAAAAAAAGATGCGGGTTTGTCGCATATGCGGGTTTCTTGGAGTTACCACTTCTTCCTTTTCTTGTGATCAGGTATCTTCACATGGGTGTGTTTGGATATGATTTTTATAATGTTTATTAGCTGTTTTTGGGGTGTCTGCCATTGTGTTCCAATACTGAACATACCTTAATGATTATTAGTGCTTGATTATTTAGATTATGTAATTAGTTTTAAATAACCTGCTTAGGGTAGCTGATTAAACTGTGTTTATTATGTTTTGATAGTATAACATATAAGCAGTTTTGAGGTTGTTTGAATCACAGTTGGGGTTGTTAATCTTCTTTATCTACTTTGGAAAAGTAACAAGTTGGATAATGTTTAAGTGCTTATATACACGGAAATAAGCTGATAAGCCGGTACCATCCTAACAAAACACAATAAATATATAAGCACTTAAGAAGCAGGCCAAAACAACCCTTTAGGGTGAAGTAAGTAGTGTTCACAAATCAGTTTGTATTTCCATGTTCCAAACTACTTATTGATCAAATAGTGGACTTTCATACTTAACTATATAATTTGTGTGGGCGTGTGAGTTACTCTTTTAAAAATAAGAGGATATTTATTATTTCATAATCATTTAGCCAATTTGTGGCTTTACCACCTTAAACTAACAAATAGGATCATGGATTCTCGTATTACAAGTCAAACCGGATGGGGTTAAAACAAGTCACTTTTAGTGTGAGTCAAAACAAGCCACTTTTAAGTATTACTCCTCGAAGAATATATGAATCCCATTTAAAACAAATCACTTTTAAATGCAAAATTTCTCACTTTGAACCCTCATTTTTTGAAATTAAGGGTTGCACATTGAAACCATTTGTTATAAATGGGTCAATTCGGGATACAAATCCTTAATAAGTTAACTGGAGAAAAATAACTTATATGGGCCAAAGTTACAAACTTATTACAGTACTATTTAATAGCTTAAAATTTAGGACAAAAAAAGGTATTCTTACCAACAGCTTGACTCGACTCCTTTTGACCCATACTCAAAGTAACCAATTATTATCCATTATTTAGCCCGCTCAGTCATACCCTTGTGAATGAAACTATAACTAAAAGTAAGACCCATGGAATATGAAATATTATAGACTTACTGGATTGTTATTGCACGTGTCACCTCATGGAAGAAAATGTTAAATGTCAGATGGTGAAGGAGATGGAGAAGGCGTACATGTGTTTTCGACTTCATTTCATGATCTGTTTTAATTAATTTGTATATTGAGATTCAGTTTTATAGATTTTAATTTTTAAAGGATTTGGACATATATCTTTTCTTGTTTTTATCGAATAACTCTATTCTTTTCATGTTCTTTTAAATTAAACTTTGTTTGTTTCGGTTATTCTAATGGTGGTTTTTTCAGTTTATATAATGTTTTTTCTGTTTCTGACGGCAGGTTCGTGTCTCACATGGTTTTAAGTTGCAAACCATTCAGGGACGTTTGGAATAATGAGCGGGTTCGTTAGCCAGTCAAATGGGTATTTTTGGCATGATTCGGTTTGACTCAGTGCACTCTTTGGCCATTTTCAACTTTACAAATAAAAAATGATTTCAAATATCCTATAACTTTTGGAGTAAAATAACTATTTAGCCTTTATTGAACACACATATTGTGTAGACTCTGGACACATTTAACCGATTATAGATTAAACACATCCCATGTGACATATTCATAATTGAATGGGTCGAAACCACCACCTTTTGCTCCATGTTTTAATTAAGTATGTTTTCTTCTACTGATTCACCTTTGTTAACTATAATTCAATATCAGCATTGCCCTTATTTTGTTAACTAAAATGTCATCTAAGCATAAATATTCACTATCTTAGTTACTACAGGTAATTAATCCGGAAATGAAGTTTAATCATATTATTTTTCATGGTGGTGATATGTATCGGTTTCTTTCTTAAAAGAAACGTAGCTGTTATCATGGACATGCTGAAGGTTATGAAGAGGATGCTTGGTGTATATAATGATTATGGAGGGTCGAGCCCCTCAATTGGTAAGTTCTATGCTAAATAGTCGAATGCTTGATATCAATGGGGTTGTCAAAATGGAGGGGATGGGAAATCGAAATAAAATGGATTTTATTCAAGTTAGGCCAGCCGGGTTGATCGACCAACACTTTGTCTTTTAAAATGTATAAATAACAGTTTTAGAAAAAAACTGTTAGTGAAGCCAGAAAAGAAATTAGAAAGAGATGTGTATATAGCAAATATATTACACAACGAACCATTTGCTATTTATTATTAAAATTTTCATATTATAGTATAAAGAGGCTGTTTAGGATTGCTTATTGAGTGTAATATGAGGTGCTGAGGTTGTTTGTCAAGATTTGTTGGTCTTTGTAACCTCAAATTTGAGCAAGCACGTGTATATCCATGATACTAAATGGTCTCTTTAACCTCAGCATTTGTTTTGTATGTGGATATGTATATAGTCGTGTTAGAAAGAACACTAACCTTTTGAATATTGGAGGATCTGAATGTCTGAATGTATGCTTTAAGACCTGAAGTATTTGGTGGATCTCCAAGAACAAAGATTCAAGAATGAGATGACTCAAATGCTACTTTGGCTCTAAAGTTAAAAATTATAGTATTTTTTTTTTAATGTTAGTTTTCTTTTGTCAGTTCTAAACATTCTTAACAATATACTGGTTTCTCTTTTGGTTTGGGTTTGGAGTCACCGTATATGTTGGATACTTTGTGATTTTTTTGTTTAATGCTCCAAGCTTTTTGTTCCATGCTTCTTAAAATGGACTGTTATTACTGTGAGTGTGGTAATGTAATAATCAACATAACTGGTGTCTTATAAGGCATCTAATATGATTTTCCTTCACTGTCATAGTTTTGATACAATGTTTGTTATATTGAACGTTGGTACCGGTGGCTTCACATAGTAAGCTCTATTGTAAATCATCTGGCCAGTTGAATCCTAAATGAATTATTTGTTAAAAATCCCCGTGATTTCATGGGTCTATAAGCTACATACATTTGCTTGTGAAGAACACCAAATTTAGAGACGACGATGCAAGGACTTTTACTATATTAATAGTTACAAACACAATTGTTTATACGATTGTTGACTTATTACTTATTATTCATTTTAAAAAAAATAACGGAACATGTTTACGTTCGTTGTTATTTATTACTTTATCCACACACCAAACTTCTTTTACTTACATTTTTCTTTTATACTTATTAGATGTTCACAGAATGGACATTTTCTTGAAGTGTTCTTTCTTACTTTATTCGAGGCAAGAAAATAATGGAGCATGTTTATGTTCGTTGTTCTTTCTTACTTTATTCACGTGCTTACTTTTTCTTTTTAATAAAAAACCTTCTAAAATCCTGTGGATTCCACGGGTCTATAAGCTAGTACTATATAATAAACGACTACATGTTACAACTCTTCGAAGCATCTCATGCAATCAATGCGATGATATGTCTCGACTGTGATTGGCTAGTGATTTAATGCGTACAACACCTTCAATGCATCACTTTTCAAACAGCTACATGTTTATACTATATAATAAACAGCTACATGTTACAACTCTTTGAAGCATCTCATGCAATCAATGCGATGATGTGTTTCGACTGTGATTGGCTAGTGATTTAATGCGTACAACACCTTCAATGTATCACTTTTCAAACACTAAAACATAAAAATAAATAAATACAAACTTCTTTCATACGATTATTAACTTTGCTATTTTTATTAATCATTAAATGCATTGTTTCCTTTGTAACCGAATAGGACAAAAAATTCAAAACCATATCAAGTAAATGAAAAACAAATCCTTTAAAAAAATACATATCATCCTCTCCAAATCAAAATCAATGCTGTCAAAATTGTAATATGGACAGGATTCGATCTTCTTTTGAATCAAATTGTGGGTGTATATCATAAAAGGTTTGACTTCCATTATGCCCAACTTTATATTAAAATTCGTTAATTTCTTTTGTTATATTAAAATTGTTAATTTCTTTTGTTATATTGTTATGTTATGAATTATGAATTAGACAGATTATCTTTTCAGGTAGCTAATGATATTTGTGTAAGATTGATCAACATGAAATAAAGCCTTTAACCTTTTGATTAGCGAGGGTGATGAGTGTCAAAATACTCATCATTTTATACCAATCTGAACTGCCAAAACATCCAAAAACACTCAAATATGCATCAAAATACTTAAAATATCTTAGAAGTGTGTTTTATATGTTTCAAATGCAAAATATTCAAAAACAGATGAAAAACGTACAAAGTTTGCATAATTGGCAGTTTCAGTCCCTCAAGTTTCAAAAGTTGTCAAACTAGTCCCTGGTAATCCAAAACATATAAAATATCATCAAAGGTCCTTGGGGATTCACAAGTTGTCAAAATAAGTCCTTTAATGTAAAAATTGCAAAATTACAACTTTAGTCCCCCAAGTTTCAAAAATGTCAAAATTAGTCCTCGTGTTTTAAAAATTGGAGAATATCAAATATTACCCTTGTACTATTCTTAAATGACAAAATTGGTCCTTTTGATAAACTTTTGGGAATTACATAATTAGTCCCTCAAAAATCCAAATATGACATAAATGGTCCCCGGGTGATTTAAAATGGGAAAATTACAATTTTTGGTCCTTGGTTTATTCTAACATGGTAGGAATGGTCCTTGGTTTATTCTGCAATTTACGTTTTTGGTCCCTATGGTTTTCATTTCTACAAATACAAACGGACCCTTAATTAAAATACCCAAAACCAAATCAAATCCAAAACACAAACAACCACCAGCCCACTCCCTTGGCCCAACCTATCACCCAGCCCAATCCACCCCTTGGTCAAATATCGGTCAAACCCACCAATACTACTCCCCTTCTTCCTTTTTCCCTCCCAACACACTGCAACCAAACCACCCTTCACCACCTTACTGGTTTCACCCCCAACTTGCTACCAGCTGTCTACCCACTCTCCTCCACCTCCACAACAAACCAAGCCCCATTAATTACCCTAAAAACCTCTCCACGCAAACTACAGTGTCCCAAGACTTTTTGGCGCGAAAAGCCATTTTGAACGGCTAGGATCAATCAGACAAAATCAAAGGTTCAGATGTGTTGGGAAAGTGTCAGAGGGTCCCACTTAACCCTAAATATCATCTACATAAGGAAAAAGAAGCAGTGATGAAGATAGTTAGTGTAGCTTTAGTTAATTGTAATCGTAAGTAGTGTATTTTCATATTTAGTTGTAATTTTTAGTTTAAATCACTTGTACTCAGTTCAATTAATGTAATATAAGCTATCTTTATCATTAATTTCATGTTCCTTGTCCTAAAATCAGTTTTGACAATTTCAATTGAATTTGACAAATTCACTTGAGATTTGTTAATTGTTATTATTTCATGTTCTTTTAAGCATTTATAAGTTCACATAAGCCCTGACAAAGCTTGTGAAGCTTTTAGAAACTTAAAATCAGCAATACTCATTTAAAACAGAAAAATATATAAAAAATCAAATAAATAGGAAATAAATAAAAAATTAGTAGAGATGAAGATTGAATCACTGAGCGGGTGTGATTTGGATTGTTCATGGTATTAGTGACTTGTGGAAGTCAGTAGGGTGTGATTTGGTTCACTGGTTCATTCAGTTCTCAGCTTGGACTCATTTGTAAGTCATAATTGTAATTTTTGTTTTTTATTAAATATAGTTTGTAATCTGTTTTAGATATATTCAATTAAGTTTATTTAACCTTAATAAATAGATAAAAAGTAATTTCATAATCATAAACAACCATTGGCTTTGTAAATCTCAAAACAGTGCTACAAAAGGGGTGTTTGGCTCATATGGTTGCAGTGTAATATGGCCTGTTTCAGATATTGTGGTTGGTTGTAATATGTTTCATTAGTTTATATTTAGGTAGTCTAAGTATAAAATCCAGGGGTATTTTGATAGAAAGTCAAATTCACATAGAAAATCAACCACACAGTTAATTGTGTGGCCTTTGATGGTCATAAAGCTTTGTATCAATGTATACCTTGTTGCTTTAACATAAAATGGTTTTCATTTCGCTTAATGTTATGTTCTTAGTCAATTAGAAGCAGCCAATTCTCAAAAAAAGTCAACATAAGTAGTTTTCATTGAAAAGTCAATTTAGCTTTGACAGAAAAAACCAAAAATAGTAGGATTTGTTTAGAATTTTCTGTGGTGATTTAGACATTGTGCTTTTTAGGATTTGTAGTCTAATAGCTCATCTATAAGATTCCAGAGTTACCTTATTTTTAAGATTTTTGTTGTGGGCTCAGCAGGTCTCCAAACTCACTTGCAGGGAAGATACATTCCCCTGCACCAGCAGAACACAGCCAACACCACCACTTGGTGGTGTTTTTCTGGCCACCACAGTGGGCCCCACACCTCCAACTTAGTTCCTCCCAACCCCCCTCCTACCAGGCTTGAGACATTGACCAATTGTTTGACCTAGGACTCAGTGGACCCCACCTGAAATAAGCAATCAAACCTGTCCCATTTTCAGTTGTGTAACAAGAAGCCAAGTGCTTATTTTGAGCTTGTTAGCTTATTCAATGAACACTTATTGCTTTTTCTTGCTTAAACAGGTTTGCTTAACTTATTTGAACCTGATTAATCCATAGTGGGTCCCACACAAGTTCAATTGAGCTTATTTGCTTCTTTGGTCAACCAAAGTCAACTGTGAAGCTATTAAGCTTCCACAGTGCTTATTATTAGCTTCTAAATTATTTGTTTTTACAAAAGTTAGTTATTTTTAGATATAAAATAGGTTGGTAAAAGAAAAATCCAGAAAAACCAATATAAAAATAAGTGATAGTTTCTATTTAATATAATTTAATTTTAATTTTCATTTTTAGATTTTTATTAAGTAAGTTGTATTTTTATATTTTTATTAATTTCCTTTTATATTAAAGTATTTTTAGTAATTTTATTAGATTTTTATATAATCATTTAGTATTTATTAGAATTAAAAATAGTTTTATTAATAATTAATCAATAATTAAGTTTTAAATAGCATAATTAGTTTTTATAAAGCAACACCTATTTTTTATATTTTTTATAGCTTTTATATGTTGTAAAACAGTTTTAGAAATTTTCTTATAATTTTTACTGTTCATTTACTAATTTTTATAATTTAAATAGTTTAATTGGTAATTAATTAATCATTAGAATAATAATTAGTAAACATGTTTAAAAATAAATAAAATATACTTTTTATAATTTTTTAGGATTCCTGTGATGGTTAATTAGATTTATAAAAATCTTCTTAATTATCTAAGTCTTTTTAGTATTTATAATAATTTAAATCATATAAATAGTTAAATAATAATTAAATAGTTATTAATTAATAATAATTAGATAAATAGTAAGAAAAATATAATTTTATTTCTAAAATAAGTTTTATAATATTTTAGACTTTTAGAAATTTTAATTTTATATTTCTAGACTTATTTTACATTTTCCTATTTATTAGTTAATTATTAAATAATTAATATTAGTTATTAAATAATAATAATTAATTAAATAATTAGTAATTATAAAATAAATATTTTAAGTTTATTTAATTTGTATTTAAGCCTCTAAGGTATGCAAATTACTACTTTAGTTAAAATTGTTTTTGTTTCGTACGTTTACGTAGAATTAAATTAAACGTACGCGTTTTTAGTTATTAAAAGTTTTTAAATATCTGGCTTTTACGTAATCGTTAAAATAGTTTATCTAAGTTATTTTGTTTTACAAAACCCTAGTGTAATCACTCACACACACACTTATACCCTTTCCTGTTCATAATCACTCGATCACAAACTCGTTTTTAATAGCATCACAACCTCGTTGGGACATTACGACCCGGGGAAACACTGTATTCCACGGAAGCATTGGCTTGATTAGTTTGACTTTTATGGTTGACCATTCACAAGTGGTTGACTAATAAAAGTTGACTAGTTTAGACCCAATGAAAATTTGGCGCCGCTGCCGAGAAGGTTGTGCGCTTATTCTAAACGATTTTGCGTATTAGTGAACCTGAATACACGCTCGTTGTATATTTATCCATCGTTGTTCATATTATTATCATATAAAAACAAAACTGTTCCCGAAAACATTTTAAAATCCGTTTTCAACGAACACAAAAAAAACCCAAAAATATATTCCTTCTTATTATTACTACAAAAATTTTCAAAAACACCAAAAATATTCACCTGTACCCTCCTACCTATTTGATTCTTCAAATTCTCACCCTCCTTTGATTCTTTCTATGTCTCATTCTCACATTCTTGTCTGTCAGTGGTGTGGTAGTCCTTATTATGGTGGTAATTGCCCTAGTTGTGGCATGGTAGAGTCTGGAAACTGGTCTGTCTATAACCAGAATTGTTGGGTCTGAAACTGCTGCTATAAGTGAAACTGCTGCTAGTGGTAATGATTCTGCTGCTAATGTCAAAGTGCTGCTAAGGTTAAATGCTGCTGACAGAATCTACTGCTGATGGGATAAGGATGTATACGGTTTAGATAAATATAGAATAGATTGTGTAAATATTATATTTATCTAGAATATACTTATCGTGTAGAGAAAAGTATTGTAAACCTAGTAGGACTCCTTAGTCTATAAAAGGAGGATCCTAGGGTTAGTTTATGTACGTATTATTATTCACTTCAAGGTTGTAAAACCCTAGCATTGTTGAGTGCTCGTATTAATAATATTGAAGTGTTGAAAGTGAATCATTATTCTTCTTAAGTTAAGCTTTTACATTCCGCATATTAGCTTAAGTATTCAATCAAGTTAACTTCTATACAAGATCGTTTAAGCTCAACTGGGATCAACAAGTGGTATCAGAGCTTGTGATCTAGAAGTTATTAACAAGAAGATTTTGTTTCTTAAAAGTTTGCTGTTCCAAATCTATTGCTACGATGGGTGATGAAACTCATATGGTGACTGCTTCAAGGGTACCCATGCTGAATCCTTCTGAGTATGAGCTTTGGAAGAGAAGGATCAGACAGTACATTCGCATGATTGATTTCAACATGTGGAATGTGATTGTCAATGGTGACTCTACACCTGAGAAGAGTGCTGATGGGAAAGAGATACCAATTAAGTCTGCTGAAGCTAATGCAGTAAGGAAGATGGAAATCAAAGCACATAGTATTCTCTTAATGGGAATACCTAATGAATTCCAAATGGACTTTGATGACTGTGAATCTGGAAAAGAATTGATGGATGCTGTTGAATTCAGGTTTGGAGGGAATGATGCTACTAAGAAATCCAGGAAAAACATGCTGAAGCATCAGTTTGAAAATTTTACTTCTGAAAGTGGAGAGAAGATAATTGACACATACAACAGGCTAAATCAACTTGTTAGTCATCTAAAGCTTGTTGGCTATGTGGTTCCACAAGAAGATGTAAACCTAAAGTTTCTTAGAAGTCTTGCACCTGAATGGAGTATGCACACAGTTGTGTGGAGGAATAAGCCTGATTTTGAAACTATGAAGTTGGAGAGTCTCTACAATAATTTAAGAGTGTATGAATCAGAACTATCTACCTCTTCTACTTCAACTTCTAGTACTCAAAATCTTCCCTTTGTATCCTCTAAAGGAAAAGGATCTCAAGAATCTCACTCTGCTGCTCATTCTACTGCTTATGGAGTATCTGCTGCTAGTTCAAATGATAAGATTTCTACCAGTGATATTGCTTTGT
Source organism: Artemisia argyi (assembly GCA_030686995.1). Lineage (NCBI taxonomy): Eukaryota > Viridiplantae > Streptophyta > Magnoliopsida > Asterales > Asteraceae > Artemisia > Artemisia argyi. Next base: position 35,369,733 of record CM060685.1, on the reverse strand, counting down.
GTGCATTCTTGGCTGAGCTTACAACTACTATAAGGTCACATGTCCTTAATCAAGACTTGGATTATACTGATCCTGATGATCTTGAAGAAATTGATCTTAAATGGTAAATGGCTATGTTGACCTTGAGGGCAAGAAAGTTTTTGAAGAAGACTGGAAAAGAAGTCAAGTATAAGGCTAAGGACAGTCCAGGCTTTGGCAAATCAAAGATAGAGTGCTACAATTGCAACAGGAATAGACATTTTGCCAGAGAGTGTAGAGCTCCAAAGAAGAATGCTGATGCTACAAAGAAGGTTACTGAAGAATCAAAGACTGCACTGGTGTCTTGTGATGGACTGGGAGATTATGATTGGAGTGATATGGCTGAAGAAGAACCAAATTTCTCTTTGGTAGCTGTTGCTCAACCCAAGGTGCAGAACTTTGCACTTATGGCCTATGGTTCATCATCAGGCTCTGACTCTGAGGTATCAAATGATTCAGACTCATCTGTGTGTTCTTTTAAATCTTGTGCTGACACTATAGAAGAACTTAAGTCTAGGAATGAGAGTTTAGATAGAGAAATTGAACACCTAAAACTTGATAACTTAGGTTACAAAATAGGTATTCAAAATGTTGAAAGGAGGTTAGAATATCTCAAAGAGTGTGAGAAGGAATATGTAGATCAACTTAATCTCAGAGATATTGAAATTTTAAAGAAAAACAGTGAAGTAGAAGTTCTTAAAAATAAGTTAGAAGAAGCTGAAAAAGAAAAAGAGGAAGCTCTTGCTGAAAAAGATAAACATGTAGTAAGAGTACAAAAACAACAATATGCTTCTGATTTGGTTCATAAATCTATAGAGAATAACTTGATGAGAAAAGGTAGTGGAATTGGATATAATGAAGTGGCTCCTCCAGCCAAAAGTGCTTTTGCTCCACCAGGAAAAGAACTATCCTTCATTAGTGAGCTAAATATTGAAAAACCTGTAGGTGAATGTAGCAAAATTGTTAATGAAACACCTAAGGTTAAGGCTAGAAAATTTCCTGAAGCTCCTATTATAGAAGATTGGTATTCTGATAGTGATAGTGATGAGGAACAGGTTAAACATGAACAAAGTGTGAAAAAGGAAGAAATTCCTACAAAGTTTAAACCTAAAATTGAACAGGTTAAGTTTGTCAAACCTGTGTTAGGAAATAACTTCTCTAGGAAATTGGTAGAATACAATGAGGTACCTAGAGAACAGATGGAAAGGTTCAATAATAAGCCTAGGGGTAACCAGAGAAACTTCAACAACCTAGTTTCACACAGATTAGGTAATCAGTTTCAATTACAAAAGAAGGCTTGTTATAAGTGTGGTAGCTTTGACCACTTGATTGTTAGATGTCCTGAACACCAAAAGCCTGTTTGGAATCAATACACTAGGGTGAATCACAAATATGTAACTAAACAAACTCACCCACATTCTAATAGAAATATGGTTCCAAGAGCTGTTTTGTTGAGATCTGGTGCTACTAGATCTATTTATGCTGCTAAATCAAATGGTGTTTTCAAATCCACAACTAGTTCTTCTACTGGCTCTACTGCTAGTAAGCATTCTGCTGCTAGTATGCACTCTGCTGCTAGTAAGCAACCTGCTGCTAGTACAAAAATTTCTACTTCTGGGCCAAAAGTTTTAACAAATACAGTTGTTGGTAATCACTTTTATGCTGTTAAGGCCTCAGCTTGCTGGACTTGGAAACCAAAAACTAATGTTTCAAATTCTGTTTCCAAGAATAGTAGTGCATCAAGTGATTTAAAGAAATTTGATTATGTTGATGCACAGGGCAGATCCAAGTCAGTAATGGCTTGGGTCGTCAAGAGGAACTAATGTCTCTACTTTTCATGTGCAGGTCAATCTACTGGATGAGCTTAAGGATATGGTTATTGTTGACAGTGGATGTTCTGGACACATGACAGGAGATGAGTCTCAACTTGAAGACTTTGAGGCTTTTGATGGTGGTTATGTTGCTTTTGGGAATGATCCAAAAGGTGGAAAGATTGTTGGAAGAGGAACTCTAAAAACTGGAAATTTGGACTTTGAGAAGGTGTTTCTTGTGAAAGGACTTAAGTTTAACCTCTTTAGTGTCTCACAAATGTGTGACAAAAAGAACTTTGTTCTTTTTACAGACACTGAGTGTATGATCCTTTCTCCTGAATATCAATTGCCAGATGACAAATCTGTGCTTTTGAAGGTCCCTAGAAATGAGAATATATACAGTGACCATATTAAGAACATTATTCCTAAGAGGGCTTTGACTTGTCTAATTGCAAAGGCCACTGTTGATGAGTCCAAATTATGGCATAGGAGATTGGGACATCTGAACTACAAGACCATACACAAATTGGTAAAAGGAAATCTGGTCAGAGGAATGCCTACAAAGACTTTTGAAAATTGTGAAACTTGTGTTGCCTGTCAAAAGGGTAAACAACACAGAGTTTCATTCAAGTCCAAAACTGTGAACACAAATACTGAGCCATTACATCTACTGCACATGGACTTATTTGGGCCTGTATTTGTCAAAAGCTTGAACAAGAAGTCATATTGTCTTGTTGTCACTGATGACTTTAGCAGGTTTACTTGGGTATTCTTTCTTGCTACTAAAGATGAAACTCTAGAAATACTCAAGGCATTTATTACAAGAGTTGAAAACCTGTACAATCACAAGGTGAAGATAATCAGATGTGACAATGGTACTGAGTTCAAGAACAGTGTAATGAATCAATTCTGTGTGGGGATAGGAATTCTTAGACAGTATAGTGTAGCAAGAACTCCACAACAGAATGGTGTTGCAGAAAGAAGAAATAGGACACTTATTGAGGCTACAAGAACAATGTTATCTGATTCAAAACTACCTATTCCTTTTTGGGCTGAAGCTGTGAACACTGCATGCTTTGTGCAGAACAGAAGTAAGGTAGTCAAGCCTCACAATAGGACTCCATATGAGTTATTTCATGGAAAGAAGCCACTGATTGATTTTCTCAAACCATTTGGATGTCCTGTTACAATTTTAAATACTAAGGATCAGCTAGGCAAATTTGATGAAAAAGCTGATGAAGGGAATTTGGTTGGTTACTCTGTGATTAGTAAAGCTTTCAGGGTATACAATAAGAGAACCAAACATGTAGAGGAGAATTTGCATATCAAGTTTTCTGAGAACACATCTAATCCTGAGGGAAAAGGACCAGAATGGCTGTTTAATGTTGATATGCTTACCAAAATAATGAACTATGTACCAGTTATTGCCAGTGTTGACAAACCACAAGAAGAATTTGTTTTGGTTGAGAAATTAAAGGTTGGTCCTACCTTACTACCCTTTCAGTCAGATCCAAGTCCTAAAGAAGATGTGGTTACTCAAGAGAAACCTAAGGAAACCGAAGAAGATATTGAAATACCTATTGAAGCAGAAAAAGAAACTAATGGGGCTCCCAAAGTAGTTGTTGATGTCTCTCCTACAAAGACAGAAGACTCTGCTGCTGACTCAGAAGACTCTACTGCTAGGCCAAAAGATACAACTACTGCTCCACCACATTCTGCTTCCAAGCCTACTAACTCTACTGCTACTTCAATGTTTCCTAATTTGGACTCTCAGGGTAGACCTATTGCTGATTCTATCTATCCTGATGATCCAAATATGCCTCCTCTTGAGAATATTTATTATGACACAGATGATGATGCACTTGATGGTCAGTTATTTGGAGCTGCTGTAGACTTTACTAATTTGGAACTCAATATTCCTGTTAGTCCCACAACTACCACAAGAGTACACAAGGATCATCCCAAAGATCAAATTTTAAGTGATCCACAATCATCTATTCAAACTAGGCAGATGACTAAAGCCTTGAAAGATCTTCAACATCAAAGTTTCTTTGCCAGATCTCTGCATCAAAGAAATAGTCATAAAGATCTTCAAAATTGTCTGTTTGCATGTTTTCTTTCTCAAATTGAACCCAAAAACACTTACAAAGCCTTACAAGAAGCAAGTTGGGTGGAAGCAATGCAAGATGAGCTTCTACAATTTAAGCTGCAAGAAGTTTGGACCTTGGTTGATCTGCCAAATAGAAAAAGAGTGATTGGCACTAAATGGGTTTTCAGATGCAAAAGAGATGAGAGAGGAATTGTCATAAGAAATAAAGCAAGGTTAGTAGCACAGGGATATACACAACAAGAAGGTCTTGATTATGATGAAGTATTTGCTCCAGTGGCAAGAATAGAAGCAATTAGATTATTCTTGGCTTATGCTTCATACAAAGATTTTGTAGTGTATCAAATGGATGTAAAGAGTGCCTTTCTGTATGGGACCATTACAGAAGAGGTTTATGTGTCTCAACCACCAGGCTTTGAAGACCCTGATCATCCTGACAAAGTTTACAAGGTAAATAGAGCAATGTATGGCTTACATCAAGCTCCTAGAGCTTGGTATGACACTTTGTCAACATACTTGCTAGAATCTGGGTTTAGTAGAGGAAAGATTGATAAAACTCTGTTTCTCAAAAGACAAAAGGATGATATTTTGCTAGTTCAAATTTATGTTGATGACATCATCTTTGGGTCTACAAACAAAGCTATGTGTGTCAGTTTTGAGAAGCTTATGAAGGACAAGTTTGCTATGAGTTCAATGGGAGAACTCACCTTCTTCTTAGGTCTGCAAGTTACACAGAAAGAAAATGGTATATTTATCAGTCAGGATAAGTATGTCAATGATATTTTGAAGAAGTTTGGATTTGAAGATGCTAAACCTGCCAAGACTACCATGGAAACCAATAAACCATTGTTGAAGGATGAATATGGAAAAGAAGTGGATATACACTTGTACAGGTCTATGATTGGCTCATTGATGTATCTTACAGCATCAAGGCCTGATATCATGTTTGCTGTGTGTGCCTGTGCAAGATTTCAAGTGTGTCCCAAAGAATCACATCTCAATGCAGTGAAGAGAATTTTTAGATATCTGAGGCATCAACCAAAATTGGGCCTTTGGCATCCTAAGGATTCACCATTTGATTTGGTCTCCTATTCAGATAGTGACTATGCTGGAGCTTCTTTGGATAGAAAGTCTACAACAGGGGGTTGTCAATTTCTTGGAAGCAGATTGGTGTCATGGCAATGCAAGAAGCAAACAGTGGTGGCTAATTCTACAACTGAAGCTGAGTATGTGGCTGCTTCAAGTTGTTGTGGACAAGTTTTATGGATGCAGAATCAATTATTGGATTATGGGTACAATTTCATGAATACCAAAATTCATATTGATAACAACAGCACACATTGCATAATTAAAAATCCTGTTTTTCATTCTAAAACAAAACATATTGAGATAAGACATCATTTTATCAGGGATTGCTATGAAAAGAAGTTGATCCAAATTGTTAAAGTTCATACTGATAACAATGTTGCTGATCTTCTCACTAAACACTTTGATGTGGGAAGGTTTCAATTTTTAATTGCAAACATTGGTATGATAAATCTTTGAAAACCTTATCTTTTTGTTTTTGTACAAATGTGTAAAGGCATTGTGCTGCTTGTTACTCTGGTGCTTATCATATGTTTGTGATGAAATGTACTATGCTGCTATTTCTAACTCTACTGCTAGTACATATGTTTGTTTGCTTTGTGGTGTTTGGTCTAATATTGTGCAGGAATAAGTCTACATGATGATTTGCAATAACAATATTAAGACAACAAAAGAAGCACATTTATCATTCATCAAGTTCAGAAGTTTATACATCAAAAGAGAAATTACAAAGACTACTTCTGAAACCACAAAAGAGTGCAATAATCTAAGATGAAATTAAAGACTACTAGCACTACTTCCTAGGGCATGGAAGTCCAAGAACAATTTTTCTTTCTTTAGGGAGAGGAGAGTTTGTCTTTCTTGTCTTCTTTGTCTTGGTGGACTTCTTTGGTCGTGGCCTTGATGACTGAGGATCAGGAATGAGTTTAGTACTACTATTGCTTCTGCAATGGTATGCTTAAGCACAGGTCAGCCATTCAATTTTTCAAGAATGATTTTGGAAGGGATGTTTCAAACTATCAAAGAGTCTGGTTCATATTTGCTTTATCCAAGGTTTATACAACTCTTTGTTCAAAAACAACTTACAAAGTTTAGAGGCCATGTTTCTACCTATGATGCTCCAAAATTGGTTTCTAAAACTTTTACTTTCTTGGTTAAACATGGAAAAGGTTTTTCAGGCACAAATACAAATCTTACACCTCAAATGGTGCAACTTGTGCAAAACAATCAGGGTGAAGGATCAGGAAATCCCACTGACTCCCATCACACACCCAATTTTAGTGCCTCTGCTACACAACCTAAAATACTCTATACCCGTAGGAACACCAAAAAGAACACTGATCTTCCTCAGGATAGTGTTAGTATGGCTATACCAGATGAGGCTGTCCTAGGTGATGAAGAGGACATGTTGGCAAGGGTTGTCACTACTGCTTCTAGCTTAGCAGCAGAGCAGGATAGTGATAACATCATTAAGACCCAAACCAAGGCAACATCTAGAGATGATGATTCTTCTGAATCAAATCCTCATGATGGTAACCCTAGCCAAATGGCAAATACAGGGGGCTCAGATGATCAAACTAGGTTTGATACTGAGTTTATGTCCCAAGATTCACCTCTCGGACCAGGTTACACAGGTCGAAGTGATGAGGACAGACCAGTCCATGATTCACCTCTCGGACCAGGTAATACAGGTTGAAGTGATGAGACTATTATGAAACTTATTCAGGAATTGACGGTTACTTGTACCAACTTGGGTTGAAATGTACTACATTGGAGGACAAAGTTCTTACTCTTTCATCTGTTGTTGCTGATCAGGACAAGACCATCATTAATTTGCAAAAACAGATTAAGAACTTACAGAAATCAAGATCTTCAACCTCCTTGAAACGATTGAAGAAAGTGGGCACTTCTCAGGTTGTTAGTTCTCCTGATGTCTCTACTCACTTGGAAGATGATGCTTCCAAACAGGGGAGGAATGAAGAGGCAATGGGTTCAGGGGAGGCAAATTTGGAAAAGGCTGATGGTGCTCTGGGTTTAAATGATGGAATGGTTTCAGGGGAGGTTCCAGTGATTGGTGATATGGATGTTGAAAGTCCTCAGGATGCTGAAGAGTTTGTGGTTGCTGATAAATCAGGGAATGAGGTTGTTATGGAAGAGGTAATTGCTACTCAAGAGAAGGTGGTAAAACAACTTACAACTTTGGAGCCTGAGCAATTAGTGAAGGCAACAGGGTTGATGGGTGAAACATTGATGAAGTTGGAAGATTTGGTGAAATACAAAAGTCTTGACTCTGCTGCTCAAGAATCTACTGCTAAGGAAATTGCTAACTCTACTGCTAGTGGATCTGCTGATGCACAAGACTCTGCTGCTGGGTCTGGAGACAATGCTGCTGCTGAAGCCATGGTATTGTTGAGCAAGAAAACTACACCAGTATCAACTCCTTCACTACCACAACAAACTACAACAACAAACTACAACAACAATCAAATCATCAGCACCTAGAAAACCTGAAAAAGGGATTGTTATTAAAGAACCTGTTGCTCAACAAAAGAAAGTTATTTCTTCATCTTCTACTGATAAAGGCAAGGGTAAGCAAGTTGAAACACCAAGGATTATGTATAAGGGGATTGATTTCACTGATGTACCTTTTGATTCTTGGCCTAAGCCATTGGAAGTTGAACATGAGACAGCTGCTGCACTTAGAGAACAAGAGTTGATTAATATGGAAGAACAACAGTTAGCTGAGAAAGAGGCTGAGGGCTTAAAGAGGTATGATGAATGGGTAAATGAGAAGATTAGAATAGCTGCTAATATTGAACTCAATAAGCTGATCAAGATTGAAGAAAATGAAGTTCCAACTTTTGATGTACAATCTTGGTACAGGGACTTTACTACTAAGAAAAGAAATGAAAATGCTACTGCTAGAAGAAAGATAAAGACATTTAAAGGTCCAACTGTTAAACAACAAAGGAAAGAATATGAAAGGTATCTAAAGAATATGGGTGGATGGACATTGGTACAGTTGAAACCTTATTCTGATAAAGAAGTTTTTGACTTGTATCAACAAACTAAGAAGAGAACAGATACTTTTTATGCTATGGGATGTGCTGAGGATTTGGAACAAATTGCTCAGATGAATAAGAAGTTGGTACCTGAAAAGGTAGCTGAAGCAGAGCATATTCAAGAAGCTGATGTTGTTAAACAGCTTGATATTGATGCAGCAAAGACTATTTCTTCTGTGCAAGGTGATAAAAGAAAAGGTGTTGTTCAAAAATCAATTGCAAAAAAGAAGAGAAAGATTAGGGAAGGAAGCAGTTCTAAGCCTGAAGGTGATGAGTTTAAACATGATCTTGATCACATTCCTTCTGAGCATCTAAAAGAACAATTGAAGGTTTACACTATGGTTGGCAAGATGGAAGATCCTGAAGTGGTTGATGCTAAACCAATTGGTGTCAAATATCCTATTATCAAAGTAACTACAGGATATGATACTAATATTGGAGCATTTCATGATGTCCAGAGATCTGATGGTAAGACTCACAGGTTTCTTAGATTTCAACAGATGCTACATTACTTTGATAGAGAGGATGTTGAAGACTTGTGGAAGTTATACAAGGCAAAGTTTGGAGCTGAGAAGTTTGATGGTAAAAAGTATGAGATAGATAAAATTGACTACATCATAACTTCTTCTGATAATGTTATGTGGAGAGCTCTTAAACTTATGTTTGAACCTTCAATGGATGATTCTGAGTGGACAGAGATAGTAGATTACAAAGTAAGAAGATGGAGACTCTTTCAAGATTCTTGAGTTCATGTGTTAGATATTGGACCAATTACTTTGTATATGCTAGCTGAAGTAGATTACCCAGTGGTAAGATACTGGAATATTGTCAATCAGATGGTTAATGGTGATAAATCACTTAAGTTGCAGAAAGACTATGATTCTGATGATCAAGCATTCAATTTGCTGTCAAAGTATAAGAAGATATTTGATCAATTGGATTCTCAAGGTTTGAAGTGTTTGGAAGTATCCTCCAAGTGATTAATTGTGCTTAGAAGAAACTTACTTATTTAGAAATAAATAATAAGTTTAGGGGAGGATTGTTGGGTCTGAAACTGCTGCTGAGTGAAACTGCTGCTATAAGTGAAACTGCTGCTAGTGGTAATGATTCTGCTGCTAATGTCAAAGTGCTGCTAAGGTTAAATGCTGCTGACAGAATCTACTGCTGATGGGATAAGGATGTATACGGTTTAGATAAATATAGAATAGATTGTGTAAATATTATATTTATCTAGAATATACTTATCGTGTAGAGAAAGGTATTGTAAACCTAGTAGGACTCCTTAGTCTATAAAAGGAGGATCCTAGGGTTAGTTTATGTACGTATTATTATTCACTTCAAGGTTGTAAAACCCTAGCATTGTTGAGTGCTCGTATTAATAATATTGAAGTGTTGAAAGTGAGTCATTATTCTTCTTAAGTTAAGCTTTTACATTCCGCATATTAGCTTAAGTATTCAATCAAGTTAACTTCTATACAAGATCGTTTAAGCTCAACTGGGATCAACAAGAATCCCTATTCCTACCATGATACGACTGATTCTTACCATCAGCTTCCACACCGTGAGACCCAACAGTTTTACTGTTGTGAGTATTGTGGAGGCCCTCACTACAGCTCTGATTGTCAAACTAGGAATCAGTTTATCTATAAACAGGTTCCTTGTAACAATCATGAATTTGGTTTTAACCAGCCTGCACAGTACACAAACCCTCAACCACTTCCTCAGGACGAGTTAGCTAAAACTGAATTGATTACTAAAATGATTATGGCTCAAAGTCAATTCAACAAAACCATTCAAGATGGAATAAACAGTCTTAAGGATCTGATTCTTAAGAAACAAAAACCTCTTGTTAACTCATTATATCTTGAGGATGAAAGTGATGAGGATGAACCAATTGAAGACAACAACTCAAAGGACCCTTCAGATATCTTGATAATGGGGGGCAAGGAAGTCAAAGTAAATCCTCTTGAGGAAATAAATGACCTTGTTCCAATCCCAAATGTATTTGAGAAACCTTTTGATTCAACTTCAGTTGAAACTACTTCAGTAGAAATGCAGGGAGAAAAGAATATAACTGAATCACTAGCAGTAGAAATCATAGAACTTGTAGAAACCATGACTGCTAGTCCTTCTCAACTCCCTGAGTCTGCTGTTATCACACCCGAGGTTCCCACTCACTCTCTGAGCATGGGGGACGAGCATCTTGACTCTGTTCCTCAAAAGGAATCGGACGAATTCATAAAGTCTAGTGTTGAGAACCTTGTCTCAATCCCAAGTGAGTCATAGGGAATTCTTGATCATGTGTGTGATATCCCTCCCCCTTTTGTCTTTCCAAATGATCATATTGAGATGTTCTCTGATTCTGATGAGGACTATTCTTTATCTTGTGGAGACATAAGTTATGTGGGGGGAATTACCTTCTGAGCTTGTCAAATCAGAAGAAGAGAATGATGAAGAAATAATCCAAGACGAAGCTCTTCGTCTTACATTATTAAATGCTAATCTTCTCATTTCTAGAATCGAGGCTTTTAATGAAAAGCCTATTTCATCTCCTATCCCCGTTGAGGATAGTGAGCTTTGGATCAACGATTCTATTCCGGAATTGCAAACGTTCCATTTTGATCATACGGGAGAGAAGATAAATCGTATCACCACTTCTCATTCTTATAATTCTCTTCCCGTTTATGAATCATTTACTTTTGAGGAGTTCCCTAGTGAACTCACTCAAATCAATCCCGAATACGAATCATTCACCTTTGAGGAGTTCTCCTGTGAACTCATTCATGTCATATCTCCACCGGAGTATGATAACTTTTATTTTGATCTAGACATACCCATAATATGTCTTGATCAAACGAGCTTAACTGTTAACATTCATAAAACAATGAATTTTCCAATTGAAGATGAGGAGTTAGTCATGATTTTCATCATGACTTTCTTTCTTTTCTTCATATATCCCGTGGCTTCTCATGTTCTTCACTCTTTCAGGAGTGAGGACATTATCTTTGACCCCGGCATTCTCATTTATAAATTTTGAGCCGGGTACTTATCTCATCGGTGTGGAACTTTCATGTGCTTCAAATGTTTGTCCAAACATCTTGAATGAAAGTCCGATGGAGATTGTTCCTTCCACATCATACTTCCCCATGGACAAATGAATTCGGGGTCGAGTCAAGCTAGCGACTCGGTAATAAAAAACAGTAGCATGTACTTAGGGTTTTCATCCTAAGTGTGGGGGAGATACTAACCCACATGTTGTATATATGTATATATCCTCTAAAAAAAATGTACATAAACTTAAATAAAGGCTAAGGAGTATTTTCTTTCTTACGTTCTAAGTGTTGGTTTAACACCCGGTACTTTGAATATTGAGGACAATATTCAGTTCTAAGTGTGGGGGGAGATTCGTTATTCTAACGAATTTAAACACATGTTCCATCAAGAACCCCCATTTTAGCCCAAATTTTAAATTTTTTTCTCACTTAGAACACAAATAAATGGTTATCAGTCCGCCATGTCTAACCCACATAAGGATTGGCTAATCCAGGAGCAAACGGCTCTTGGTAAAGATAACTCAAATCCGTTTATGGCTTGCAATTTGCCCAAAATTGTATGGTACCTCAACTCGCCATATCCTAAAAAGCGAATGAGTTGGCTAGCCCGCAAGATTATGGCTTGTGGTAAAGGCAGTGGAAAAACCATAATTGGTAATCAGCTCACCAAGATGTTGACTATTCCATCAAGAGTTGGCTAGTCCAGAAGCAAACGGCTTTTGGTAAAGACAAATCAAATCCGTTGACAGCTGGTGATTTGCTCAAAATCACACGGTTATCAGATGTACCACAGTTCTTACATCTGGCTACTCCAGAAGTGATGGCTTTTGGTAAAGAGTTTTTCAAATCCATTAAGTTTTTCTCAAAAGATTGCTAGGGACTAGCAATGTTTTAGTGTGGGGGATTAATGAGTGTCTAAATACTCATCATTTTATACCAATCTGAACTGCCAAAACATCCAAAAACACTCAAATATGCATCAAAATACTTAAAATATCTTAGAAGTGTGTTTTATATGTTTCAAATGCAAAATATTCAAAAACAGATGAAAAACATACAAAGTTTGCATAATTGGCAGTTTCAGTCCCTCAAGTTTCAAAAGTTGTCAAAACTAGTCCCTGGTAATCCAAAACATATAAAATATCATCAAAGGTCCTTGGGGATTCACAAGTTGTCAAAATAAGTCCTTTAATGTAAAAATTGCAAAATTACAACTTTAGTCCCCCAAGTTTCAAAAATGTCAAAATTAGTCCTCGTGTTTTAAAAATTGGAGAATATCAAATATTACCCTTGTACTATTCTTAAATGACAAAATTGGTCCTTTTGATAAACTTTTGGGAATTACATAATTAGTCCCTCAAAAATCCAAATATGACATAAATGGTCCCCGGGTGATTTAAAATGGGAAAATTACAATTTTTGGTCCTTGGTTTATTCTAACATGGCAGGAATGGTACCTTGATTAACTTTGGAAAAATACCATATCAGGCCCCTCAAGTTTCTGCAATTTACATTTTTGGTCCCTATGGTTTTCATTTCTACAAATACAAACGGATCCTTAATTAAAATACCCAAAACCAAATCAAATCTAAAACACAAACAACCACCAGCCCACTCCTTTGGCCAAACCTATCACCCAGCCCAATCCACCCCTTGGTCAAATACCGGTCAAACCCACCAATACTACTCCCCTTCTTCCGTTTTCCCTCCCAACACACTGCAACCAAACCACCCTTCACCACCTCACTGGTTTCACCCCCAACTTGCTACCAGCTGTCTACCCACTCACCTCCACCTCCACAACAAACCAAACCCCATTAATTACCCTAAAAACCTCTCTATGCAAACTACAGTGTCCCAAGACTTTTTGGCGCGAAAAGCCATTTTGAACGGCTAGGATCAATCAGACAAAATCAAAGGTTCAGATGTGTTGGGAAAGTGTCAGAGGGTCCCGCTTAACCCTAAATATCATCTACATAAGGAAAAAGAAGCAGGGATGAAGATAGTTAGTGTAGCTTTAGTTAATTGTAATCGTAGGTAGTGTATTTTCTCATTTAGTTGTAATTTTTAGTTTAAATCACTTGTACTCAGTTCAATTAATGTAATATAAGCTATCTTTATCATTAATTTCAAGTTCCTTGTCCTAAAATCAGTTTTGACAATTTCAATTGAATTTGACAAATTCACTTGAGATTTGTTAATTGTTATTATTTCATGTTCTTTTAAGCATTTATAAGTTCACATAAGCCCTGACAAAGCTTGTGAAGCTTTTAGAAACTTAAAATCAGCAATACTCATTTAAAACAGAAAAATATATAAAAAATCAAATAAATAGGAAATAAATAAAAAATTAGTAGAGATGAAGATTGAATCACTGAGCAGGGTGTGATTTAGATTGTTCATGGTATTAGTGACTTGTGGAAGTCAGTAGGGTGTGATTTGGTTCACTGGTTCATTCAGTTCTCAGCTTGGACTCATTTGTAAGTCATAATTGTAATTTTTGTTTTTTATTAAATATAGCTTGTAATCTGTTTTAGATATATTCAATTAAGTTTATTTAACCTTAATAAATAGATAAAAAGTAATTTCATAATCATAAACAACCATTGGCTTTGTAAATCTCAAAACAGTGCTACAAAAGGGGTGTTTGGCTCATATGGTTGCAGTGTAATATGGCCTGTTTCAGATATTGTGGTTGGTTGTAATATGTTTCATTAGTTCATATTTAGGTAGTCTAAGTATAAAATCCAGGGGTATTTTGATAGAAAGTCAAATTCACATAGAAAATCAACCACACAGTTAACTGTGTGGCATTTGACGGTCATAAAGCTTTGTATCAATGTATACCTTGTTGCTTTAACATAAAATGGTTTTAATTTAGCTTAATGTTATGTTATTAGTCAATTAGAAGTAGCCAATTCTCAAAAAAAGTCAACATAAGTAGTTTTCATTGAAAAGTCAATTTAGCTTTGATAGAAAAAACCAAAAATAGTAGGATTTGTTTAGAATTTTCTGTGGTGATTTAGACATTGTGCTTTTTAGGATTTGTAGTCTAATAGCTCATCTATAAGATTCCAGAGTTACCTTATTTTTAAGATTTTTATTGTGGGCTCAGCAGGCCTCCAAACTCACTTGCAGGGAAGATACACTCCCCTGCACCAGCAGAACACAGCCAACACCACCACTTGGTGGTGTTTTTCTGGCCACCACAGTGGGCCCCACACCTCCAACTTAGTTCCTCCCAACCCCCCTCCTACCAGGCTTGAGACATTGACCAATTGTTTGACCTAGGACTCAGTGGACCCCACCTGAAATAAGCAATCAAACCTGTCCCATTTTTAGTTGTGTAACAAGAAGCCAAGTGCTTATTTTGAGCTTGGTAGCTTATTCAGTGAACACTTATTGCTTTTGCTTGCTTAAACAGGTTTGCTTAACTTATTTGAAACTGATTAATCCATAGTGGGTCCCACACAAGTTCAATTGAGCTTATTTGCTTCTTTGGTCAACCAAAGTCAACTGTGAAGCTATTAAGCTTCCACAGTGCTTATTATTAGCTTCTAAATTATTTGTTTTTACAAAAGTTAGTTATTTTTAGATATAAAATAGGTTGGTAAAAGAAAAATCCAGAAAAACCAATATAAAAATAAGTGATAGTTTCTACTTAATATAATTTAATTTTAATTTTCATTTTTAGATTTTTATTAAGTAAGTTGTATTTTTATATTTTTATTAATTTCCTTTTATATTAAAGTATTTTTAGTAATTTTACTAGATTTTTATATTATCATTTAGTATTTATTAGAATTAAAAATAGTTTTATTAATAATTAATCAATAATTAAGTTTTAAATAGCATAATTCATTTTTATAAAGCAACACCTATTTTTTATATTTTTTCTAGCTTTTATATGTTGTAAAACAATTTTAGAAATTTTCTTATAATTTTTACTGTTCATTTACTAATTTTTATAATTTAAATAGTTTAAAAATAAATAAAATAAACTTTTTATAATTTTTTAGGATTCCTGTGATGGTTAATTATATTTATAAAAATCTTCTTAATTATCTAAGTCTTTTTAGTATTTATAATAATTTAAATCATATAAATAGTTAAATAATAATTAAATAGTTATTAATTAATAATAATTAGATAAATAGTAAGAAAAATATAATTTTATTTTTAAAATAAGTTTTATAATATTTTAGACTTTTAGAAATTTTAATTTTATATTTCTAGACTTATTTTACATTTTCCTATTTATTAGTTAATTATTAAATAATTAATATTAGTTATTAAATAATAATAATTAATTAAATAATTAGTAATTATAAAATAAATATTTTAAGTTTATTTAATTTGTATTTAAGCCCCTAAGGTATGCAAATTACTACTTTAGTTAAAATTGTTTTTGTTTCGTACGTTTACGTAGAATTAAATTAAACGTACGCGTTTTTAGTTATTAAAAGTTTTTAAATATCTGGCTTTTATGTAATCATTAAAATAGTTTATCTAAGTTATTTTGTTTTATAAAACCCTAGTGTAATCACTCACACACACACACTTATACCCTTTCCTGTTCATAATCACTCGATCACAAACTCGTTTTTAATACCATCACAACCTCGTTGGGACATTATGACCCGGGGAAACACTGTATTCCACGGAAGCATTGGCTTGGTTAGTTTGACTTTTACGGTTGACCATTCACAAGTGGTTGACTAAAAAAAGTTGACTAGTTTAGACCCAATCAGAGGGTCATCTTTTCAAGTAGTTATGCCCTGTTTCATCATGATTTAAGTGATGTATTTTTTTTTCGTGCAGTGTTGAAGTTGGTTCTTCTGAATCCGTTTTGAGAAACGCAGAGCATCCCAAACTCTTTGCGCAGTCAACGAGTCATGCTCTTGACGTGTTTATAGATGGAGAACTTTCAGGTACGACATAGTGATTAATTTTGTAGAATAAATATTAAATATAAAAGAATCATAAGATTTAAATGTTCTTATATATAGGTTTGGCTTTAGTAACAATGGGTGTATTGGGCTAAACAGCAGTTTTAAATGGGTGATTAAGTCGTTTTTAGTGGTTTTCTGGGATTTAAAAATTTAAGTTTTCAAGGGGGTGGTGTCTTTTCTACTTCATTCAAACAATTGAAGTTGATCTCATTTATGAATATCCTAATTGTAATCTATAAACATGTGCATAATTAAATTTTAGCACATGCCACTTTGATACCATTGGTAACGTGTTAAGATTTTCCCTTTATTAAACAGATGATGGGTTTGCATATTCTACTTCATTCTTCATATGCAATAACTGCAGAATGTTGATTTAATGTTTTCACATGACAATCATTCTTTAATTTCATATGCTATTACTGCTATTCATATGGGGAAATCGATGTAGGCTTAATTTAATCACGTTTTATGGAATAAGGAAATAGTATGTACATTCGTCTCATCTACACCTACACTTCTACATGTCAAATTATTGGTACATTTAAGGTGAGATTTATAGTTATTAGAGCCGCTTATCTAAAACGTTACATTATTTAAATGATCAGCTGCTATGAATCCCAAAGTGTACCACAAACATCATGGCTCTATTTGATTACTAATGTATCTTTTTAGTTTAAATGGTTAAATAATAGATCAATAATTTGATAATTCCTTTGTAATCACGAAGGTTATAGATGCCATGTGCCTTTAACGCCATATATGTTAGCATGCCTGCCATGATAGCCTTTCGTTCAGGTAATGGTTTTGCTATCCTTTAATGGTGATTTGTTTAATTTTGCATATGATAATATTATCTATAGCGTTTATGATAGAAGCTTTTGAAACAAGCCTTAGAGAAAAGTGTATACTGTTTTGACCCGTTCTCTTTTTAGCTACATTCTTTATTTGAACCTGCTTTTGAAATAAATATAGTTAATCACAGGTTTTCAAACAAGTTCACTCACTCGCTCAAGAAAAGTGGAAACAGGAAAATTGATTAAAGGGTTCCTTCGGTTTTGATAGAAGATGTACGCAATGCAAACGAGGACTCAAGGAGAGAGCCTTTCATGATTCGTGGCAAAAGCTTCTTGATAAGGACTTACCAACACTTCGGCATGATGATACCAGACCTTGCTGAGGTAAACAAAGTTTTTGGTGTTTATGTATAATGATATAATTTATTCTTTTCACTAAGTAAATAGTTGTACACTAGAGAATGAAATTCATGCGCCCCGGGTTACTTATGAGATATAAGATATTTTGTCGAGGTGACAAAATTCACGGATCAGGTTAAGTAATGGTATAAAATAGGAAAAACATTTGGTACTTCAATTGTTGATCCAATACACTTAAGATTTTAATAATAAGATTTAAGAGGTTTACATCTTAGAATGATATTCAAACTGTTTGTCTCCTTTTATGAGCTACACTGCTTTTTAGTTTTACCCGTTTGAGCTTCTATTGATAGGACTATCAATACAGGTATAAGTGAAAAAGATTCATGACGATTATGGTGAAAACAAATGAACTATTAGGTCTTTTTTATGTTATACAAACTGATATTATTTTTATTTATTTTATACCATTAAAAAAGTTAACACCATTTTCATGTTTTATTTTAGTGTCGCCTCATACTGGATAGGTTATGGATCAGTTATGGTTTCTTGCAAGTTCAAAAAAAGAAAGTTATAGTTTCTTGCACTGCATATTCACATGGGTCTCACAAATCAACCCGGGTGTTCTGATTATTTTTTACAAACATAACCATCATGAAAAGTTACGACACATTCTTTTAGTTTGACTTTTGTTTTTTTAGGTGTTCACGGAATGAACATAGACTACTCAAGTGTTAGACGTTGATTGCATACTGATGCGTGGGAATCGCACCTTGCTTTACCTCTCGAGGGATCTCGAGAAGCTTACAACCCCCACCAGGCAGTGTACCTGATCGTTGTAGTATAGTATAGTGACAAGTACCGAGGGATTGATCGTTCAGCTTAGGAATAGTGTCGCTAGGATTAGAAAACCTAATTAATAGTTCTAAAGGTGAGAGATGATTATTTTTGTATTTTTTTATATTTTTATAAAAGCAAGTAAAATCTCGGGTTTTGGAAGAGTGGGCGGAATTAGTTGCTATTCAACTAACCCAAAGCTAAGATGCAATCAAAATAAAATAATAAAAATGAAAATAAACTAATTATACTAAGGTTGTGAGCAGTAATTGGAGAAATTGTGTTTACTTAGACTTTACTACTCCCTAGATATCTTTTACACATTAATTACTTGTTACACTTGTATGGATGACGGATTGTATTCCTTAATACCATTCGTGGGGTGGCATACATAACTCCCCAACTCTATGAGCTCTTATCTCCTCCTACACCATGACCCAGCACAACTATAGGGATTGTAAACAGTGGCTCATGCATTAAATACAGCCAATAAAGACCTAGTACGCCTCGGTTCATGTTTCTTAAGACGTTCAAGCATGTTACCATTTGGAGATCTGCCAGTTTTCTTAAGCCTAACATATAATATCATTCATCCAAAACAAGAATAGACAAGTAATCAACACATAATCAACATCTAGGTTTCATTAGATCTAAGCAAACACAAAAGAGATCTAGCCTAGCATAGCAGAATTGAGACAAGAACAAGATATAAACAACCAACACATAGACATATTGATTGAATTGGAAGAACACTTATCTCAATTACAATGCAAGGTCTCAAGGGTTTGGAACCCTTGAAAAACCTGTAAAAGATACACCAAATTCGTCTTTAGGGTTTCACCAAAACTTCTCTCCTTTTAATGAAAAAACTAGAAAACTATATATAGGAAAAGTAGGCTGACGGCGTCAAGAGTTACTTGTGACGCCGTCACCTCGCCGCCATATACTTCCTCGGACGGCCTTGATCTACTTATGACGGCCTATGTGACGCCGTCATCAACCACGGTATTTTATTCTTGCCACTTTGACGCCGTCATGAAGGCGTTTGACGCCGTCACCACCTACGGTCTTTTAATCTTCATGTCTGACGCCGTCAAGGTATTACTTTTGACGCCGTCACCTTGTATCTTCAGCATGGAAATTTGGTACTTTGCCGTTTTCTTCACTTTTATGCTCCAAAAACGTCCAAAATGGCTTCTTTTCCAGAATTCACTCTCCAAACACCTAAAATCACAAAAGGAACGATTTAGGGCAATATTTGATCAAATAAATTCGGATTCGGGCTTAAATGACCCCCTAAAAACGGATCATTTTTCGCCTCATCACATACATTTGCTATACAAGACAATCTACCGGTTGGAGAAGACGATAAATGCACCTTTATTATTTTAATAGTTACAAACCAAATTGTTTATCATATCATTGACATATTACTTATTATTCCCTTCAAAAAATATTGAATCTTATTTACCTTCTTTGTTGTTTGTTACTTTATTTACATATGTAACTCCTTAATTAATAATTCCATTAATAATCCCGTCAATTTGACGGGTCTATAAAGGTACGATTATTTTATTTTTGTTATTTCGAGGAATTTGTTTGAAATCTGAATGTTGGAGCTTTTTGAACTTATAAATAGGTTGGAGCTCAAACACAAGTTGAGTTAAAGGATAAACAAAGGCGGATGGAAGATGCTGTAAATGCAACTAAGGTAGGTTGATTACTCATAGTCAACTGTTGACTTTTTTGTTGCTGCTCTTCTTAAGGTTCTAAAATTTTCATTTGCATGCTAAAGGTTGCTATTGAAGAAGGAGTAGTAGTTGGTAGTGGTTGTTGTTTTTTGAGACTATCTTTGAAGGTTAACGAGATCAAAAAACTTATGGACAATGAAGAGCAAAAGGTAATCCCACATTTACATTTTCACATTCCATCATGTACTGATATTAGGCTGTCATTATTTTACATTTTCACATTCTACATCGCTGTTTATTATTGTAATAGTTGCAAACCATATTGTTTATTCATAGACATATTATTTATTATTCCTTTCAATAATAATGAATCTTATTTACGTTCATTGTTTATTCACACACGTATCTCCTTAATGAACGATTTCTTTAAAAATCCCAGTGATTCCACGGGTCTATATTGGAGATGCCCTTACTCCTCAAACAAGGTTTTGGTTCTCTTTTAACTGTACTTCATAATAATAAAATCAAAGTTATAATGGTCTCTTTGTTTTGTTAAAATAAAATGCAGGTAAAGGAGGTACAAGGTGGAAAAAAAGAAGAAAAAGCACAGCTGCTTACCAAACTCAATAGGAAACAACTGAAAGATGATGAAGAGAAATGTCAAGTCTACGTGGAGAAACTTAACAAGTAAAGAGTCCAATGATTACGATGCAACGCTTAGTTTATGGTGTCCTTTCTCAGCAAAGAACAAGTCACTAACGAGGAACAACGCAAGCTTCCCATATGTGCCTACAAGAATATCACGGCTGTTTATTTAACTTTTGATATATTTTTTCACATCAGATGAGGTGTTGTGCGACAAGGACATGTCTTTGATACTCAATAAATACAGATTAAAGGTCGAGACCAGACTTAAGCCATTTTTTGTTAACTATAGAACATACATGTTTTATATCATAGGAACAATTTACTTATAAACAGTAAGTTCTTAATCAGGTTACATGTTAGGTGTGAGTTAAACTATCTTTTTGTCGTCATACTATATCAATAATTTTAAATACCAATTTAACTACATACACAGGCAGATACTGTACGAAAAAATTTATCTATCTATTCTAATAAACATGAATTTTTACAACTCTTTGAAGTAGACATTAAATTAATACAATGACATATTTGTAATCTTATTGGTTGAGTTTAAAACTTACACCATCTATTTCGTTGTTCCATCCTAAACATATACTACACAAAACTTCTATTCAAGCACAAATAATTAACATAACACATTTTGGAGATAAGGTTATCATACAAAACAAAGAGAATTACTTTGTCTAATAAACGTTTACCACTAAAGATCATAAGGAAACACTATCCTGTTTCAAAGTGTCATTTGCCATGACAATAAACAAGAGTCAAGGGCAATTATTTTCAAGAGTTGGTTTGTACCTGCCACGTCCTGTTTTCACATATGGACAACTATATGTGGCTCTTTCGTGTGATAAAAGCAAAAAAGGTTTGAAGGTTGTTGTTTCTAATGCGGATGGTAATCTATCGAAAACTACTACAAATGTACTCAACAAAGAAGTTCTTCAAGGTCTATGACCATGTTTCAAGAGGTACGTACCAATATACATGCGATATCTTTTATGCCATTGAATTATCAATCACAACCATCTTTTGCTGACATTTTTTTACACTCATTAGGTGCTCAAGAAATGTTCATTGGCTTATCACTTAATTATCACTTGTTGAGGCAACATGATCAAGATCTCTTTATGTTTTAATGATGACAAATAAACCATCGAAACACATAAAATAACAAACGTTAGCCAAAATTCCCCGAATCAAAAGTCTGCTGCTAGCGCGCCACCCACGAGTCAACGCGTGGGTAACGCACCAGGCGTCTGTGAATATCGGGATGAATTTTGAAAGTTGGGTTTCCCCTTACCCGACAAATGTGGATCTTTCAATACAGGTATGAATATGTTATGTGCTTAATTGAGAACACTCGAAACGAGTTTTGGGATTTGAGAGATCCAACTTTTAAAGCACCCATTTACGGGAAAACGCCAACTCATGTTTTTTAACTCTTGCCTCTAGCCAAGGCTTTTCTAAACTTATAGAGCTTATATATTTCACGTAACATCATGTGAAAGCATCCATATGCTCATATCACGTGCTTACGTCTTCTCTAATTACGTAACGGGTTTACTCCCTTATTGGTCAAACCAAGTCAAAGGTCACTTTGCGTAAACGCATCCTTTCCCACTTGGGTTATACTTTACATCAAGGCAAAGCACTTAACTTGTTTGAACCAAGGTATTAGTTGAGAACGTCAAGTCGTGGAAAGTCACGAGATATGAAACTATGGATTCTCGACGTTATGTTACTTGAACTTATAAGTAACCTATGAACTTCGCAACTCATAATCTTAATTGTCTAAACACTTTCTTCTTAATGAAAATTAGATTATTTCTTAATCTCATTTTTACAAAAGACAAATACTACCAAATCTCCCACAATCCTTCCCAAATATTCCCTCTCCATATACAATCTTTGTATACATACTTATACACCTTGTGTACACACACTTGATTTTAAAATACACACACTACTCTCACAAACCATCTTCTCTCTACACGCACTAGCCAACTCACTATATCCAAATCATATATTCTCTTACACAAATCCCTTACAACATCACATCTCTTACACAATCTCTTATATTCCTTACACACTCTAGATCTCAACCATCAATTCCCTTACAACACATCTCAACCCTCTATTTCATCACATGGGAATAAATTTGAATTCTAAACATAGGCTCCATTTGATCCTAGCCATCCAATTCAAACCAACACATCTCAACCATCCATCCTTCCTTCTCTCTATTTCAACACATGCCTTTAATCCAAGCCATCCATTTCAAACCAAAACCATCTCAACCATTGATTCACCCTTTTCCCCCCAGAAAAGCATATTCCTTTGGAATATCGCTTCTTAATCCAAACATAGGCTCCCTTTGATCCTAGCCATCCATTTCAAATAAACACATCTCAACCCTCCATATTTCCCACATGCCAAATAATTTGAAAAATCAAATGAGGCTCTCTTTGATCTCTACCATCCAATTCAAACCATCTCATCTCAACCCTCCATCTCATTCTTTCCCCCCAAGCAAAGGAATATACCTTTGGAATATCCCATGGCATATTCTCTTCTCTATTATACCATGTGAGGAATACAATTTCTACCCTTACCAAATTACCCTTTCTACTCTTCTACCATTGGTATTTAGTTTTCTAATAAACACTTAACAAAATGATTTTCTAATTGGCTATTTGAGTTGGTAAACCTTAGATTGATTAATGTTAAGGTTTAGTGTGAAGTACAATTAGGGGTTTAGCAAGGATAGGTATTTACAAGGACCAACACCCAAGTCTTGGGAAAACTTGTGACAGAGTCCTGGCGCGCTGCCCGCGCTTTGACACGCGGGTGACGCGCCGGCCTCTGTAAAATTTTCCCAAGTTTGGGTCTTGGTCTATAAATACCCCCTTGCCTCTTGTATTCCTCGCCCCTTGCCATTATTCTTTCTCTCTACATTCTCTCTCTCTAAACACTCTCAAATCTCTCTATCTCTAATCTTGTGTTCTTGATTTTCACTCTAACATCTTTGAAAGAACACATCTCCTTGCAAGGGAAGAATCACAAGAACTTAATCCACTCTTGTGATTGTGTCGAGGGTCTTCTTATCTATACCCTTTCTACTAGAATCGAGTCACTAGGTTAGGTTAGGGCTTGATTGAACAAACAATCTCTTATTCATTCTATTGTTTGTAAGGAAAGTCTTGTGTCTTTGTGACCAAGCCTAGATCATTGGGGATCTATTTGGGGTTTGATACTTCCGGTGGGAAGTCTTGGCAGTGGTCTTGGTGACCCTTAGGTGAAGTCGAATCGTGAGATTCTTTTGGGTGGTTTCCGAGGGCGGAATACCGTGGGAGTAACTCCTTCTTTGTGAGCATCGATATTGGCGAATATCGGTGGAGTGAATTGTAACGGTTTGTAATCCACCGAAAGGATTATACTAGTGGAATAGTATCGTGTCGTGGATTCGCAACTGGACGTACGGATGGTATAAACCCCCATCCCGAACCAGTATATATCGTGGTATTCTTTACTAGCTTTATATACTTGTGATTGTATTTGTGGTTGTTCCTACTTAGACCACTTGGTTGTCTTCGTGGCTTAAAGTTTGTAAACGTTCTAAAAGCTAAAGAAACCGTATTCACCCCCCCCCCCCCCCCTCTACGGTTCTACATCACTCACTACATATATTTGTTTTTCAAAACCATAAAGATTGTAGGCCGCGTGCATGGACGCTTATTAGCTTAATAGTTATATTCATATTTCTTTATTGTATCATTCACTTATTACATATTATTCCATTAAAAAATAATACAAAATCTTTACGTTTGTCTCTTTTTTTTTTCTTTTTTTTTCTTACTTTACTCACACGTTTAATTTCTGATACATTCATTTTTCTAAAGGGAGCTGATACTCATACCACATTTTTTGATGCTTGCACCACAACTTTTGCATTACAATATTGTATCGTACAACACTGCAATGCACAGTTGTGGTATTTGCATTAAAAAATGTGATGGGAGTATCAATTACCTTTTCTAAAACCCCGTGAATTCCACGGCACTTGTCCAAATCGGCTATCAGGTCTCAATTTACAATGACAACTTATAAGCTTTATCATCCAAAGCTAAGAGAAAAGCACTACTCTAATCATACTATGTGACAACCACAAAACCACCATCCATGACATTAAAATGAACAAACCAACCTTTTTTTATATCAAATTTATGAACATACTATTTCCAAACTTTTCCTTTGATCATTCCAAAATCAGGTCCAACATCAGACACACGAAAATCTTAAAAAGTTTCTGTGTTCCTTGCTAAAAGCTTTTTACTTGAAACAAAATTTGAAAGGTCCAACAACAACCGTGGTACTTTAGGTGAAAAAAATAAAATAAAATAAATAAATTTTAATCAACAAACAAATTAATAAAAATCAAGTAAACATAAGGATGTATAAACAAAAACTACTAGGGAAGAAAGACTGTTTCGTGATAAGCTACCAAAACGAGATATGTTATAACCAAACATGAAATAAACTTAAAAAAATAATAATAATAAAAATAAAAAAATAAAAATAAAATAAAAATAAAAATACAATAAATAAAACAAACAATTAATTAAAACATAAAATTAAGAAATAAAAAAGTAAAATAACTCCTTTATTAATCGGGGTAATTGTAGAAAATCAATCACATGTTTCTTTGTTTCTTGATTTGGTATAGATGCTAAGTAGTTATAAAACGACCAAAAGTCAAGCACTGTTAAATAGGAATTAACACAAAATAATATGTATAATAACTAAATAACTCCTACAAATTGAAAAAAACTATAATTTGTTTCTTTGTTCAAGAGTTAGAGACGAAACTGTGTTTGCAGTGGCGGAACTTGAACATTTTTTTTGAGATGGCCGGATTTATTTTGGGAGGCCGAGTCGGATATTTGCTTGTAACCTCAACTAAATTACCCTTAAAACATATAACATTTACACTATGAGCCATAAAAATTTTTTTTTGGGGAGGACCCTTCCCTGCCCCTACATAGTTCCGCCCTTGTGTGTTTGTGACATACAGTAGTATTTTGTGACTAAAGTTGGTCACTAAACCAGTGAAATGTGTCATATGTATGTGATGTGGTTCGGATCGGATTTAAGCAAAAAGGAAGAGAAGGGATAGAAATTTAGAGAGAAATGTTTGAGGCAATTTTCTGAATAACATTAAAAAACATAGAAAATCCTTTGTAGAAGGTACAAACAAAGACTTCACCACTAACCCACTACCTACTAAAATGGAAAACATGTGCACATGGAAAGCTGGGCATAACCAATGTTTTGAAACCCGGGTTTGGGATCGACCCGGCCGAGTTACCGGGTCACCGGGTCACCGGGTCAACCCGGGTCAACCCGGTTAGACCCGGTTTTACGCATATTTCCAAAAATCGATTTTACGCACAAATATGAGTGAATAAACACCATAAGAAAGTCATATCAAACAAAAATAGCACCTTAATAATGACAAATAAATAAAAAAGAGTCAAAATTTAAATTTAAAAAAAAAAAAAAAAAAAAAAAAATAGAGAAAATCCAAACCCGGCCGGGTTTCAAAACCCGGGTCAACCCGGGTCACTCAAAACCCGGCGGGTCACACCGGTTGACCCGGTTTTAGAAACCCGGGTCAAAACAACCCGTTTTTTGACCGGGTTCCGGTCCGACCGGTTCGACCGGCCGGGTCGACCCGGGTTTCAAAACGTTGGGCATAACCCACGAATTCCTTTATTCCCACACCACTATGCTGACTTTGAAAAAGTAAATAACTAACTCACCCAACAAACAACCAACAATTAAAACACACAGCATGCATGCATGGGTTCATGGGTCTTCAAGTCTTCCTGGGTCTTCTCTTGCAAACTGTTAGAACCGTAACAGTATGGTCACTTATTTGGCTGAAGTAACAACGATCTAACGTAATTTTAATACATCTAACATGCGTTGGTTAAAACTTTAACGGAGCCGATGATCACACAGTGAGTGTACGTACGTGTTTGCATGTATATAGGGCCCCTTCTTGGTAACTTAAAAGGAGTTAGAAACGAAATGTGGAATTTAACTACACCGACAAGAACTTTCGTGTAATGATCATAGACAATTATGTTGAAAATAGTCAAAATTTCTTTGTTCTCAGCGTCGAGTATACACTTGGAAAAAGGCCTATCAGGCGTCCATTACCACTCCACTATGACTTAAACCATCATGTTCTCACATAAAAAGTGATGCATGCTCAATTTTCATATATAGTTTAAGATCCGCTTTTGTTAACTTTATACTTTAATTTGAAGGAAAGATTACAAGAAATTTGTATATGATGTATGAATGTAATCAGTCGAGTAGATATTCACTTTTTATAAACAAGTTACTTGATTAGTATACCTTGTAAACACCTATTAGTGTAAAAAGAGAAAGAAACCTCAATATGGCGTTAACATATAAGACCAGGTAAAAGGTAAGGGGACGTAGTTAATACGAGCTGATGACTCACGCTTACAAGGAGTTTATCGTTTAAGAGTTAAGACCAACAATTGCAACTATATATGTACCTGTATTCAATGAAACTCTTATTATAGGAGATGGCTTACATGCCAGCATCTCTTTTTGGTATGACCTTAAGCATTACGGAGTATAACACAATACACCATAAGCAAGTGAACATGACTTATAACAAGATCAATAATGCATAACATAAACATTATACTCAACACATGCATCTCCTGTTTTCACATCAAGTGTATGTGTACTCGCTTGAACATACCCTCTAGCGAACCGAAAAAGCCCACTTCCTCCGATAACCGGCATCTCCCTCACCTTATGAGTCGCAAAATTCTGGCCCATTATCGTTATTGCACTCCCGTTATACTTGCCAGTTAAAAACACAAAGTTCATAGCCATTAAAAGCCCGATTTCCTCTTGTGAGGTCGCACCATAAAACCCTTGTGCTCTCCCTAATAACTTAGACCCCGTTTCGGGTTTTTCAGTTAAAGGATCATCTACCATGTTAATCAGCCCGAACCCCGTGAGTGGGTTTTTTGTTTTGCTAGCTGGAGGTTGCACAATGGTGACTGCAGTAGGATTGGGACGGCTAACTATATCGTGCCAATAAAACTTGAAGTGACTTAGTTTTTCGGTTTTGAGCTTCATTGGGTTCTTTTTTACGGATTGTAGAAAGGCGGAATCGGCTCGGGTGATCGAAATAGTTTGTGACAATGCCATGATAAACAGAAGAATGAAGCAGTGGAAAATTTTAGCCATTAGAATTAAGATGGTTTGTTACATGGGACCTAATTTATAATGCAAGTTCCACCAAATCCATTACACTTTTAAAAAATTTATTTCGAATCTGGTCTTGTACTTTCGCATATGTTCTTATCAAAATATCAAGTAGTTTTATTTATTCTTGTAACTTTTATTTGTAAACAAACACATGCGTATAGCATGAAGGGTATATATTAATGTAAAAAGTATATAGATATTTAGTACTCTTTTGATATTCAATTGTATCCTCATTAGCTCCTTAATTATAGGAGTGATTGTTGTAATCTTTTATTATATATATCACCCTAGATGTCAGGCCCGTCTCAATGTGGCGGCTAGCGTCACTACATTTGTCGGCTAAATTGTTAATGTGGACTTTTGTTTTAGAGGAAAATTATATTAAATACTAAATTTTTCTTACATACCAAGGGACTCATCCCTACCAACCATCTAAAAAGAAATCAATGGTTGAAATTAAAAGCATTTTAATATTTCACCCATTTTTTATAATTTAAATTTCTCTTAAACCGTTAATCGTTAAGCGAAAATAATTACACTATCGCGACGAGCATTTAATTATCTTTCTATAGATAGGCTATTTGATATATTTTCGACAATTTTTTTTTTCGTTTTTTCCACCTTTTTTTCGTGTCCGAAAAAATCATATATGATATTACATATCATATATGATATGATATGTAATATCATATATGATTTTTTCGGCCACGAAAAATACGTGAAAAAAACGAAAAAAAAAATTGTCGAAAATATATCAAATAGCCTATCTATAGAAAGATAATAAATGCTCGTCGTAACGGTATATTTTTTTTTCGCTTAACGATTAACGGCTTGAAAGATATTAATATTTGAAAAAAAAATATGATGAAAGTGGGTTTTTTAAATTGTTTCATACATTAGATCAAATAAAGATAGAGGGAAGATGGAG
Organism: Artemisia argyi; assembly: GCA_030686995.1. NCBI lineage: Eukaryota > Viridiplantae > Streptophyta > Magnoliopsida > Asterales > Asteraceae > Artemisia > Artemisia argyi. The sequence goes on along the minus strand of CM060685.1, from coordinate 35,341,063 downwards.
GGTGGAGATTAGTCCTTGCTATGTAAAAAATGTTTGCTCCTCAAATAATCTTATATCTTTGTTTTAAGATTATGCTATTTCAAATATTGAAATTATTTATTTTAGTGGAGGGTGTCTTGAATGTGTACGAAACTTTATATACTAATATGATGTAATTGTAAATACAGTTAGATGAGTCAACAATTAAAAATGCAACACATTGTTCCAACCTTTGTTTCGAAAGAGAAAATAATAAGTCCGAAACCGAAGAAATTACACATAAATTATCGTACATAGCAAATATTAGACAAAAAAAATCATGAAATACATTCATATATCTCAACTTCCATATCTTTGCCGATACCAATTGTCTACTTCATATTCCGTGTCACTATCTTCTTCAGAAGAATTATATTCATTGTTATTGTAGATTTCTCTTCTTTAAAACTCGCTTGTTTTTTCTTAGATTTCTCTTCTTTAAAATGTGTTTGTTGTTATTTAGATTTCTCTATATGTTTGTTATTTCTGGATTTCTCTTCGTTAAAACTTGTTTCTTGTTTCTTTTGTTTCTCTTCTTTAAAATGTGTTTTTTACTTATATTACTCTTCTCTAAAACTTATTCGTTGTTACTTAAATTTCTTTTCTCTAAAACGTGTTTGTTGTTTCTTAAATTTCTCTTCTACAAAACGTGTTTGTAATTTCTTAGATTCTTCTTCTTTAAATGTGTTTGTTATTTCTTATATTTCTTTTCTTCAAAACGTGATTGTTTTTTCTTAAAATTCTCTTCTTTAATACGTGTTTGTTGTTCTTTAGATTTTTCTTCTTTTAAATTTGTTTGTTATTTTTAGATTTCTCTTAATTAAAATATGTTTGTTTCTTTAAAACATGTTTGTTATGTTTTAGATTTCTCATCTTTAAAACATGTTTTGTTGTTTCTTAAATTTCTTTTATTTAAAATATGTTTGTTTTTCTTAGACTTCTCTTCTTTAAAACGTGTTTTTTTTTCCTTAAATTCTCTTATTCGAAAAAGGTTTGTTGTTTCTTATGTTTCTCTTCTTTAAAACGTGTTTGTTGTTACTTAGATTTGTCTATGTTCTTGTTGTTTCTCGATTTCTCTTCAAAAAATGTGTTTCTAGTTTCTTAGGTTACTTTACTTTATAAAATGTATTTTTTATTTCTAAGACTACTCTTATTTAAAATATGTTTGTTGTTTTTTAGATTTCTTTTCTTTAAAATGTGTTACTTGTTTCTTAAAGTTTTAGTCTTTAAAACGTGTTTGTTGTTTCTTGGATTTATATTGTTTTAAATTTGTTTTTTATTTCTTAGGTTACTCTTCTTTAAAATGGGTTTGTTGTTATTTAATTTATATTCATTAAAATGTGTTTGTTGCTTTTAAAATTTTCTTATTTAAAACATATTTATCGTTTTCTTAAATTTCTCTTCTTTAAACATGTTTGTAGTTTTCTTAGATTCCTTTCTTTAAAACGTGTTTGATATTTGTTAGATTTCTCTTTTTTAGAAAGTGTTTGTTGTTTTTTAGACTTCCCTTCTATTAAACATTTTTGTTGTTTCTTAGATTTCAATTCTTTAAAACTTGTTTGTTGTTTCTTAGATTTCTCTTCTTATAACATGTTTGTTGTTTCTTAGATTCTTTTTCTTTAAAACATGTTTGTTGTTATTTTAGAATTGTCTTCTTTAAAACATGTTTGTTGTTTCTTATATTTCTCTTCTTTAAAACGTCTTTGATGTTTCTTAGAATTTTCTTCTTTAAAACATGTTTATTGTTTATAATATTTCTCTCATTTAAAACGTGTTTGTTGTTTTTCTTGGATTTCTCTTATTTAAAACGTATTTGTTGTTATTTAGATTTCTCTACGTGTTTGTTATTTATGGGGGTTTTTTTTTAAACGTGTTTCTTGTTTCTTATGTTTCTCTTCTTTAAAATGCGTTTATTGTTTTTTAAACTTCTCTTCTTTAAAACGTGTTTGTTGTTATAAAAATTTTTCTTCTTTAAAACGTTGTTACTTAGATTTCTCTATGTTCTGGTTTTTTCTGTATTTCTCTTCTTTAAAACACGTTTCTTGTTTCTTAGGTTACTTTACTTTAAAATGTGTTTTTTATGTTTCTAAGATTACTCTTATTTAAATAGTGTTTATTATTTCTTAGACTATCTTCTTTAAAATGTGTTATTTTTTTCTTACAGTTCTCTTCTTTAAAATGTATTTGTAGTTTTTTAAATATCTCTTCTTTAAAACTTGTTTGTTGTTTATCATATTTATATCTTTAAATGTGTTTCTTTGTTTATTAGATTTCTCTCCTTTAAAACATGTTTGTTGTTTCTTAGATTTCTTTTCTTTCAAATGCGTTAGCTGTTTTTTTAGATTTGTCGTTAGGGGTGAGCACAAAAACCGAAAAACCGAATCAAAACTGAAAAAACCAAAAAAGCCGAACTGAAAAAACCGCCCCATTTGATAAACCGATGGTGGTGGTTTTGAATTTTAGAAAAACCGAATGTTTAGGGCGGTTTTTGGTTTCATGAGAAAAACCGAACCAAAAAAACCGCCCCGCCCCACCTCTATATATGTTTTATATAATTTTATCTATATAAGAAATTTGCAATTTAATTTTAAAGATTTGAGTATGCAACTTTTTTTATCAAAAAAATAGTGTTGTTTATTGTATACACATTCAAATTTGTTATATTTATAGATGTTATATCTTTGTTTTCGAACAGTTGTGTTCTTTGATAATGTTTTTGCAAACGAAAAGTGTAAAGCAGCAAAGACCATCATTTTACATTTTACAAAATGTTTGCTTGTTTTGTACCTTTTTTCGAAGCTTTGGATTGCCGGATATTATGCAATTGTTTATATTTGTTTGAATATTTTTGCTTGAAACTTGGAATCGTAAACTTTATATAACATTAAAACTTGCTTGTTTTCAAGTAAGAAAAAACCAAAACCGAACCGATTCAATGTAAAAAACCGTAAAACCGAAACCGAAAAAACCGAAACCAAACGGTTTGTAGTTTTCAAAAACCGAAATATACGGTTCGGTTTTTGGTTTTACCATAAAACCGCCCCACACCGCCCCATGCTCACCCCTATTTGTCGTCTATAGACATGTTTGTTATTTCTTAGATTTCTCTTTTTTAAAACGTGTTTGACGTTTCTTAGATTTCTATTTTTTAAAACGTGTTTGTTGTTGCTTATATTTCTCTACGTGTTTGTTATTTTTGGATTTCTCTTCTTTAAAATGTGTTTTTTCTTCTTGTATTACTCTTATTTTAAAATTATCTTTTACTTTATTTTCTTTTCTCAAAAACGTGTTTCTTGTCTCTTAAAATTCTTATTTGCAAAACATGTTTGTTGTTTCTTAGGATTTTCTTCTTTTAAATGTGTTTGTTGTTTCTAATATTTCTTTTCTTTAAAATGTGTTTGTTATTACTTAAATTTCTCTACTTAAAAACGTGTTTGTTGTTCTTTAGATTTCTCTTTTTTTTAATTTGTTTGTTTTTTTTTTAGATTTCTCTGTTTTAAAATATGTTTGTTTTTTAAAAACGTGTTTATTGTTTTCTAGAATTCTCTTCTTTAAAACATGTTTATTGTTTATTAAATTTCTTTTTTTTTTTAAATATGGTTGTTGTTTCTTAGATTTCTTTGCTTTAAAATGTGTTTTTTATTTATTAAAGTTCTCTTTTTCAAAACAGGTTTGTTGTTTCTTAGGTTTCTCTTCTTTAAAACGTGTTTGTTATTACTAAAATTTGTTTATGTTCTTGTTGTTTCTGAATTTCTCTTTTGAAAACGTGTTTCTTGTTTCTTAGGTTACTTTACCTAAATGTGTTTTTTGTTTCTAATTTTACTCTTATAGCTAATGTGTTTGTTGTTTATTAGATTTCTCTTCTTTAAAATGTGTTACTTGGTTTCTTAAAGTTCTCTTCTTTAAAACGTGTTTGTTGTTTCTTGGATTTATCTTCTTTTAAATGTGTTTGTTGTTTTTTAAGTTTTTCTTTTTTAAAATGTGTTTGTTGTTTTTTAATTTCTATTCTTTAAATTGTGTTTATTGTTTTTTATTTTTTATTTCTTTAAAACGTGTTTATAGTTTTCTTAAATTTCTCTTCTTTAAACGTGTTTGTAGTTTTCTTAGATTCTTTTCTTAAAACATGTTTGATGTTTGTTAGATTCCTCTTTTTTTAAAAGTGTTTATTGTTTTTTAGACTTCTCTTCTATAAAACGTTCTTTTTGTTTATTAGATTTCTCTTCTTTAAAATGTGTTTGTTGTTTCATAGATTTCTGTTGTTAAAACATGTTTGTTGTTTCTTATATTCTTCTTTTTTTTAAAATGTTTGTTATTTTTTTAGACTGGTCTTCTTTATAACATGTTTGTTGTTTCTTAGATTGTTTGATTTTTCTTAGATTTTTTTTTCTTTAAAACGTGTTTGCTATTTATCATATTTCTCTCCTTTAAAACATGTTTGTTGTTATTTAGATTTCTCTACGTATTTTTTATTTCTGAATTTCTCTTCTTTAAAACGTGTTTCTAGTCTCTTATGTTTCTCTTATTTAAAATGTGTTTGTTGTTTCTCTTTTTAAAACGTGTTTGTTGTTCTTTAAATTTCTATTCTTTAAAACATAATTATATTTTTTAGATATCTCTTTTTTAAAGTATGTTTATTTCTTTAAAATGTGTTTGTCTTTTTTTTAGATTTCTCTTCTTTAAAACATGTTTGTTGTTTCTTAGATTCCTTTTATCTAAAATATGTTTATTGTTTCTTAAATTTCTCTTATTTAAAACGTGTTTTTTGTTTCTTAAAGTTCTCCTCTTCAAAACAGGTTTGTTGTTTATTAGGTTTCTCTTCTTTATAACATGTTTGTTATTACTTAGATTTCTCTTTATTCTTGTTTTTTTTTGGATTTCTCTTCTTTAAAACATGTTTCTTGTTTCTTATGTTACTCTTCTTTAAATTCATTTTGAGTTTCTAAGATTACTCTTATTTAAAATGTGTTTGTTGTTTATCAGATTTCTCTTCTTTAAAATGTGTTACTTATTTCTTAAAGTTCTCTTCTTTAAATTGTGTTTGTTGTTTCTTGTATTTATCTTCTTTTAATTAAGAAAATTCTAGTTGTGATAATATTTTTTATTTTAGTGGAGGGTGCTTTGAATGTGTACGAAACTTTATATAATAATGTTTACCATGTTATTGTAAATACATTTAGATGAGTCAACAATTCAAAATGTAACACATTGTCCCAACCTTTTTGTCGAAAGAGAAAATAATAAGTCCAAAACTCAAAGAAAATTACACATAGAATATTGTTCAAACCAAATATTTGACAAAGAATCACGAAATACATTCGTATATTTCAACTTCCATATCTTTGCCGATACCAATTGTCTACTTCATATTCCGTGTCACTATCTTCTTCAGAAGAATCATATTCATTGTTATTTTGGTTTTGTTCGATATGATCATGATTTTCAAGGACTGTTTCATTTGAATCTAAAACATTATTAGTATCATCCAATTTTACATTATTTCCTTCGTTTTGCATGAACGGAATATAATCATTTTCTTGCGCCATTGAATCATTATCTTCATCAGTCATGACTACATCAGTTGCTTCATCCTCAAGTAATGTAATATAAGAATTATCCTCTTCCGTTATAGTAGAAGATATGTGTGGGTTATAAACATTAAGCATAATGAAAGTTTTGTAATCATTGTTTTTTGATAGCCAAAATATGTTAACCAATAACAATGTTGATAATAAACTCTAAAACACATTAAACGTGTTAGGGAAAAAAGAAAAAAGAAAAAGGAAAAAAAAAAACATATCATAATACAATCAATAATTCTTACTTGTTCGATCGATGAATGTGGTTGTCACCGATTATTATCGAAACCTCTGAACAAATTATGCAAAAAACGTAGTTACACATTGTTTTGTTTTCGTTTTTGTTAATTATAATTCGTTTATATAATGTATGATAAGATATCTACAATATATTCCTAATAAAAATTTAGAATTGTATTTTGGTAAGTGTCATATTAATGTTAGTATTAAATGTATTTAAATTCAAGTATATTAAAATTTATTATTCATATATTTTTCTTATTTAAAGGAAAACGGTTGCATAAATTTGGGATTGTTATTTCTATTTAAATACATCAGAAAAAGAATACAAAATTGTATTACTGGAAGTCTTTATTAAGAAGCAATAATTTTCGCAACGCCATAGTTACAAATCAAATAAACAACTATCTATTAAAAATATAGGAATTCATATAATGTTGATATGGTTTTGGTGTTAAAGAAATGAAATTAAAAAAAGTAACAAACACATTTTTAAAAATAGAAAACGTTTTTGTTGTTTATCATATATTTCTAATTTATAACGTGTTTTTTGTTTCTTAAAATTATCTTCTTTTAAATGTTTTTGTTTTTTCTTAGATTTGTCTCCTTTAAAACGTGTTTGTTGTTTTTTCAATTTCTCTTATTTAAAACATGTTTTTTTTTCTTCTTAGATTTCTTTTATTTAAAACGTGTTTGTTGTTTCATAGATTTTTCTTCTTTAAATGTTGTTGTTGTTTTTTTAGATTTCTCTTCATTAAAGTGTTTGTTGTTTCATAGATTTCTCTTCTTTATAACGAATTGTTTTTCTAATTTCTTCTATTTGAAATGTGTTTGTGTTTATTAGATTTCTCTTTTTTAAAAAGTGTTTGTTTTTCTTAGATTTTTCTTCTTTAAAATGTGTTTGACAATTCTTTGATTTCTCTTTCTTTAAAACATGTTTGTTGTTTCTTAGGTTCTCTTCTTTAAAACGTGTTTGTTGTTTCTTGGATTTCTCTTCTTTAAAACGTGTTTGTTGTTTCTTAGATTTATCTTCTTTAAAACTTGTTTCTTGTTTATTAATTTTTTTTAAACGTGTTTGTTGATTTTGGATTTCTCTTCTCAAAAATGTGTTTGTTGTTTATAAGGTTTCGCTTCTTTAAAACTTGTTTGTCGTTTATTAGATTTCTCTTATTTAAAACGTGTTTGTTGTTTCTAACATTTCTTTTCTTATAAACGTGTTTCTGTTTCTTAGATTCATCTTCTTCAAAACGTGTTTGTTGTTTCTTAGATTTCTATTCTTTAATTGTGTTTTTTGTTTCTTAAATTTATCTTCTTTATATTGTGTTGTTGTTTCTTTGATTTCCTTTCTTTAAAACGTGTTTTCTGTTTCATATACTTCTCTTCTTTATAACGCGTTTGTTGTTTCCTACATTTCTCTTCTTTGAAACGTATTTGTTGTTTCTTAAATTTCTCTTCTTTACAATGAGTCTTTTATTTTTTAGATTTCCCTTCTTTAAACGTGTTTTCTTAGATTTATCTTTTTTAAAACATGTTAGTTGTTCTTAGATTTCTCTTCTCTAAAACATGTTTTTTGTTTCTTACACATCTCTTCTTTAAAACGTGTTTTTTGTCTCTTAAAGTTCTCTTATTTAAAACGTATTTGTTGTTTTTTTTATTTATCTTCTTTGAACCGTGTTTCTTGTTTCTTAAAGTTCTCTTTTTCAAAATGTATTTGTTGTTTCTTAGAATTATCTTTTTTAAAATGTGTTTGTTGTTTCTTAAAGTTATTTTCATTAAAACGTGTTTGTTGTTTCTTAAATGTCTCTTTTTTGAAAGGTGTTTGTTGTTTCTTAGATTTCTTTTCTTCAAAACGTGTTTGTTGTTTCTTAAATTTTTCTTCTTTAGAATGTGTTTGTTATTGATAAGGCAAAAAGTGTACCACTTTTAGGGGGTCATTTAAGCCCGAATTCGTGATTATTTGATCAATTATTGCCCTAAATCGTTTCTTTTGTCATTTTAGATACTTTTGAGAAGAAATCTGGAAAAAGAAGCATTTCGGACGTTTTTGGAGCGATTAAGTGAAGAAAACGACAAAGTCTCAAAATCCTTGCTGGGAACCGTACCTGACGGCGTCAAGGCCATACAAGTGACGGCGTCAAGCTTGGCAAAAGAAGCGGATATGAAAAATACACATGACGGCCCAGAACAATTTCAAGGCAAAAATGCCTGACGGCGTCACCAAGGGCGTCAGGATCAACTTACATGTGACGGCCCAGAGCTTATTCTCCACATGACGGCGTCAAGATTGGATCTAGGCAATACGACCTTTAATTTGGCGGCGAGTTGACGGCGTCACAAGCTATAACGTGACGCCGTCAAGGTGTAAAATCTATATATAATTTTCTAATTTTCATTCTTTAAAGGTGGAACTTTTGGAGAAATTTTGTGTGCAAACCCTAAACGAATTTTCTGTAAAAACAAGGGTTTCAACCCTTGTTCCATCTATGTTCAATTGAAGATAAGTTTTTCAATAATCATACAATATGTCTATGTGTTGTTTGATTTCATCTTATGTTTGTCTTCTTTTTAACATGCTAGGCTAGGTTTTTCTTGTGTTTGCTTAGATGTAATGAAACCTAGATGTTGATTATTGGTTGATGGTTTGTTTATAATTGTTGTAGATGATTGTATTTGATGTTAGGCTTAAGAAAACTGGCAGACTTCCAATTGGTAACTTGCTTGAACGTCTTAAGAAACATGATCGGAGGTGTACTATGATTTATTGGTTGTATTTAATGCGTAGGCAACTGCTAGTTATACTACGTTAGGAGCTAGTAGTCGGCTCGACCTAAAATGAAGTAGAAGCCTATAGAGTTAGGGAATATCGTACACGGCCCTACGACTAGTGTTAAGGAATATAACCCATCATCCATACAATTGTAACAAGCTAATTAACCGATAATAGATATCTAGGGAGTAGTGAAATCTAAGTAAACACATTTTATTTTATTATTGTTTCCACCACAAATTAGTTTAAGTTCATTTTATTTTATTTTGATTGTATCTTTAGTTAATTGGGTTAATTGGTTAGCAACTAATTCCGCCCACTCTTTCAAAACCGAGATTTTTATTTGCTTTTATAAAAATATAAAAATACAAAAAGAATCATCCCTCACCTTTAGACCTAGTTTAGTAGACTTTTTAATCCTAGCGAACACTATTCCTGAGTTGAACGATCAATCCCCCGGTACTTGTCACTATACTATACTACAACGATCAGGTACACTGTCTGGCGGGGATTGCAAGCTTCTCAAGATCCCTTGAGAGGTAAAAACTTTTGTGAGGGCGCAATCTCGCACATCTGTTATTTTTTAGATTTCTCCTTTTTAAAACGTGTTTGTTGTTTCTAAGATTTCCCTTCTTTAGAATGTGTTTCTTAAATTATCTATATTTTAAAACATGTTTGTTTTAATTAAATTTCTCTTCCTTAAGGCGTGTTTGTTGTTTCTTTTTATTTATATTTTTTAGAACGTGTTTGTATTTTTTTTAAGGTTTCTCTTCTTTAAAAACTTGTTTGTTTTTTCTTGAATTTCTCTACTTTAAAATGTGCTTTTTGTTTCTTAAATTTCTCTTCTTTCACTTCAATAAAACGTGTTTGTTGTTTCTTAAACTTTTTCTTTAAAACGTGTTTATTGTTTTTTTTTAATTATTTTCTTTAAAACATGTTTGTTGTTTCTTAAAGTTCTCTTCTTTAAAACGTGTCTATTATTTCTTAAATTTCTATTTTAAAATTTACTTATTGTTTTTGTAGATTTCTCTTCTTTAAAACGTGTTTATAATTTCTCAAGTTTCTCTTCTTTAAAACGTGTTTGTTGTTTCTTGATTTTTTTATCTTTTAAAACATTTTTTTTGTTTCTTAATTTTCTTTTCTTTACAACGTGTTAGTTGTTTCTTAAAATTTTCTTCTTTAAAATGTATTTGTTGTTTTTTAAATGTCTCTTCTTTAAAACTTGTTTGTTGTTTCTTAAAATTTTTTTCTTTAAAATGTGTTTGTTGTTTCTTAAATTTGTCTTCTTTAAAACGTGTTTGTTGTTTATTCGATTTCTTTTCTTTAAAGCGTGTTTGTCGTTTTTTAAATTTCTCTTCTTTAAGACGTGTTTGTTATTTCTTAAATTTCTCTTCTTTATAACGTGTTTGTTTTTTCTTAAATTATCTCAACACTTTTAAATAGTTTAAAATATTATATAGTTTTTTATGTGGTACATATTTTAAATTTTTTAATAGCTATAATATACTTTATTTTAAATTTTGATGTTTAGTTTTTCTTAAATATTTTAGGAAAAGTGTATGTTATTTATTTAAAATTATAGAATACTTTTTACAAATTTTATTGCAGATCGATTAATACATGTTAATTAAAAGTTAAATGCATAACATATAAATTGATATATATGTTAGTAGTGAGATTATTGTTTATAAGATATCACTCATTTGACCTACCATTATATATTCAATCATCAGTTGATTTTGCTCTTTTGAACATTCTCATATCATTTATAAACAGACCACATGATTTTAGTGCAAAGTCACATTAAGATCACAAAATAATGATACATATTATAATTAAATACTTTATCCACATTAATGACGAAACAATGCTCACAAATAATGAGTGGCAAAAACAATATGATTTTAAATGACAACAATTAGTCAACATGTGGTAAGTTTTATATTAAGATTATTAGAACTTTCCATTGTATATATTGTTTTTACAAAGATACATTGACAAGCTTATTTTCTCTATTCAAATGTATATCCTTATTTTTTCTAGTTAGGAGTCTGAAGAAACAATATCCCCAAATAATGTGTGGCAAAAATAGGATGGATTTGAATGACCAAAATTAGTAAACATGTGAAAAAATTTATATTAAGATTATTAGCAATTTCGATTACATATATTGTTTTTACATTAATTGAATCATTCATATCATACTACTTAACATATAGATACAAAAACAAATTAGCTTATAGTTATCTATTATCGTCATAATATTTTATACAATGCTCAACGGCTACATAATGTAAAATCACAAAAAGCAAGGTTACGACATAAAAGAAGTCATAGGAATCAATTGCATGGATTGCTTGACGGCAAGCTCTTTGCGACTATGTGTTTTGACATAGACCTACCAAACATGAAAATATGCATAACTGCATACGTGTAGTCTAATGGTTAATTTTCTCATCAGCTTTGCCTATAACCACAATTAATAAAGCAAGAATTTAATTGCTAATGTTGTTATATCTCGTGTATTTATTCCCTCTTGAAGAAGTAACAACACTTCTTATCAAAATTATTGCAACACCTACATGCAAGCTGCTGTCGAGATATCAATATGGCTCACGCGACATGTCCCAAGAAGATGTTTTAGTAGTTCTTCTGGCGTGTTTCCCTGCATTCAACGTCGTTTTTGTTTTCTTGTATAAGCCTTGTATTTAAGTGCTTTTTTGCTTTAACCACCGACATACTTAATTTTAAGTGTTCATTCTCTCTAAATTAGTAGAGAACATGTACCTGTATCACAAAAGCTGCTTCAACTATCAACTTGTTGAAGCTACTCAAAACTCTATTTGCCACTCTCTTAGCGATCATAGAGGAACCAACATCAACATCGAGCTGAAAAGCATAAGCATAACTTAGTTAATATGCATTGGTATGATTAAAAAATTTAATTAAAAAATTAGCATAATCAAAAGAACAAATTTTTAAGTGCTTATTTGCTTTTAGCACCAACGTACTTAATTTTAAGTTTTCATTCTCTCTAAATTATTAGAGAGACCGTGCTTGTATCACAAAAGGTGCTTCGACTATCAAGTTGTTAAAGCTACATAAACATAACTTAGTTAATATGCATTGGTATGATTGAAAAATACAGTTAAAAAATTAGCATGCAATCAAAAGAACAAATATTTACCTAGCTTGCGTATCTATATTCCAAGATACAAAAGGTGATAAGTAAGAACCTGGATGGTGATTTGTTAATCCTCACCTTGACTAAGAGTAAAGGTAAACGGAGTCTCCCTATCACGGTTCGAATCAAATTTGTCCCATCAATCAACATTAGTATATGTACGATCATCAAAACAACACAAAGCAAATTAAACATACTTATAATCACATATCGTTACAAACAATAAATAAATACTTATAATACATAAACGTTAAACAACTCCAATATTAGGAAAGGGAGAATGGCAATGTGACAAAAAAAATCAAAGAACGCCATATAGATATGTAAGATGTGAATCTACGAATGGTTTTAAACTTGCATGTGCCAATATCACTACAAATACACCTTGAACCTCATCACCGTTATCAAGAGTATCCCAACCTTCACCTTATTAGCATAATTTGTTTAAATGAAATCAATAAATCACAAAGCAATTACTTCACTTCTAATCAACCATATCTTTTAGACATTAGATCAAACACCCTAGAGGGAATCAATAAGCCAACACCCACAAACAAAAATATGAGACTAAGAAGTTCGATTTGGCCGAATTTTTTCTCTCTCTCATGTACACAGGTCCGCAAAGAGTTACATGCCGCTTCACCCATACATGGTTGCCAACAGGAAGACGACCAACTTGCAAAAGTGTTAGGAATTATTTAAATGATATAGAGTCATTACTGCTATTAGTATTATTAGAAAGTTGTTAGAGTTAGTGATATGCATTGGTTTTCTATTTATTGCCGAATTAGGGTTCCTTGTGTATAAAAAGAACATACGGCTTATGTTTATTTACACATCTTGAAAAACACTTTTAGGTGTAAGTAATACAGATCCATAGAGGATCATTGTTTATTAGAAAACCTTGTTCATAAGTTTGATTGTGTTCTTTATTATTCCGCTGTGTTTGTTCAATCATTGTTATTATCCTAGATAAGGGCTTAAACGATCTTCTACAATTGGTATCAAACCTTTTGTTGTTCTAATATTTTAATTGCACCTTTATAGGCTTGTACCTGTATATAGTATCCACTATTTTGTTCATTAAATTCATTATACTGCATTTGAATATCATTATAATTATTGACACAACCAAAAGGGCAGTTATGTACCTTAGGAATGACACCCATGAGTGCAAATTCTCCAGCACCACTGATAGTACAAGCTTCCTTACTCATCTTCTTGGATTCAGCCTTTCCACCATACCTTGCTTTGATTGCATTCCATATATCTCTTGCATTATCCATATAATGGAAATCTGCTACATGATCAACAGGAATAGATTGAAACAAAGGTAGTTCTTGCCTTTGATTCCATCTGAACTTCAATGTGTTCATCTGCAGTCGTTAGAGGAAGAATAATGACTTTTCCATCGCGATCTCTTCCAATCCTTTTCATGCTGTTGCCATTTTGAATCACCTTCCAGATATTCATATCATTATTCGTGATCCAGTGTTCCATTTTCATAGCCCAGACCTCGTACTCATCATTCATCAAATAAGGAAACTTTTCATCATCCCTTTCATTGTCAGATTATGCCATTTTAAAGGTGTGGAGAGAAGTTTGGTTGTGAGGTTTGTAAATAACTGAATGCCGCAGCATTATTAAAGTGCGGCAGCAGAAATAGAACAATCAGCAGAATTGGGTGAAAGCACCAGAATCCGGACAGCGGGATCCAATCAGTAGGAACCGACCAGTAGCAATCGATCAGAAGCAACAAATACAAACGAGCAGTACTTTTATTTGACCAGAATTAACAACAAATAATGATGGCAGCAGTAGTATCAGATATATACCATCAGTAGGAACACAATAACCACCAGGAGGAACCAATCAGTAGGAACCAAATGTCATCAGCAGAAACAAAAATAGCAGCAATAACCGTGAACAGCACCAATCAAAGTCGTGTCATCATCAAACCATATGAGTATAAAGACAACACTTGTAAAGTGTGGCTAAAACCCTAAAATCATCAAAAATCGATTATACACATTCACAACTTCTTTCAAGAATTTTAGACACCAATCAATGTATATCCAACTTCCATAATGATTTAATGCAAGTAAACACGAATTCCAAGCAGTTGAGATCATAAAAACCCTAAAAATTCATATTATTTCACCTGTTTGAGCAGCAGACTTTGACAATTTTTATCTTTTTACTGATAGCTCAGATCGAAGACGCCTTCGGTAGATCTCTTCCTTGATATATTGAGAACCTCCAGTAAGAATTTCAGCCCGATCCAACGGTACACGATTGAAAGCTTTATACTTTGTTCTCAAAAATAACAAATAACTAATAATAATAATAATAATAATAATAATAATAATAATAATAATAATAATAATAATAATAATAATAATAATAATAATAATAATAATACTAATAATAATAATAATAATAATAATAATAATAATAATAATAATAATAATAATAATAATAATAATAATAATAATAATAATAATAATAATAATATCCTCTTTGGGGGTATGCGGTGACCCTACTTAGGCGGATCCGGAAGTACTCTATAACTCAAGATATTGGAGCGCGTGCTGCTATTCATATCTTCAATAGGATTAGTTTTGTTATTGCTAAAGGAGTGGGAGCCCAGATAGTTTCGAGGCTTCCCACTAATTTCTTGTAATCCTACGATTTTGTTTCTAATGAAAGTGATGTTTTAAAAAAAATAAATAATAATAATAATAATAATAATAATAATAATAATAATAATAATAATAATAATAATAATAATAATAATAATAATGAAAGTGACTACTGGTCCCTCATTTGATGATGCTTTGCGTACTTTTAATGTGAATATGGAAATCGATCTTTTGAGTAACCCTAGTGAGATCGCTGCCCCCAAACTTATGAAATTGGCAGATATATATTTCACACGTGTTGCCCAAATGGTTGAATCCACTTTCCATTCATCCCCTAGACAGATGGCGTTATGGAGCTCACCAAAAGAGGATTACACGTCAGATTGGCTTAGGGTGGTACCGATATCCGGATTGGGACAAACTATGAATGCCAGGACTTACCGAAGTGTATTGTGTTATCGGTTGGGTGTTCCTCTTTTTACTGTCCAGATGCCGTGTTCAGCTTGTTCTAAGGTTTTTTCTGGAGATATTTTTGGGGATCATGCTGTTTCGTGCGTAGGTATAGTTGGTATTAAACATCGGCATAATGTTGTGCGTGATGTTCTTGTTGATATATGTTCTCGGTCTGGAATTTCAGCTCGTAAGGAGGTTGATATTGGGCTTCATGGAGAAAGGGACAAAACCTTACGTCTAGCTGATATGTTACTTTATTCTTGGGATGGTGGGCTTGATGTTTGTGTTGATCTTACAGGATCGTCACCTTTGACGTGTTCGAGTATGGTTGATTTTATGCCCGGTCGGGCAGTTATTGAAGCCGCACAACGTAAACGTGTCAAGTACGAGGCTAAATGTGCTGATATCGGATATGGGTCATATGAAAATCGTCCCTGTGGTTTATTTCACCCGGATCCAGTCCCTGTGGTTTTGAACCCATATGGGTTTGGTCCCTTTACCAAGATATCCGTCAGTTGACCTAGTTATCTTGTAAAGTGTCTAATATGTTGGGGGTAATATAGTCTTTCCATGTTAATACTAATACCTCTATATCTTCTTCTTCTTCTTCTTCATTTTTTGTGCCATTAGAAACACAAACACACAAACATCCAAATCACAACAACGGTGAGATGCACCCGTTTTGGATCAGTAGCCATCATCAAAACTTCATGGACATCATATAACCCAGGCAGGTGATTTTATTGTTGTAGTAAAAGAGTAAGTATTCAATTTTGTGTTAAAAAAATTAAAAATTTTGGCCTAATTTAACCTAATTTTTGGATTTGGTTTATAGGTTTCTAATTGTGGGATAATAGATTGGTATGATCCTCCTATGTGTGATAGGGTTGTGCAAATCATTGCTTTTATTGTATCGAGGAATCCTACTTGTAATTGATATGGAAAGTCTCTCCTAGAGAAGTCAATGGAACAATTAAACTTAATGGCTGAGTGAGTAATAGGTAGGGTAAGTATCCAGGGAAAGTTTGTCAGAATGAGATATTTATGAAAGAGTTTCTTTGTTACAGAGCTTTTAAATGAAGATTGTTATTAACAATCCTTTAAAAAGGTAATTATTTTCTTCATGGCATAATCCTTCCTGAATTATACATAGGTGATCAGGCTATGTATAATTAAGGACTAATGATGCGATGATTGATTTTTGTCAAAATAGTATTACTTTTCTCAAAAATTTTAGATGGTGTTCAATGCATTGTTATTAAAAATGGTATCCTGATATTTCCTTTCAAGTAACATGAAAATTGTTTCGCGTAATAATATTAAATACTTGGTGTAATGATGGAAAAATCAATTTATAGGGTGGTAACAAAATAGCTTACTTTAGAAATTTCGTAAAACAATTTTTCCAACATGGTAGTAAAATAGCTTGGAACAAAATTCGTTGAATGGTTTATTGGATACATGGTTGAATCTTATGGAATGATAATAGTCTACTAATCCGTCAAAAATGAAATCGGCCTAATCCCTAATAAGACAATGGTATAATGTTGCGAAACGATTGAAGTTTGAGCGATTGGAATAGAAAATGAAATAAACGATGGTAGTGATTATCGCTGAGATAACAAAAGATAGGGATTACATTAGATAGAAAAGTGCATAATACAACTAGGTTATGTCATCGTACCAACGGTAAGTACAAAAGAAAAGATACAACCCTAAAGGGCTCGAACTACGGTTTATATATTAAAACAGGGGCTCCTCCTGCTGAAGCATTGTTGTTATCCTTGATGTTGCTAATATCCTGACGGTTCTCTTCTAACAGCTCCCGCTATTCCTCGAGTGATTCTGTCTTGATTCCCAAGTTCCCACTTTCCTTGTTCCTTAGCTCCGGGCAGTCCTTCCTGAAATGCCCTAAGTTTCCACATTTGAAGCAATTCCATGGGATCCTTTGATTTGTCAGTTTCCTACAGTCCTTAGTTTGATGACCCTGCTTCTTGCACACTCCACACGGTTCACCGCAATGACCTCGGTGATGTAGATTACACATGTTGCAGTAAGGTAAGTTTCCAATATACGTTTTCTTTGTGTGCGGTCCTGCAGCATAGGCTCCAACCACTTCTTGTCCTTTGGGTGATTGTTGAGTAGCATCGCAACCTCGATTGTTGTTCCACTTCCTTTTATTGTCACTATTGTTTCCTGATGTCTTGGTATGGGCTATGTATTCCTTTGCTTCGATCGCCATTTTGATTGCGTCAGACATGGCGTCGGGTTCCAATGAGGTGACCAACATACGAATCTCAAGGGAGAGTCCCCCGATGTACCTTTCAAGTTTCTTGCTTTCCGGTTCATCCACTGCAGGGCCTAGTCGTGTTAACTCATAAAAACGAGCTGTGTACTTGACAACATCATCCCCTTCCATGGTAAAGTTTAGTGTTTCCTGTTCTATTGCTCGTAATTCACTTCTTACACAAAATGTTATACCCATCATCCTTCTTAGTTTCTCCCAAGAGTGTGAGTAAGCAGCATCAACTCCCACTATTTTAACATGTTTGGTCCACCATTCCTGGGCATGATCCTGAAAAGTGCATGTGGTGAACTTAACCTTGTCTTCCTTACGACAGTCGCCATATCGAAATATTGATTCTATTTCTTCGAACCATCTGAGAAATTCCTTTGTGTCTCTAGTTCCGCTAAAGGAGGGGGGATTACAACCCATAAATTCAGCGTGAGTAAGTTCCTTGGTGAGGGCGGTGGCTATGTTCTTGGCAATGACTTGTCCAACAGCAGCTTGCGTCATGCTTGTAGTGGTTTGCTTAAATCTATCTTCATCAAATCATAAGAGGCCATGAGAATCTATAGGTAATAAAAATCGTCATATCCACAACACATGAATATAATACAAGAAAATTTCGGTTTACGTGGACCGATATCATAGATAGCACAACCATTCCTACATAGTAGCGTCACACTTGATATATTTGTTTGTACAACAACCAAAAGAAAACAAGTTCTTTAGACTATGTTCCACACTTTCCGTGGCTAGGATAATAGTAAAAGCTAGTAACGATATAAGTCTAGTCTAGAGACTTCCTGGTGTCCCTCTGAGTGAAACCAGGTTTATGGCATCATAAGGTCGAGATAGTCCTGAAGTGGTGTCTGAAGTTGTACATCGATCATATCCTAGATAGTGTAGGTTCCAAACCATTCTTGAGGAATCTGCAGATGTTCCTGTTAAGTCCATGATCTTGGTATTATCTACAAGATGTTAACTAATCCATGGTAAGTGGGAATGGAAAAGGAAAATAACAATGGTGGTACTCTAGATGATGAGAATAAAATTGATGACGATGAGATCCTAGTGGTGAGTTAGAAGATGATGGTAATAATAGTGAATGGGATACTACCCTCTTTCACGCTATCTCGCGACATCTAAGAGGTAAAACTGAAGTACGCACTATGGGACGATCAATAGTGTAATAAGTAGCTGATGGTGGTGGTAGTACCTAAGTAGTGGGTGCTCTACTAGTGATGGAAAGAAACATACTATCTTCCTTACAATAAGCATCCTAATAGGTCCACTAAGATTAAGTCTGAATACACTACCAAACGGCATTCTATGTATGGGCTGGATGATAGGAAAACCCTGTTCCTATGACAAATCAATGGTGCTAATGGTGGTGTAAGTGCAACTAGTGGTATAATGGTAGTGGAAGATGACAAGGCATCTTCAATGTCGGAATCCGATGAAAGGATGACAGGGTAGGTATCTGAAGACATGTCACTTGTGAACCAGGTCAATATAATTATATATGAATATGGGTATAAATAACTCACACAGTGTGTGCATGAAACAACATGTATAATGAATGTGCACCTATGATGAAATGATGAGATGCTATGATGATGTGGTTATAGTCTAGGGTCCAAGATACATCCTAGTTTGCAATAACCTTAGTTCTGATGCCAATCTGTCATACCCCCAAAATACCTGTTTTAACAGCGGAATGGAATACCTGGGGGAGACTGCCATAGCATCACAGTTACAGTCATATTGAACGACCTAAAGTGTCGTTTAGAAAATATAGCGTTTGATCATTAAAACATTCAGAGTTTACAAATCATAGGTCCCAAAAGATGTTGCCAATTTAGGTAAAATAAGTTCAACAAGATCAAACGTATCATAAGTGCATGAAATAATAGTGAGACGCGTCGACTCCGCGACTCCATGAAGGTCCAAATGCATGCAACATGAGCTACTTTAATAACCTGAAAATACATTGCTAAAAAGTCAACAAGAATGTTGGTGAATAATCATAGGTTTATAAGTTAACTCGTATGTACAATAGCCACAAGTAAAAAGTAAAATATATCATGACTTGATGTCAAATTAGTTTCTACATTGTCAATTAAGCTCATGACCCCGAAGCTAGACATAATGGTAATGGCCCCACATGGGTGTTGATGAGTGTGTAAATACTCATCATTTTTACCATTTCTGAGCTGCCAAAACATCTAAAAACACTCAATATTGAATCAAAATAGTGAAAATATCCCAGGAAAGTGTTTTACATGTTTCAAATGCAAAAATATCAAAAACAGATGAAAAACGCACAAAGTTTGCAAAATTGGCAGTTTCAGTCCCCCAACTTTCAAAAGTTATCAAATCTAGTCCCTGGTCATTCTAAAAACTTGAAAAAGTCACCAAAGGTCCTTATAAATCAAAAAGTTACATAATTAGTCCTTTGGTGAAAAGTTTCACAAAATGTCAAGTTTAGTCCCTGAACTTTGAAAATTGTCAAAAATGGTCCCTGGGATATGAAAAACTTTGAGAAAAACAAATTTTGTCCTTGCACTAACCTTTTATGACAGGATTGGTCCTTGGTGGAAAGTTTGGTAAAAGTTACACAAATGGTCCCTGAAGTTTGAAAGTTTGACGGTTTTAGTCCCTGCTGAAAATAAATTGGAAAATTCAACAAAGGACCTTGCACTATTCATAGATTGGCATAATAGACCCTTGGAAATAATTTGGAAGCATGCCAAGTTCACACCTCCAACTTTGCAAAAATTACAAAAATGGTCCTTGTGAAACATAAAACCAAACCGGACCCTAAACTAAATAATAATACCCCAAAACAAAATCCAATCCAATACCTAGTCCAGCCCACTTCCCTTTCACTTAGGCCCAAAATACACCAAAGCCCACCCAACCCCAAACTAATAAAACCGGGGTCAAACTATTTGACTTGGTCAAATACCGGTCAACCCCTTTCCCTTTCCCCTTTTCCCTCTCAACAGCAATACCACCAAACCACCCCATGGTATTGCAGCTCCACCACCACCACTTGCAGGATAATCATCGCACACCCACACCTCCCTGCACCTACCCTCACATCGCATTTAATGCCACCCCCCCCCCCAGTTGCTTAAATCAGAACCAATTTGCAATTTAAAAGGCTTTCCCGCCAAAACACGTGGCACCCTTAGAGTGGACCAAAGAAGCCAGAGAAAGGTGGGAAATGATGAGGATACAGCATGGAACCCTAATCTTCAAGTATAAATAGAAAGAGGAGGAGCAAGGAAGAGTAGTTAGTTAATTTTTAGTTAATTTATGTCGTTTTTATGCAATTTGAATTCATAGTGTAATGTTAAGCTTTTAAGCAGTTCATTTACCTTTCTAAGTGTATTGTAACTCATTTTAATCAATCAATTTCAAGTTTCCATTACTCTTTCAACTTATGCAATTCTGTTTCAATTTCAAGATTTTGATTAGGCTCATTAGTTGTTGCTGTGTAATGTTATGGACTTATAGGCTCATATAAGCTCCCATATAGCTTATTGAAGCTATTAGTAATCATTAAAAGCAGCTTAGTAATCAAAAATTCAAAAATACCAAAAAGTCAATAAAAGTCAAAGATTCATGATCATGGATATCACAGCTGGAGCAGGGTGTATCTTGGATGGCCCTGGGTTAGAATCCCATGGGGGATGTTACGATTTGAGTTGTGGTCCTTGGTTCATGAATTTGGCAGGAGTGCAAAAGTTGTAAGCATTTCACTTTTCATTTTTAAATTTCAATTATAGTATTTAATAGTAGTTAAAAGCTGTTCATTTTACTTTCTCTTAGCATAATTAGTAGTTCTTAATTAATAGGTATAGCTTTTATCTTAGTTTGTTAAGCTTATTTCAAATTCAGTTAAGTAAAGGGGTGTTTGGTTCTGCATGTTCCCATATGTTCTGGTTGACTGTTGTTGTTGTTTCTTGCATAAACATAGTACATTAGGTTATAATAGCTTAGTTGTGTAATAAAAATCAGTAGCTATTAGTTAAAAAGTCAAAATCCAATTTGAATGCCATACTTTTGTTCACTGTTAAGATTTTGAGTGTGATTTCTCATCAAACCTCTTCATAAGTAGTTAAGATTGTTAGATTTAGTCTCATTACAGTCCATTACATCACATTCAGTCATTTAGATCCAATAGAAATCAACCAGAGTCAAAGTTCCAAGTTTTTACAAAAGTCAAAATTCATACTTCTTAGATTTTACCCAAAATGGCAAGAATTTATTAGAATTTTGTAGTTGGAATTAGGGTTTGAGCTTTTTAGGATTTGAAGTCTACCACCTCACCTATTGAGTCCCACATTGGTCTTATTTTTGTAATTTTCTCTGTGGACCCCACAACCCTCCAAAGAGGGCTGCAGGGAATAAACTTGCCCTGCATCAGCAGACAGTCCACCATACCACCACCTTTGGTGGTGATTTATGACCACCTCAGTGGGTCCCACACCCTAGTTTTTGGTTCTCCCAACCCCCCTCCTACCAGGGTACAACCTTTGACCAGCCACTTGACCTAGAATTAAGTGGACCCCACCTAGAATACACCCCAAAGTCTGTCCCCAATCTGTGTTCAGTTTCATTTTGCTCAAGTCCTTATTTTGATCTTAACAGCTTATTTGTGATTACTGCTTGTTGTTTCTGGCTTATTTAAGTTTGTTGAGATTATTTGTAACCATTTACACCATTGTGGACCCCACCTACACCCATTTGAGCTTATTTGCCCAAACAGTCAACCAAAGTCAACTGAATAAGCAAAGGGGGTGCTTATAGCTTATTTATAAGCTATTTTCCAAAGTGTTTTCACAAAAGTTTTTCATTTTCAGTAGTAAAGTTAGTTTGTAAAAGAAAATCCAAGAAAAACCAAGTTTAAATTAAGTGATAGTTTCTATTTAACTCAATTTAATTTTAATTTTCATTTTTAGATTTTAATTAAGTACTTAGTATTTTTATATTTTTATTAATTACCTTATATAGTGAAGTATTTTTAGTAAATTGTTCAGATTTTTATTCTGCATTTTAGTATTTATTAGATTTAATTTTAGTTTTCTTAATTATTAATTAATATTAAGTATTAAATCTCATATTTAGTTTTTATAAAGCAAAATCTAGATTTTATATTTTTCCTAGCCTTAATATATATAATAGATTTTTAGAAAATATATTTTGAATTTCTACTGTTCATTTTCCATTTTTCTTATTTTAATTGTTTAAATTAGACTTAAGTTAATTAAAAGGTAAATAATTAGTGGATTAATCTTAAAACATAATTTTTAGAGTTTTTATAATTTTGTAGGATTCCTGTGATGGTTAAGTAATTTTATAAATTTTCTCTTAATTTTATAAGTTAATTTAGTATTAATAGTAATTAAAAGTAGTTTAATTAGTTTAATTAAGTTAAATAGTTTTTAATTAATAAAAAACCCATAAAAAGACAAAAATATTTATTTTTATTTTTGATACTTTCTTCAAGTTCTAATTTAAGTTTAGAAAATATTTTTGCTAATTTTAAGTTTAATTTATATCATTTGTCATTTTTAGTTAATTTAAATTAGGTTTTAATTTAGATTTTAAATTGTTTTATTAATTAAATAATATTTAAATAATATTTTAATCATTTTCATAATTCCATTTTCATTTTCAATTTCTTTTTAACTTTTAAGTTTCAAAAAGTGTCAAAAGCATCCCCTGTAGTTTGTTAAATACCAAAACCCCACTTTTCCTGTTACGTGAATCCTGATTGTGAATACGTGCATATATCTGAGTATCTGATTTTTGTGAATATTACATCTGTGTACAAATACCATAATAACAGTAGCAAAATCAATTCCACATCATCTGGGCTACTGTCCTCAGTGCCACTCACTCATAAACGATTTCAAACAACACCATTTCAATCTCGCTGGGACTTTAACGACCCGGGAAAACACTATACTATCCACGGAGAATTGGCTTGATTAGTTTGACTTTTACGGTTGACTATTCACAAGTGGTTGACTAATAAAAGTTGACTAGTTTAGACCCAATCAGGTGTTTATCAGGCACTCATAATTAATAAGACATGCAATGCATCCGTTCCCAGTTGGAGCAACCTAATCACGGATGGAGGAGTCACCCTCAATAGATCTATTCACTCATTCCCGCTCGTACTTTAATTAACGGTCCATGATAATAAAAGGGGACTTAATTTGATAATAAGGCAACTTAAGCAATGTATGGAAATTCGGATACTTTGGCATGTACAAAAATAATTGATGCAATGTATTCTCCCCCGTGGGATTTGAAATCAAAATATTGAATTGAAAACGGGGCTATGAAAACTCACCTCGTAGTGATGATACTATGAGATGAAATGATAGGGACAACAAGGAGCGACAATCAACCGCAACATAAATGTATGATAATGATCTACTTTAGATCATGAAATGATGTAGAGAATATACATGCACATGATACCTATACCACTCTTAGCTTGAAAATACTAGTTATTGTCAAAGTTAAATATTTTCCATAACTTGAGAAAAATAAGTCTATCTAGACTTATAAAAACTAGTCGTAATACATATATCGTACATAGAATGTTAGTGTTTCATTCCTCGCTTTGAAAGCCTTGAAATAACGTCTAGTAGTCGTATAAATAAGCTTGTGGTCATACGTACTTCATTGGTTAAGAATATAGCTCTTGAACAAAATATCTAAAAAATATAGTATTTAGTACGTAGTTGATTATTTCTATTAGTGACTACTAATATATATATATATATATATATATATATATATATATATATATATATATATATATATATATATATATATATAGTTTTGACGATTTTGAAACGTGTATATCTTTGTCGTTATGAGTTCATTTTCCTCATTCTTTATATCCACGGTTTCGTCTTAGCATATACTAATATATTTTTGATAGCTCGGCTTCTCTAGGTTACGTCTAATGCCTCGGTTTGTCCATCGAAAATCGTCCAACAGCATGAATATTTTCAGAAAAATAGTTTTCGTCGTTAAACTTGCAAAAATCATATCTCCTTCGTTATAAACTCGTTTTAATCAGTTCTTTCGCCTACGGCTTCGTTTTTGAAAGTATTTTCTAAATCTTTGGTCAAAACTTACCCCTGAGTCCCTAAGTTTTCTGGGTTTTTCATTTTGGGACAGTAGGTTTCTACACTTGTTTAAAAATCAATTATAGGGTTCCAAACTAGTTTCAACTTCAACCAAATCACTTCCAATCACCACAAATCTAGTCTATTCCTACCTTAAACCTTCTTAAGGTGTCATGGGTTCTTAAACATCATCAATCAACTAGATCTACCAAGGGTTTTCATTTCTAGGGTTTCAAAGATATAAATGTATACAAATGAGTGGTATAACTAACATATGCATGTAATCTTGCATAGAAATCATATGATCATGAGAATAACTTGAAAAAATTATGAAAAAGAGTTTGACAACTTACTTTGAAAGATTATAGAGCTTGGATGATTAAAACCTAATAAACCTTGAGTTTTTATTTCAAAACTCTAATAAGGATTACCAAAGGAACTAGAAAATAGCTTGATCTTGGAAAATCAATGGTTTTTGCTTCTTGATCTTGTTTTGTTCGTGGGTTTGGATAAGAGAGGAAGAGAGGAAAGTTTGCTTTTTGCTTCTAAGATTATGATGAGTATGTGGTAAGATTTCCTAGATATTTACTTGAGATTATAATAGATTATAACTAGGTAATTAAGACTTGAGGTTAAAAATGTATATGAGGTCTAGGGGGGGCATGTGGCTGGTCTTGACAAGGAGGAAAAAGGGCAAAAAGACTAGCTTGAATTAATTAGGATTTAGGGTAGTGTATGTGTAATTTAGTTGTAGTTTTAGTTAGTTTAGTTTTAATCGGGTACCGGGTTTGCTAGAAATAAATTTTAACGAAGTTAACCGGGACTTAATAAAGTCATAAAAATGATAAATATGTTGGGTACAATTATTGAGTGTTTGGACAATTATTATTTAGTTTCCACGAAAACCGTTGTAATTTTAATAAACTTACGATATAAATTAAATAAATTTCCAAAATACCGGGTAAATGAATTTTATAATCTTTGTGATGTTGTAAGGGGTTTAAAAATATATCGGAACCATCGTGGGGATTTTTAGATATGTTAGTTATATTTATTAATCGCGTGTTAACGTTTATTTAAAAATAAATATACGTAAAATGTTAAATATATCAAAATATAAATCTGAATATTCTACGAGTGGTATAGTATGCAAATGCTATTATGATGAAATGTAGACTATTTCTAGTCCGTATGAAATGTCCCTACTGATAAAGTATGAATTCGCACCTGAACCAATTCGGTTACGCGAATTTAAATATCCGTAAACTAAATTTACGATGAAATGAGTAATGTACGTGAATAGTGTTTTCTTTCCGGAAATGAATCGTGTTTCATGAATAGTAAAATTTTTGAACGCTTCTCAGAATATCAAACTGACTCCAAAAATGATGAATAGTAAAATGATGAATAGTGATAAGTGAATAGTAACTGATGAATAGTAAATTATCGAAGTTCGGAAAATGACCTGAAATGGTGAGTTGTGACAGTCGCCCACCCAAAAAGGAATTTAGTCCCTGAATTCAGCTGGTGTTGGTCTCGGAAATAGACTTGGTGAAAAGATGTGGATACTTGAGTCGCATTTGGTCTTCCCGTTCCCAAGTAAACTCGGGACCTCTTCGAGAATTCCAGCGAACTTTCACGATAGGAATTTGACTCTGCTTCTACTGTTCGACCTAACTGTCCCTGATTTCCGTTGGTTCTCCTACAAGGTCTGAGTTTGTCATTGGGTTAGATTCCTTCCAATGGAATCATGAGAGACGAATCTGAAAGACATTTCTTGGGGTTTGAAAATGTGAAACATGTTTGTATAACCTTCTGTTCTCTAACAAGGCTCAAGTCTGACGGCCACTAGGCCTACTCTGTCTGAAATATTAGATGGTCCAGTATATATCGGGTTTAACTTTCCGAATTTTTCTAAATGGTATCATGCCTTTCCTAGGCAGAAGTTTTAACGTGACCCTACCACCAACTTTAAATTCTAGGGGTTTACAACTTATCGACTTGTAACTGATTCTTGATTTGCAGGAAATTCCTGGTTATTTCATGAGTACTTACTGGACTAGTGAGTTGGGCTTTTCCAAATTTCGATCCATCAATGGATATTGGCACTTTGACCATAGAGTGCATCAAATTGTATAGTCTCTACTCTCGCGCAACAACTATGTTTGCAAATGATTTTGATTTATGGTAAATGGTTAGTTGATGAGGCGAAAAATGAACCGTTTTTAGGGGGTCATTTAAGCCCGGAATTGAATTTATTTGATCAAATATTGCCCTAAATCGTTCCTTTTATGATTTTAGGTACTTTGGGAGAGAAATCTGGAAAAGGAAGCAATTCGGACGTTTTTGGAGTATAAAAGTGAAGAAAACGCCAAAGTCTTAATTTTCCTTGCTGGGAACAGTAGGTGACGGCGTCAAGAAGAAAATATTGACGGCGTCAAGTGTAATTTCCATGACGGCCCAGTACATATTTGACGGCGTCACAAGGTAGGGCGTCAAGAGGAAAAAGCATGACGGCCTGGAAACACATAACACTTGACGGCGTCAGATCTGGATCAAGGCAGTCCGAGGAGTATTTTGGCGGCGAGATGACGGCGTCACAAATTTGTTCTTGACGCCGTCAGACCCTATTTCCTATATATAGTTTTCTAATTTTCACATTAAAAAGAGAGAAGTTTTGGGAGAAACCCTAAGTACGAACTTGGTACGAATTTTACAGGTTTTTCAAGGGTTCTTAGCCCTTGATCCCTTTCATGTGTAATTGAGATAAGTGTTCTTTTAATTCAATCAATATGTCTATGTGTTGGTTGTCTATATCTTGTTCTTGTCTTAATTCTATCATGCTAGGCTAGATCTATCTTGTGTTTGCTTGGATCTAATGAAACCTAGATGTTAATTATGTGTTGATTACTTGTTTATGGTTGTATTGGATGAATGAATTCGATGTTAGGCTTAAGAAAACTGGCAGATCTCCAATTGGTAACATGCTTGAACGTCTTAGGAAACATGAACTGACGTGCACTAGGTTTTATTGATTGTATTTAATGCATGAGTAAATTCTAATGATCCCATGTTAGGAGCTTCTTAGCCGGCTCGACATAGGAGTGAAGTAGGCACTCATAGGATTGGGGAATTAAGTGCGCCACCCCATGAATGGTATTAAGGAATACAATCCATCATCCACGCAACTATAACAAGTAATTAACGCATAAAAGATATCTGGGGAGTAGTGAAATCTAAGTAAACACATTTTCTCCACTTATTGCTCACAACCTTAGTTTAATTTAGTTTATTTTCATTTTTAGTATTTTATTTTGATTGCATCTTTAGTATTGGGTTAGTTGACTAGCAACTAATTCCGCCCAAATCCTTAAAACCCCGAGATTTTTACTTGCTTTCTAAAAAATATAGAAATACAAAAATAATCATCCCTCACCTTTAGAACTAGTATTTAGGTTTTCTAATCCTAGCGACACTATTCCTAGCTGAACGATCAATCCCCCGGTACTTGTCACTATACTATACTACAACGATCAGGTACACTGCCTGGTGGGGGTTGTAACCTTCTCAAGATCCCTTGAGAGGTAAAGCCTGGTGCGATTCCCACGTATCATTAGTCCAACCTTTTCTAGAGTCAATCACTCATGCTCTGAGCATATCTTTCCTATATTTGAATTGTCCTTTCGCTTTGTCCATTGGGCACACGGGGTGGTCTGATTTCACCACAATGCAAGCTAAGCACATTGGTAATCCTGATAAGATGGAGGACAGAGTTGAAAATTTAAACCCACCAAGTACCCCACAAGTCTTACCATCATTTGAGACATATACACCGCCAGTGACTTATTCGGATGAAGTTGAAGAGACTATAGGAACCCCAATAGAGGTAGAACTTTTGAACCAAACACAACTAGAGGATATAGGTTTGAATACTTATAATGATGACCTTACTCTTAGTTCTAGGGAAGTTCCTAGTTTTGATGAACCGGAGCCTCAACCAAAACCGTTACTTAATCTTCCATCCTTGGATGAAAATTTAGGAATTGAAATAGGTTCTGAGCCACCCGTCAAACCATATAGTCCGGGTAGTCTTAGGACAAAGGTAGTAGACTCTAAGCCTTGTAGAGAGGAAGCTGACATAGGAGTGGAACATGACCTTACATACTTACATCACCCATTCATGATTGATCATAAGAAACATTATGGGTTTAAACCAGGTTTATTAGGTCAAGATGGATTCCCAACTAGGAGTCTCTCGAAGTTGATAGAAGATGATCCCTTTCTAAGAGAAAATCTTAATCCGCCCACTAACCCAATTGAATTAGGTAAGGTTATGATGATAGGAGCACAACCCTTTGAGCATATAATTCATCCACCACTCTTTCCTCACATGGCATATTTCCACCCTAAGGGTGTGTATCGCTACTTCCACCCGCACTTAATCCTAAGTGTAGGGAAAACCTCCCCTATTTCCGTTAAATAAGGGTAGAGTCAGGCTCGTGACTCGAACAAAAACAAGCGCTTATTGGGAGGCAACCCAAGCTTTATTTATTTATTTGTTTGTTTGTTGTTTGCTTCCATATGCATGCTTTATTTTTATTGTTGGTAGATCATGTTTCAAAACTAAAATAGTGAAAGTACTTTATTTTGTTGTTTGGCCTAGTCTTAACTTCATCCAAAGGTATTTTTGCAAAAGATAAGTGTAAGGGGAAACCCCAAATATGTTTTTAAGAAACAAACCGATCATGATTCTCCACAATATTTAAATGAACATGTATATTCGTATTTGTTAGAGTCAAATGTTTGTATTGAGTCATAATGAAGTTTTGCAGGATTTTCCAGGAAGTAGGACCAAGTTTTTCCAGAAATTTTCCGGAAACTTAACATCAGAATTTCTGCAGGTTACTTCTGACGGCGTCACGAGATAACTCTTGACGGCGTCACGTGTAAAAATCTAGAAATTTTACCAGTTTTGTTTTTCTAACGGAGTCTTATGGTTTTTGTGAATTATTAAGTTTTATAATCTCCAGGAAATCTGCAAACTTCATTCCACAAGCATTATATCTTATCTTGTTTTCTAGGATTTAGTAACTTATATAGGATGCCGCCGATTTTACGCGAGGTTGTCTTATCTATTTTCTCAGGATTTACAGGTTATGTATGACAAGAAGATGATTTATATTCTGGAAGGGAAGCTTTGATTGTTCATTTTCTTGGAGGAAGATTTAACCTGGCCACCTTATTATCCATACCGAGCGAATCAGGGAAGTATTTGATTTCATTCTTTTTACTTATTTCACTTTTACATTCTTTACTTAAACATTGGGGACAATGTTCATCTTAAGTGTAAGGGGAGGGAAAAATGATGATACCTTACATATGCACTTTCGCTTGAGTTTGTTTTGTTTGATGGTAGATGTGTAATAAAACTATGAGAAATACTTGTTAGTGTAATTTTAGCGCCAAATTTAAATTTTTTTACAACATTTAGGAGTGAAACTTTAGCCATAGCAAGCGTCTCATGGATAGGAGATTGTATGACTAGCACATAACCGTATCATTCAGAAAAATTTTCCACCCAAATATGTGAGGTTCGCCTTTAGATTTGATAGGAAAAGCATTTACTATTAGAGCTTATGAGTGTACCGGTAGCATTTAGATTCTAGAACTTGCGTTAGTGATGCATCCCGAGACTGCTAGTGAGACTACATTCGTGTAGTAGGATTTACTACATGATAAGAGGCATTAGGATAACCCTTGTGTTAAACCCGTATTATAATTACTTGACCATTTAAGTCATATTACTTGGTTAGTTAAGTCAACTAATTTTCCCACACCTTAGCGTTGTACTCATTTTTAGTACACGAAACCCCTAGTACACCCCTCCGAGCCTATCTTTTCGTTTCTAACTTTAAGCATTTTACTTAAAGGAAGAATTTGTTACACCCCACTTAAATGTACAACCAAATCGCCTTAGCCTTCCGTGTATGCGCTCATTTTTAGTGCATTATTGTTATTTGTTAAACCCTAAGTTAACTTTCTAATTGATTACATGGTTGCTAAGTCGAGTCATATCCTTGTACATATTGTTTTGGGACGATTGGGACTCATGGGTAAAGTACTTATTTTATGAAGTAATGGGGAAGAACACCATTTATTACCCCCATATGTGCGTTAATCTTAAAACTGCTCCAAGTGTTTTGATTTTCTTAATTCGAGTCATTAGATTAATTTATTGTAAAGTATGTAAAAATTCAAGTGTAAGGGGAATGTCCATTCCCTATGATGTATTATTTCGGATGGTAGGGTAAGAGTGTATGCAAAAAAAAAAAAAAAAAAAAAAAAAAAAAAAAAAAAAAAAAAAAAAAAATTCGAAAAAAAATAGAAAAATCAAGAAAAAGAAAAAAAAATAGAAAAAGAAAAAGAGAAAAAAACATACGGACTACCATCCCTTTTTATTTTATGTTCATTTTATGTTTTTGTTATTTTTCATTTATTAGCTTAAGTCGAGTCTAGTCTTGGCTTAGCAATGCCACATTGTACATGTAATTAACCAAGATTGTTAACTCGCCACCAGTAAAAACTTTCTTTATCCAACAAAACCGTGTATTTCATATCCCTATACCTAACGTTACAACCCTTTAAAAGACCTCTTTGATAGTTTATCCTAGGTACTTACGCCATGTGGTGGAGGTTTGATCCTTTCCCAAGCCTATGGTAATCTATTTTGCTATGACAGGTAGTGAGAGATATCTTCCATTTACATATTGTAATTTATACTTTATTACACCCGAGAGATGTGAGTATCTAAACACTATTTGTGAGGTGCTTGTGTATGACCTCCGTGCTTGTCTTTGGTCTTTAGTGGAACGATTATTTGTTGTAATTACTTTTATATTAGTGTTAAATGACCCCTAACTTGTATTTTGAGTAGAATAAAAGCGCATTTGCTTGAGGACAAGCAAATCTCAAGTGTAAGGGTATATGATGAGGCAAAAAATGAACCGTTTTTAGGGGGTCATTTAAGCCCGGAATTGAATTTATTTGATCAAATATTGCCCTAAATCGTTCCTTTTGTGATTTTAGGTACTTTGGGAGAGAAATCTGGAAAAGGAAGCAATTCGGTTGTTTTTGGAGCATAAAAGTGAAGAAAACACCAAAGTCTTAATTTTCCTTGCTGGGAACAGTAGGTGACGGCGTCAAAAAGAAAATCTTGACGCCGTCAAGAGTAATTTCCATGACGGCCCAGTACATATTTGACGGCGTCACAAGGTAGGGCGTCAAGAGGAAAAAGCATGACGGCCTGGAAACACATAACACTTGACGGCGTCAGATCTGGATCAAGGCAGTCCGAGGAGTATTTTGGCGGCGAGATGACGGCGTCACAAATTTGTTCTTGACGCCGTCAGACCCTATTTCCTATATATAGTTTTCTAATTTTCACATTAAAAAGAGAGAAGTTTTGGGAGAAACCCTAAGTACGAATTTGGTACGAATTTTACAGGTTTTTCAAGGGTTCTTAGCCCTTGATCCCTTTCATGTGTAATTGAGATAAGTGTTCTTTTAATTCAATCAATATGTCTATGTGTTGGTTGTCTATATCTTGTTCTTGTCTTAATTCTATCATGCTAGGCTAGATCTATCTTGTGTTTGCTTGGATCTAATGAAACCTAGATGTTAATTATGTGTTGATTACTTGTTTATGGTTGTATTGGATGAATGAATTCGATGTTAGGCTTAAGAAAACTGGCAGATCTCCAATTGGTAACATGCTTGAACGTCTTAGGAAACATGAACTGACGTGCACTAGGTTTTATTGATTGTATTTAATGCATGAGTAAATTCTAATGATCCCATGTTATGAGCTTCTTAGCCGGCTCGACATATGAGTGAAGTAGGCACTCATAGGATTGGGGAATTAAGTGCGCCACCCCATGAATGGTATTAAGGAATACAATCCGTCATCCACGCAACTATAACAAGTAATTAACGTGTAAAAGATATCTAGGGAGTAGTGAAATCTAAGTAAACACATTTTCTCCACTTATTGCTCACAACCTTAGTTTAATTTAGTTTATTTTCATTTTTAGTATTTTATTTTGATTGCATCTTTAGTATTGGGTTAGTTGACTAGCAACTAATTCCGCCCAAATCCTTAAAACCCCGAGATTTTTACTTGCTTTCTAAAAAATATAAAAATACAAAAATAATCATCCCTCACCTTTAGAACTAGTATTTAGGTTTTCTAATCCTAGCGACACTATTCCTAGCTGAACGATCAATCCCCCGGTACTTGTCACTATACTATACTACAACGATCAGGTACACTGCCTGGTGGGGGTTGTAAGCTTCTCAAGATCCCTTGAGAGGTAAAGCCTGGTGCGATTCCCACATATCATTAGTCCAACCTTTTCTAGAGTCAATCACTCATGCTCTGAGCATATCTTTCCTATGTTTGAATTGTCCTTTCGCTTTGACCATTGGTCTGAGGATGGTAGGCGGTGTTTACATCTAAATGGGGTTCCGAAGGAAATCTTAAAATGATTTCTAGGAGTCTGAGGTGATTCGATTACCTTTATCAGGAATAACTGAAATGGGTACAATAAATCTTGTGACTAATTCCACAACGTTCTATCGTTCGGACTTGGCGTTATCTGAAGGAGAGAGAATATGGGTAACAATTTTTGATTCCTTGTGTTTTGTTCCAATGGATGATAAGACATGTGTCTTTCTATGCCTATTGTGCTTGGTCTCCATTACTGACGTTTGTATTCGATCTATGGTGTCCCTCCTAATTTCCTTCATCACATATTCTAATATTCCTTATTGTCAAATCACAAAATCATAAATGCATAAGCGATGTAGTATGGTGATTAGTTTTGGAAATTTTGTCTCGTGATTGTGAGTTTTGGTTGAAATCTTTTCTGAATAAACGAATTTAGAAAATGGAGCTAACGATTTACTAAGTAATATCTTTCTTGCTGATTCAAAAATTCAGTAGTTATGAAATGTGAAACCGTTTTCAAACATGTTGTGATTAGGAATGTTTACCAAAGTTTGATGTTTATATATTTCTCGTTGTACAATAGTTTTGCTAAATATTGACCAAAAAGGATCGTACTTGTTCAAAATAGGAATTTCAGAAATTATTTTCTACAAGATATGTGATTTGTATAAACATAAATTTTAAATCAACTTCATTTAAAAGTGAAAACGCTAACAAGGATAAAATGGTAGGATAGGAAATGTTTGGATAAATGCATAGATGTCTAACATTTAGTTCCTGAGGTTGGATAATGCCTATTGGTGGTTATCAGACAAAACTACAAGTCTAGGTATTCAAACTAACTTAAGTCCTGAAATGGTTTATCGTTGAAATTATCATCATGTTGGCAAGATATATGGTCGGGTCTGATCCCTTTCCTTGATATGAAAGTGAGGTTATCTGAAATTTCTAGAGAAGACAACGCCTTAAGGGAATCCATATCGATATTCTTAATTTAAAAAATTATCCTTCGTGAAAACTCATTACAGGGAAGTTTGCGTTTGGATGAGGCCATGTTTAAATGGAACACTCTACAGTATCGGTTAGGAGGCTTGGTTTATTTCTATAGTGTTGCTTAGAGTACCTTCACCTTGTGTTCGATCCGGTAGCTCAGTCTAGCTAGTACCTTTGAATGATAAAATTTGACAACTAGGTCATAGATGGTGATTCGGATGGTCTCGCAGTATCTTAAGATTTCTTGTTGAGTTATGAATTTTCTTACTATATACTTCTAGTCCTGATTAGTAGTTCTGAAATCCTTTCATTGTTTTTCTTGTATCGAGGAATCCTACTTGTAATTGATATGGAAAGTCTCTCCTAGAGAAGTCAATGGAACAATCCAACTTAATGGCTGAGTGAGTAATAGGTAGGGTAAGTATCCAGGGAAAGTTTGTCAGAATGAGATATTTGTGAAAGAGTTTCTTTGTTACAGAGCTTTTAAATAAAGATTGTTATTAACAATCCTTTAAAAAGGTAATTATTTTCTTCATGGCATAATCCTTCTGATGAGTGCTCAAACACTTATCATTTTTGGTCAAATCTGAACTGCAAAACATACAAAAACACTCAAATATGCATCAAAATACCAAAAATATCCCAAAATTGTGTTTTATATGTTTTAGATGCAAAAAGAGTAAAAACAGAGGAAAAACGTACAAAGTTTGCAAAATTGGCAGTTTCAGTCCCCCAACTTTCATAAATTGGCAAAAATAGTCCCTGAGTACTTACTTGGAAAGAAAAATCACCAAAGGTCCTTTTGAAATCATAAGTTGTCATATTTACTCCTTTGGTGAAAAATTGGAAAAGTTTTGAGAATTTACAGTTTGGTCCTTGGAGTTTCAGAAATTAGCAGATTTGGTCCTTGGGAAATAATTTTTGGATAAAAAGTCAACTTTGAACCTTGGGAAGTCACAAATTATCAAAAACAGTCCTTGAAATAAAAGTTTGAAAGAATTGCAAATTGGTCCCTCAAGTTTCAATGATTGACAAGTTTAGTCCTTAGATTTTGGATATTGGCAGAAAATACCCTTGGATATGGAAAATTGCAAAAATGATCCTTAGGTTGTTCAGCATGGCAAGTTTGGTCCCTTGAATCGACTTTGGAAATATGGCAAGACCAGCCCTCCATTTTCAGCTTTTACACAAAATTGGTCCTTGTTGTTATTTATTACAAACCAATCGGACCTAAAATAAAAATAACCCAAAACCAATCCAATCCCCACCCTTATATCAACCTGATCCACCAAGCAATCCCAGGCCCAAATCAACTAACAAGCCCAAACACCAAACAACCCTTTCCCCCGTTTTGATATCAACCAGGGTCAACCCTTGGTTTGACCCTCCCCTTTCCCACCAAAAACACCCACCTGCTTCCCTGAAAACCCTCCCCCTGCTCCCCTACTTTCTCACCAACCTCACTTCCACCACTCCTCCATGTCTCTTCCAAATCCCCTCCTCATTTATTACTCCTACCTGTACCACTAAAACCCTCCCAATTGCTTTTCCCAACAAAACACTACATACGGCTAGGATTGAAACAAAGCATCCAATGGTCACAAATTCAAGTGGGAAAGAAAGAGGAAGTACCCAAGGCTTGTATAAGTGAAGAAAATCCAAGAAAGATGGGGTACTAGTTAGCAGTAAACAAAAAATTTAGAAGTAGCTAATTAGAGTAGAATCAGTTTTTGGATTAATATAGATTGTGGTGTTTTAATGTAATAGTTGTAACTTTTAGTTTAATTCAGTGTAATCAAGTTATTTTTAAATACAATCTCAGTTTGTTTAATATTCCATTGTTCTTAATTTCCATTCCAAGTAAATTTTAATCTTTTGTTATTTTAGCTTAAGCTTGAAGAAGCTCGTTTGGTTGTTTTATTTACTTCATATCAGTTACTCAAGGGTTTTAATCCTTTCAAATTACTTTATTAGTCATAAAAACAAAAATCCAAAAATAATCTAAAAATCTTTGAAAAAAAATAGAAAATAAATTAAGCTGAGGGTATTGAAGCTTTTATAAGCTAAAACACCCTCTGGATAAGCTCATTAAGCTTTCTAATAGCTTATGTGAGTCTATCTCATCAGCCTAGAGCCATTTCCATTTGCATCCTGTCATCAAGTAAGTCTCACTTTTAATCTATGCATCTTTCCTTAGTTTAGCTTACTTACTGTAGTTTATAGCTTATTTGTGTTTGGTATTGCTTATTTAAGCCATTAGAGTACTCTTGCTTAAAATTAAGGTATTGTAGCTTAAGATTGAAATTCCACTGCCACAAGTAGTGTAATCTGCATAATAGTAGAATTGATGTTCTTAGTTGTTATTACTTGTTCTAATAGCCTTAATATGGTTTAAATAAGCTGAGTTGATCATAAAACTGATAGGTTCTAGCATAGTAAGCAAAAACTTAGTGTAACTAGTCAATTAAGGGGTGTTTAGATAAGTACTGTGTGTTGTCATTCTGTGTTGTATTGATGTTATTTTAGCTTAGGTATATTGTATTAGTGTAAACTAGGACTAGTCAAGCTTAAAATTCAAGTTCTTAGTTGCCAAAAGTCAAAATCATAAGAAACTCCCCCTCACAGTTAACTGTGTGGGGTTTTGAATCCACAAACTTTCATTTTAGCTTATAAGTTGGATATTTAGCTTAATTCAGGTCAATCATAGCTTATTACAATCATATCAATCAATAAATCTAGTGCAAATCTCATGAAAGTCAACTTAGGTATAAATCTAAAAAAAGTCAAAATTAACATTTCAGATTTTTCCAAAAGTTGCATGAATTTTATAGAATTTTATGATAAGTTTTAGAGTGTGAAATTTCTTGGGTGTATTGTCTACCAGCTGAACTTGAGTTTCCTGCAATTTTTATATTTTTGTGATTTTTTTTGTGGACCATATTGTCCCTCAAACACACTTGCAGGGGAAGAAAATCCCCTGCTACACCACCACTGCAGTCCACACCACCATCTTTGGTGGTAGTTTCTGACCACCACAGTGGGTCCCACAGGCCCCACTTGGTTTCTTTCAACCCCCCTCCTAGCATCCTTCAAGGTTTGTGCAATCCTTGGAGCTTAATCTCCCTGGGTCCCACCTGCTTTTCCATCTCTTTTCTGTCCCAATTCTGTGCAGATAAGGGAATTGGAAGTTGCTTAGTTGTGCTTATCAGCTTATCCAGGGACCAACTCTTGTTGTTTTACCCTCACACAAGTCCCTTTAGCTTATTCTCACCCTAATCCACTCATGTACTTCAGCTTAGAGCTTATTTCTTAGCCTTTTGCCCTCACAGTTGACCAAAGTCAACTGTCATGGTTTAAGGACTTCAAATTGCTTATTGTTAAGCACTAGCTAAGTTCATTTCACAAAAGTTTTTCAATTTCAAGTATAAAATAGGTTTGTAAAAGAAAAATCCAGAAAATCCAATTTTAAAAATAAGTGATAACTTCTATTTAATTTTATTTATCTTTTTAATTTTCCTTTTTAGATTTTTGTTAAGCATCTTGAATTTTTATATTTTAATTAGTTCCCTTGTACCTTAAAGTAATTTCAGTAATTTTTTTAGATTTGAATTTTGTCATTATTAATTAGATTTAGTAATAATTAATTAATAATTAAATATTAAATAGAAAAATTAGTTTTTATAAAGTAAACCCTAGTTTTTATATTTTTCCTAGCTTTTATAAGTTATAAAACATTTTTAGGAATTTTCTTATAATTTTTACTGTTCATCTTCTAGTTTTTATAATTTAAATAGTTTAATTAGTAATTAATTAATATTTAATATAATAATTAGTAAAATAGTGTAAAAACTTATAAAACAAACTTTTTATATTTTTCTAGGATTCCTGTGATGGTTAATTAGATATATAAAATTTTCTATAATTATCTAAGTCTTTTTAGTATTTTTTAATAAATCTAATTAGTATAATTAGATAATTAATATTTAATTAGTAATTAATCAATAGAAAAATCACAAAAAGACATATTTTTAGTTTTAAAATTTGTTTTTAGTTATTTTATAATTTTAGAAATTTAATTTTCATTTTTTTAGTA
Source organism: Artemisia argyi (assembly GCA_030686995.1). Taxonomy (NCBI): domain Eukaryota; kingdom Viridiplantae; phylum Streptophyta; class Magnoliopsida; order Asterales; family Asteraceae; genus Artemisia; species Artemisia argyi. The sequence continues at coordinate 35,303,144 of CM060685.1, read as the reverse complement.
TTTAAATAATATTATATTGTATTTAAGTTATTTAAATATTAATAATTAGTATTAAATAAAACTTAATTAATATTAAATAATTAATTAGTGTAAAAATTTATTTTCTTTTTCTAAAAATTTCCTTTTATCCTTAGGTTTGTAAAAAAGTCATTTTCACCCTTTGGGGGTTTTCAGATTTCAGTTTTCACTTTTTATTTTGTACGTTCGCGTAAATTTAATCTGAACGTACACGTTTTTAGGTTTTAAACGTTTCTAATTTTTCCAATTTCACAGTCTTGTTAATATAGCTTATTTAAGCTATTTCATTGTATATCTCAGTAGTGTAATCAATCACAAACCGCTTTCTGTCCAAATTCACCCGATCTCAAACCCGTTTGATAACAATTCACACCTCGTCGGGACATAACGACCCGGGGAAACCCTATATTCCGCGGAGTATTGAGCCTAAGGAGTTTGACTTTATTGACCACATCCGTGGTTGACTTTAGTTGACTGCTTTTGCGTCAATCAAAATTTTGGCGCCGCTGCCGGGGAGGTGTGCGCGTTATTCTAAAACGGTTTTCAGATTTGTGAATCGGGATATACATCCATTGTATATTTACCACCCTTGTTCATATTATCTTCTTATTTTCATATAAAAACAAAACTGTTCCCGAAAACATTTTAAAATCAGTTTTCAACGAACACAAAAAACCCAAAAAAATTTTCTTTCCTATTTGTATATAAAATGTTTATCCAAAAATCCAAAAATATTCACCTTTACCCTCTCACATCTTTGATTCTTCATCCCTACCCCTCTATAAACTTTTGATTCTTTCTATGTCTCATCCACACCTTCTTATTTATCAATGATGTGGTGGTCCTCATAATCGTGGGAATTGTCTCGGCTGTAGCATGGTAGAGCCAGGAGATGGGTCTGTCTATAACCAAGCTCCCTATCCTTACCATGACACATCTGATTCATCCTACCAGCTACCACATCATGAGATACTGACATATTTGTGTGAGTTTTGTGGAGGTCCTCATCAAGGATTTGAGTGCCAAACCGGAAACACGTTTGTCTATGAACAGTTTTCCGGTGATGCTCAGAATTTTGGTTATGACCAATACCCATATGATTCATCAGTCCAGACTCAATAGTTTTACTGTTGCGATTACTGTGAAGGTCCACACTTCAGCTCAGATTGTCAATCGGGGAATCCATATCCTTGTGACAATTTTGACACACCTTATTATGACCAACCTCCACAGTACCAAATGAATCAAGCACTTCTTCCAGATTGTCAATGGTGTGGTGGTCCTCATAATCGTGGGAATTGTCCCGGCTGTAGCATGGTAGAGCCAGGAGATGGGTCTGTCTATAACCAAGCTCCCTATCCTTACCATGACACATCTGATTCATCCTACCAGCTACCACATCATGAGATACTGACATATCTGTGTGAGTTTTGTGGAGGTCCTCATCAAGGATTTGAGTGCCAAACCGGAAACACGTTTGTCTATGAACAGTTTTCCGGTGATGCTCAGAATTTTGGTTATGACCAATACCCATATGATTCATCAGTCCAGACTCAACGGTTTTACTGTTGCGATTACTGTGGAGGTCCACACTTCAGCTCAGATTGTCAATCGGGGAATCCATATCCTTGTGACAATTTTGACACACCTTATTATGACCAACCTCCACAGTACCAAATGAATCAAGCACTTCTTCCAGATTGTCAATGGTGTGGTGGTCCTCATAATCGTGGGAATTGTCCCGGCTGTAGCATGGTAGAGCCAGGAGATGGGTCGGTCTATAACCAAGCTCCCTATCCTTACCATGACACATCTGATTCATCCTACCAGCTACCACATCATGAGATACTGACATATCTGTGTGAGTTTTGTGGAGGTCCTCATCAAGGATTTGAGTGCCAAACCGGAAACACGTTTGTCTATGAACAGTTTTCCGGTGATGCTCAGAATTTTGGTTATGACCAATACCCATATGATTCATCAGTCCAGACTCAATAGTTTTACTGTTGCGATTACTGTGAAGGTCCACACTTCAGCTCAGATTGTCAATCGGGGAATCCATATCCTTGTGACAATTTTGACACACCTTATTATGACCAACCTCCACAGTACCAAATGAATCAAGCACTTCTTCCAGAAATGCACAATGTACTGGAATTACTTGATGAGCTTAGGGGTTTAGTTAAAGACTTTGCCCAAAAAGACACTCATCAAAAATCCATGGAAGAATTGCTAGCTGAAGAGCAGGCTGCTAGAATAAATTCCCAAGATGCCTATGAAAAATTTGTTAGGGAATCAATTGCAAAAGAAAAAGCAGCCAAATCTAGCTCTCAGTTCCGTTTCATCCCTGATGACAGTGATGATGAAGATACCCTTGATATTCTTCAATTTTATAAAACTTCATCAAGTTCATCAGTTGATATCCCAGCAGTTGAGATTCCATCTCAAACAACTGCTATCACACCTGAGGTTCCCACTCACTCTCTGAGCATGGGGGACGAGCATCTTGACACTGTTCCTAAAAAGGAATCGGACGAATTCATAAAGTCTAGTGTTGAGAACCTTGTTCCAATCCCAAGAGAGTCACAGGGAATTCTTGAGCATATGTGTGATCTTCCTTCCCCTCTTGAGTGTTCAAACGATCATTTTGAGACTTTCTCAGATTTTAATGATGATTGTACATCTCATGGAGACATTGAGTATATTGAGGCATCACCCCCACAGTCTGATGCCGATCCTCTTCTTGAGGAGTTCGCCGATGAACTTACTCACATCAATCCACTTCCAACGGGAAGTAACGATGGTCTCCTTGACTTTGAAGCCGATCTGGGAGAAATTGAAAGTCTCCTTTATCATGATCCGTCACTCACTTCTGATCCTAACAGTACAATAGAGAATAATAATCACTTTGTTCCCAAATCATTCAATACTACTCTCACCAATCCTCTATTTGAATTCGAATCTGAATTCACTTTGATTTCTGATAATCCAATCTTTGGTATTCGGAATGAGGATTGTGATGAGTCTATTCTGGAACATGAGTTCATAGATTCAAATCTTGTGAATGATTCTCTTCATGAGGAGTTCTCCGGTGAACTCACTCATCATATCATGACTCCTCCGGAGTTTGATAGCCCGGGGGGAGATGCACTCAATCATGAGAATTTGCAAATTCCCACCCACCTTCCCAGGATGTTTTTGAGCTTAACCCTTGAAATCCAAATTCAGGCTAATGAGCCTGCTTTCGAGGAAGAAGATCAAATTATGATTTTCATCATAATTTTCTTCCTTTTCTTCACCAACAGGGTGACTTCTTCTCTTCTTCACTCTTTCGGGAATGAAGATACCATCTTTGATCCCGGCATTTTCATTTACCATTATCTTGAGCCGGATACTTATCTCATCGGTGTGGAACTTTCACGTGCTTCAAATGTTTGTCCAAACATCTTGAATGAAAGTCCGATTGAGATTGCTTCTTCCACATCATGCTTCCCCAAGAACCAATGAATTCGGGGTTGAGTCAAGCTAGCGACTCGGTAAACAAAAACAGTAGCATGCTTATAGGGTTTTCACCCTAAGTGTGGGGGAGTTACCCCTATTGTGGTTACTTATAAAGTGAAAATACAAACTGGTGTTTCCACATTTAGCTTGTAATGTTGCCCTTTTACGTTCAAAGAGTCGGCATAATAGCCGGGACTTTGAATATTGAGGACAATATTCATTCTAAGTGTGTGTGTGTGTGGGGGGGGGGTATTCTAGCGAATTTTATCACATTTTACCATCTAGTACCCCCGTTTTTGGCCAAAATTTCAAAAATTTAAAAAAAAATTCACTTGAGTTTCAAAATTTTTGTGGTTATCAGTCCGCCTTGTCTAAACGACAAAAGGATTGGCTAATCCAGGAGCAAACGGCTCCTGGTAAAGATATATCAAATCCGTTGATGGCTTGCAATTTGCCCAAAACTGTATGGTTTCTCAACTCGCCATATCCTAAAAAGTAAAAGAGTTGGCTAGCCCGCAAGATTATGGCTTGTGGTAAAGGCAGTGGAAAAACCATAATTGGTAATCAGCTCACCAAGATGTTGACTTAGTCCATCAAGAGTTGGCTAGTCCAGAAGCAAACGACTTTTGGTAAAGACAAATCAAATCCGTTGACAGCTGGTGGTTTGCTCAAAATCACATGGTTATCAAGTGGACCATAGTTCTTACTTGAACTGATACATTTGGCTACTCCAGAAGTAATGGCTTTTGGTAAAGAGATTAAAATCCATTAAGTTTTCAAAACAGTTTATTGCTAGGGACTAGCAATAGTTTAGTGTGGGGGATTGATGAGTGCTCAAACACTCATCATTTTTCGTCAAATCTGAACAACAAAACATACAAAAACACTCAAATATGCATCAAAATACTGAAAATATTCCAAAATTTTGTTTTATATGTTTTAGATCCAAAAGAGTAAAAACAGATGAAAAACGTACAAAGTTTGCAAAATTGGCAGTTTCAGTCCCCCAACTTTCATAAATTGACAAAAATAGTCCCTGAGTACTTACTTGGAAAGAAAAATCACCAAAGGTCCTTTCGAAATCATAAGTTGTCATATTTAGTCCTTTGGTGAAAAATTGGAAAAGTTTTGAGAATTTACAGTTTGGTCCTTGGAGTTTCAGAAATTGGCAGATTTGGTCCTTGGGAAATAATTTTTGGATAAAAAGTCAACTTTGGACCTTGGGAAGTCACAAATTATCAAAAATAGTCCTTGAAATGAAAGTTTGAAAGAATTGCAAATTGGTCCCTCAAGTTTCAATGATTGACAAGTTTAGTCCCTGGATTTTGGATATTGGTAGAAAATACCCTTGGATATGGAAAATTGCAAAAATGATCCTTGGGTTGTTCAGCATGGCAAGTTTGGTCCCTTGAATCGACTTTGGAAATATGGCAAGACCAGCCCTCCATTTTCAGCTTTTACACAAAATTGGTCCTTGTTGTTATTTATTACAAACCAATCGGACCTAAAATAAAAATAACCCAAAACCAATCCAATCCCCACCCTTATATCAACCTGATCCACCAAGCAATCCCAGGCCCAAATCAACTAACAAGCCCAAACACCAAACAACCCTTTCCCCCGTTTTGATATCAACCAGGGTCAACCCTTGGTTTGACCCTCCCCTTTCCCACCAAAAACACCCACCTGCTTCCCTGAAACCCCCCCCCCTGCTCCCCTACTTTCTCACCAACCTCACTTCCACCACTCCTCCATGTCTCTTCCAAGTCCCCTCCTCATTTATTAGTCCTACCTGTTGATGAGGCGAAAATTGAACCACTTTTAGGGGGTCATTTAAGCCCGGAATTGAATTTATTTGATCAAATATTACCCTAAATCGTTCCTTTTGTGATTTTAGGTACTTTGGGAGTGAATTCTGGAAAAGGAAGCAATTCGGACGTTTTTGGAGCATAAAAGTGAAGAAAACTTAAAGTCTTAATTTTCCATGCTGAGAACAGTACCTGACGGCGTCAAGAGGAAGATCCTGACGGCGTCAAGAGTAAAAACCATGACGACCCAGTGTAAACCTGAAGGCGTCATAAGAAGGGCGTCAAGAGTATTTTTGGTGACGGCCTGCACAAGGGGTATACATGACGGCGTCAGACCCAGATCTAGGCAGTCCAAGGAACTATTTGGCGGCGGGATGACGGCGTCAGACATTTGTTCTTGACGCCGTCACCTATCAAACTCTATATATAGTTTTCTATTTTTCATTCATTAGAGGAGCTACTTGTGTGGAGAAAACTTGGGCCGAACATTGTAAACCCTAGGTCATATTTTACAGTGTTTTCAAGGGTTTTCACCCCCTTGAATCCTTTCATGTTCAATTGAGATAAGTCTTCTCTTAATTCATTCAATATGTCTATGTGTTGTTTGAATATATCTTATGCTTGTCTTGATTTCAACTTGCTAGGCTAGATCTATCTTGTGTTTGCTTAGATCTAATGAAACCTAGATGTTAATTATGTGTTGATTACTTGTTTATGGTTGTATTGGATGAATGATTTCAATGTTAGGCTTAAGAAAACTGGCAGATCTCCATTGTGTAACATGCTTGAACGTCTTAGGAAACATGAACCGATGTGTACTAGGTTTTATTGGTTGTATTTAATGCATGAGCAAATTCTAGTGATCCCATGTTAGGAGCTTCTTAGCCGGCTCGACATAGGAGTGAAGTAGGCGCTCATAGGATTGGGGAAGTAAGTACGCCACCCCATGAATGGTATTAAGGAATACAATCCGTCATCCACGCAACTATAACAAGTAATTAACGTGTAAAAGATATCTAGGGAGTAGTGAAATCTAAGTAAACACAATTCTCCCACATATTGCTCACAACTTTAGTATAATTTAGTTTATTTTCATTTCTAGTATTTTATTTTGATTGCATCTTTAGTATTGGGTTAGTTGACTGATTGGCTTCAGACAATCAGATAATATCAACCAAAGGATGGTCAACAAGTCAAACAGCCTAGGCCAATGCTTCCGTGAAATACAGTGTTTTCCCGGGTCGTTATGTCCCGATGAGGTGTGATGGTATTAAAAACGAGTTTGTGATCGAGTAATTATGAACAGGAAAGGTATAAATGTGAGTGTGAGTGATTACACTAAGGTTTTATAAAACAAAATAGCTTAAATAAGCTATAAGAGTGATTACGTGAAAGCTAGATATCTAAAAACGTTTAAAATCTAAAAACGCGTACGTTTAATTTAATTATACGTAAACGTACAAAACAAAAACAATTTAACTAAAGTAAGAATTTGCATACCTTAAGGGCTTAAATGCAAATTAAATAAACTTAAAATATTTATTTTATAATTACTAATTATTTAATTAATTGTTATTATTTAATACCTATTATTAATTATTTAATAACTATTATTAATTATTTAATAATTCACTAATAAATAAGAAAATGTAAAATAAGTCTAGAAATATAAAATTAAAATTTCTAAAAGTCTAAAATATTATAAAACTTATTTTAAAAATAAAATTATATTTTTCTTACTATTTATCTAATTATTATTAATTAATTACTATTTAATTATTATTTAACTATTTATATGATTTAAATTATTATAAATACTAAAAAGTCTAAGATAATTAAGAAGATTTTTATAAATCTAATTAACCATCACAGGAATCCTAAAAAAATTATAAAAACTTTATTTTATGTATTTTTAAACTAGTTTACTAATTATTATTCTAATTATTAATTAATTACCAATTAAACTATTTAATTATAAAAAATAGAAAACGAAGAATAAAAATTCTAGAAAAATTCCTAAAATTATATTATATTATATATAAGCTAGAAAAAATATAAAAACTAGGTGTTACTTTGTAAAAACTAATTATGCTATTTAACACTTAATTATTAATTAATAAGTAATAAAAGGAAATTAATAAAAATATAAAAATATGGATTACTTAATAAAAATCTAAAAATGAAAATTAAAATTTAAATTATATTAAATAGAAACTATCACTTATTATTATATTGTTTTTTCTGGATTTTTCTTTTACCAACCTATTTTATACCTAAAAACAAATAACTTTTGTAAAAACAACTATTTTATATCTTAAAAATAAGCACTGTGGAAGCTTATTAGCTCCATAGTTGACTTTTGTTGACCAAACAAGCAAATAAGCTCAAATGAGCTTAAGTGGGACCCACTATGGATTATTCTGATTCCAATAATTTACTAGAACATGTTTGAGGGAAAAACAACAAGAGTTGTTCCCTGAATAAGCTGATAAGCCAAAATAAGCAATTTCCAAAACCAATTTGAACACAGAATGGGGACAAACAAAAGGGCCTGATTCAGGTGGGGTCCACAAGGCCAAAGGTCAAACTAAAGGTCAATTCAGTAAGCCTACTAGGAGGGGGTTCAAAGAAACCAAGTTTGAGTTGTGGGACTCACTGTGGTGGCCAAAAATCACCACCAAAGTGGTGGTGATGGGTGGTGACCTGCTGATGTAGAGGAAGTGTGTGCCCTGCAGCCTACTTTGGTGGGTTGTGGTTCCCAGAGAAAAAATCTTAAAAATATAAAAATTATGGAATTCAAAAGTTGAGCTGGGAGGCTATTACTAGGAACAAGTTTCAGAATCTAAATCAACACACAAAAATCATAGAAATTCCTACAATATTTGGAAAAATCTGAGAGAACAACTTTGACTTTTTTATGAAACTTAGAACTTTTGACTTTTTCCAACTTTGGATGATCACTACTGATGAGATGTGTTATATTAAGCTATACTAAGGTGATATAAGGCTATATAAACATATAATAGACTAATATGGATGAATTTGGAACCTAGAACCCATGACAGTTAACTGTTATGGTAGTTGAAGTGGAACTTTGACTTTTGTTAAACAATACCAAGTTTTTATTGTATACTTACCCTATTAGGACCTAATGTGACTGATAGAAACTACAAACAACACTGAAATCACCCTGGTGTACCCTGAACAAACATAAGCCAAACACCCCCTTAACTACAAACTGTTTTTGGTTTTCACAACATATAGGAGATCTAAGCTATAACACTGAATCAAAGGACTTTATTATGACATAGTGGACTGATTTAAGCAATAAAATACCAATTTTAACACTAAAATCCTAAGGATCATGCATATGCTGTTTTGACTGTGAGATTGAAAACATGAGCATAATGAAATCTAATGAACAAAATGGTTAATGTACACACTAACTGAGATACCATACACCAAATAAACACAAAGAAACTAAAATTAAGCAACAATAACTACTTCAACAGTAAAAAGCATGAAATGGACTTGAGGACTTACAAATGATTCACACTGAGAACAAGTAACCAGGGAACCAAATTACATTCCTATCACTCCCCTTGGAGTCCTAAACCAGAATCCATCCAATATCCACCATATCCAAGCTTCATTCATCAGTTACATTGATTTTTAATTTTTTTACCTATTTATTTAGTATTTTTGATTATTTTTTATTTTTTTAAACTAAAACTGGTTTAGAAGCTTTGTAAGCTTATAAATGCTTATTAGGAACTTGAATTGAGCTTAAGTGAACATACAACAAGAACATTTAACCACTACTAGTGAAATTGAGATTTTGATAAACAAAAATTGCATAATCTGAAAATAGCTTGCACACTGAAATTAAAGATTTAGGATGATTCAAAATACATTTAATTAACTGAAGACAACTTAATTTAACTGAAATTACAACTTTAAAATAAAATTACACTACATACGTGACCTAAATTACACTACTCCTAGATACTCCTTTTCTTTTTGCTTCCCCTCCATCTTTATAAGACTTTTCTTGTTCCCCCTAGCACTCTGGTCAAATCCCATCATTTATCTTGGCCGTTGAATCACTGCTTCTCATCTTGGCCGTTTAAAAGTGTTTTGGCGCCAAAAGTCTTAGGGGCAGTTGTAGTTGCGTGTGAGGGAATTCAGGGGCATTAATTGGATCTTGCAAGGTTGCAAGAGGTGGAGGGACAAGGTGTGAAAAGGGGGGAAGCAATTCTGTGGGTAGAATGGTGGTATTGGTGGTCTGTGAGGGGGGAGGTGAGGTGGAGGGAAAAAGGGGAAGGGGAGTGGGTTTGACCGGTATTTTGACCCCGGTTTATTATATTTTTGGTGTTGGGCCTGGAAAGGTGGGCTTGGGTAAAGGGTTAAGGGAAATGGATTTGTTTATTTTGGGTTTTGTAACTTAGGGTGATCCGTTTGGTTTGTAATTAATCACAAGGACCAAACTTGTAATTTACAGAAACTTGAGGGGCCTGGTTTGGCAAGTTTCAAGAGATATCAAAGGGACTAAACTTGCCATGTTTAAATAACCAAAGGACCAAAAATGTAACTTTCCCATTTTAAGTTACCTGGGGACCATTTATGTCATATTTGGATTTTTGAGGGACTAATTATGTAATTTCCCAAAAGTTATTAAAATGTTCCAAATTAAAAGTTATGAATAGTAAAAGGGTAATATTTGTTAAATTTCACTTTTTGAATACCCAGGGACTAATTTTGCCAATTTTGATACTTGAGGGGTAAAAGTTGCCAATATGTGTAAACTTTTATCCAGGGACTATTTGTGAATAAATTTGACTTCCCATGGACTAAAGTTGACTTTTTATTCATTTTAAACCTTCAGGGACTAGTTTTGCCAATTTATGAAAGTTGAGGGACTGAAACTGCCAATTATGCAAACTTTGTACGTTTTTCATCTGTTTTTGAGTATTTTGCATTTAAAACATATAAAACACTCTTCTAAGATATTTTAAGTATTATGATGCATATTTAAGTGTTTTTGGATGTTTTGGCAGTTCAGATTGGTATAAAATGATGAGTATTTACACACTCATCAATCCCCCACACTAAAACATTGCTAGTCCCTAGCAATCTTTTGAGAAAAACTTAATGGATTTGAAACTCTTTACCAAAATCCATCACTTCTGGAGTAGCCAGATGTTAGAACTGTGGGACACCTGATAACCGTGTGATTTTTAGCAAACCACCAGCTGTTAACGGATTTGATTTGTCTTTACCAAAAGCCGTTTGCTTCTGGACTAGCCAACTCTTGATGGACAAAGTCAACATCTTGGTGAGCTGATTACCAATTATGGTTTTTCCACTGCCTTTACCACAAGCCATAATCTTGCGGGCTAGCCAACTCATTCGCTTTTTAGGATATGGCGAGTTGAGGTACCATACAATTTTGGGCAAATTGCAAGCCGTAAATGGATTTGAGATATCTTTAACAAGAGCCGTTTTCTCCTGGATTAGCCAATCCTTATGTGGGTTAGACATGGTGGACTGATAACCATTTATTGCGTTCTAAGTGAGAAAAAATTTTAAAATTTGGGCTAAAATGGGGGTTCTTGATGGAACATGTGTTTAAATTCGTTAGAATAACGAATCTCCCCCTACACTTAGAACTGAATATTGTCCTCAATATTCAAAGTACCGGATGTTAAACCAACACTTAGAACGTAAGAAGGAAAATACTCCATAGCCTTTTTTTAAGTTTATGTACACATTTTTTTTAACAGAATATATACATATATACAATATTGTGGGTTAGTATCTCCCCCACACTTAGGGTGAAAACCCTAATGTATGCTACTATTTTTATTTACCGAGTCGCTAGCTTGACTCGACCCTGAATTCATTTGTCCATGGGGAAGCATGATGTGGAAGGAACAATCACCATCGGACTTTCATTCAAGATGTTTGGATAAACATTTGAAGCACGTGAAAGTTCCACACCGATGAGATATACAGACACCTGGCTCAAAATTTATAAATGAGAATGCCGGGGTCAAAGATAATGTCCTCACTCCCGAAAGAGTGAAGAACAGGAGAAGCCACGGGATATTTGAAGAAAAGAAAGAAAGTCATGACTAACTCCTCATCTTCAATAGGAGAATTCATTGTTTCGTGAATCTCCTCTTTTAAGCTCATTTGATCAAGACATATTATGGGTATGTCTGGATCAAAATAAAAGTTATCATACTCCGGTGGAGATATGATCTGAGTGAGTTCAAAGGAGAACTCCTCGTAAAGAGAATCATTCACAAGATGTAAATCCGTGAACTCATGTTCCGTTGTGGACTCATCACTATCCTCGATCTGAGTACCAAATATTGGGTTATCAGAAATCAAAGTGAATTCAGATTTGAATTCAAATAGAGGATTGGTGATAGTAGTTTTGAATGCTTCGGGAACAATGTGATTAACATTCTCTACTGGACTATTGGGATAAGCACTGAGTGAAGGATCATTATGTAAGAGACTTTCCATCTCTTCCAGATCGACTTCGAAATCAAAAATATCATCATTACTTCCAGATAGAAGTGGAATGATGTGAGTGAGTTCCTCTGTGAAATCCTCAAGAAGAGGATTAACATCAGAATGAGGCAGTGATGCCTCAACATACTCAATGTCTCCATAAGATATACAATCATCACTGGAATTAGAGACATTCTCAATTTGATCATTTTGATTATCAGGGGGGTAGGGATATCACACATATGATCAAGAATTCCCTGTGACTCACATGGGATTGGAACAAGGTTCTCAACACTATACTTTATGAATTCGTCAGATTCCTTTGCAGGAATTGTGTCAAGATGCTCGTCCCCCATGCTCAGAGAGTGAGTGGGAACCTCGGGTGTGATAACATCATACTGAGGGAGCTGAGAAGGACTAGCATACATTGATTTTATAATTTCCATTTGTTCTGCTGCTAGTAATTCTCCCATACTCTTTTCTCCCTGTATTTCCATGGAAGGAGTCTCAACTGATGAACTTGATGAGGTATCATCACTTTCATCATCTTCATCGAGAAGAGCAGCATTTTGAAATTTGGCACGTGTTATAGCTGCTTGTTCTAAGACTAGTAATTCTTCCATGCATCTTTCGTTTCTAGCTGCATGTTCTTCTGCAAGTAATTCCGCGATAGTTTTATCACGAGAATATTGAGTGAGTGGAGACTGTGGGGGTATGGATGTGTCAAAACCGGATGTATCAGCACTAGAACAGTGTTCAGGTTTATAATACGGTCGACATTGGAAATCATCATGAGGACCCCCACAATGTACACAAGAAAAACTTGGTGCATTGTGAAACGAAATATTAGCCAACTCCTCCATAAGGTCTTTAAGTTTCTCAAGAACCTCCAGACAAAGGTCTTGCGGGTATTGAGGAGTGCTTGGATCATTTGGCACTGTGGAGGTTGGTCTTGAAACGAATAGTCGTAATTGTTGCAAGGAAATGGATTCCCTGTCTGACAATCCGAGCTAAAGTGAGGACCTCCACAGTACTCACAACAGTTGAACTGATGTGGCTGTGAGTCGTATGTGTTTAAGTCATAATTGTTATTAGGAACCTGCTCATAGACAAGCGTGCTTCCTGATTGACAATCAGAACTGTAGTGTGAACCACCAAAATACTCACAACAGTTAAACTGCTGAGTCTCATGGTGTGGAAGCTGATGGAATGAGTCAGTCATGTTAGGGTAGGAGTAGGGATTCTGGTTATAGACAGACCCGTTTCCTGACTCTACCATACCACAACTGGGGCAATTACCACCATTATAAGGACTGCCACACCATTGACAAACAAGAAGGTGAGAATAAGACATAGAAAGAATCAAAGGGTAATAGAGGGTAAGAAATGAAGAATCAAATAGGTAAGAGGATAAAGGTGAATATTTTTGACATTTTTGAAAATTTTTGTAGTAATAATAATAAGGAAAATATTTTTGGGTTTTTGTGTTCGTTGAAAACTGATTTTAAAAGTTTTCGGGAACAGTTTTGGTTTGATATGATAATAATATGAACAAGGACGGATAAATATACAATGAGTGTGTATTCAGATTCACTAATACGCAAAATCGTTTAGAATAAGCGCACAACCTCCCCGGCAGCGGCGCCAAATTTTGATTGGCTTCAGACAATCAGATAATATCAACCAAAGGATGGTCAACAAGTCAAACAGCCTAGGCCAATGCTTCCGTGAAATACAGTGTTTTCCCGGGTCGTTATGTCCCGACGAGGTGTGATGGTATTAAAAACGAGTTTGTGATCGAGTGATTATGAACAGGAAAGGTATAAATGTGAGTGTGAGTGATTACACTAAGGTTTTATAAAACAAAATAGCTTAAATAAGCTATAAGAGTGATTACGTGAAAGCTAGATATCTAAAAACGTTTAAAATCTAAAAACGCGTACGTTTAATTTAATTCTACGTAAACGTACGAAACAAAAACAATTTAACTAAAGTAAGAATTTGCATACCTTAGGGGCTTAAATGCAAATTAAATAAACTTAAAATATTTATTTTATAATTACTAATTATTTAATTAATTATTATTATTTAATAACTATTATTAATTATTTAATAACTATTATTAATTATTTAATAATTCACTAATAAATAAGAAAATGTAAAATAAGTCTAGAAATATAAAATTAAAATTTCTAAAAGTCTAAAATATTATAAAACTTACTATTTATCTAATTATTATTAATTAATTACGATTTAATTATTATTTAACTATTTATATGATTTAAATTATTATAAATACTAAAAAGTCTAAGATAATTAAGAAGATTTTTATAAATCCAATTAACCATCACAGGAATCCTAAAAAAATTATAAAAACTTTATTTTATGTATTTTTAAACTAGTTTACTAATTATTATTCTAATTATTAATTAATTACCAATTAAACTATTTAATTATAAAAAATAGAAAATGAAGAATAAAAGTTCTAGAAAAATTCCTAAAATTATATTATATTATATATAAGCTAGGAAAAATATAAAAACTAGGTGTTACTTTGTAAAAACTAATTATTCTATTTAACACTTAATTATTAATTAATAAGTAATAAAACTAATATTAATTCTAATAAATACTAAATGACAAAATAAAAATCTGAGAAAATTATTAAAAATACTTTAATATAAAAGGAAATTAATAAAAATATAAAAATATGGATTACTTAATAAAAATCTAAAAATGAAAATTAAAATTTAAATTATATTAAATAGAAACTATCACTTATTATTATATTGTTTTTTCTGGATTTTTCTTTTACCAACCTATTTTATACCTAAAAACAAATAACTTTTGTAAAAACAACTATTTTATATCTTAAAAATAAGCACTGTGGAAGCTTATTAGCTCCACAGTTGACTTTTGTTGACCAAACAAGCAAATAAGCTCAAATGAGCTTAAGTGGGACCCACTATGGATTATTCTGATTCCAATAAGTTACTAGGACATGTTTGAGGGAAAAACAACAAGAGTTGTTCCCTGAATAAGCTGATAAGCCAAAATAAGCAATTTCCAAAATCAATTTGAACACAGAATGGGGACAAACAAAAGGGTCTGATTCAGGTGGGGTCCACAAGGCCAATGGTCAAACTAAAGGTCAATTCAGGAAGCCTACTAGGAGGGGGGTTCAAAGAAACCAAGTTTGAGTTGTGGGACTCACTGTGGTGGCCAAAAATCACCACCAAAGTGGTGGTGATGGGTGGTGACTTGCTGATGCAGGGGAAGTGTGTGCCCTGCAGCCTACTTTGGTGGGTTGTGGGGCCCAGAGAAAAAATCTTAAAAATATAAAAATTGTGGAATTCAAAAGTTGAGCTGGGAGGCTATTACTAGGAACAAGTTTCAGAATCTAAATCAACACACAAAAATCATAGAAATTCCTACAATATTTGGAAAAATCTGAGAGAACAACTTTGACTTTTTTATGAAACTTATAACTTTTGACTTTTTCCAACTTTGGATGATCACTACTGATGAGATGTGTTATATTAAGCTATACTAAGGTGATATAAGGCTATATAAACATATAATAGACTAATATGGATGAATTTGGAACCTAGAACCCATGACAGTTAACTGTTATGGTAGTTGAGGTGGAACTTTGACTTTTGTTAAACAATACCAAGTTTTTATTGTATACTTACCCTATTAGGACCTAATGTGACTGATAGAAACTATAAACAACACTGAAATCACCCTGGTGTACCCTGAACAAACATAAGCCAAACACCCCCTTAACTACGAACTGTTTTTGGTTTTCACAACATATAGGAGATCTTAGCTATAACACTGAATCAAAGGACTTTATTATGACATAGTGGACTGATTTAAGCAATAAAATACCAATTTTAACAGTAAAATCCTAAGGATCATGCATATGCTGTTTTGACTGTGAGATTGAAAACATGAGCATAATGAAATCTAATGAACAAAATGGTTAATGTACACACTAACTGAGATACCATACACCAAATAAACACAAAGAAACTAAAATTAAGCAACAATAACTACTTCAACAGTAAAAAGCATGAAATGGACTTGAGGACTTACAAATGATTCACACTGAGAACAAGTAACCAGGGAACCAAATTACATTCCTATCACTCCCCTTGGAGTCCTAAACCAGAATCCATCCAATATCCACCATATCCAAGCTTCATTCATCAGTTACATTGATTTTTAATTTTTTTTACCTATTTATTTAGTATTTTTGATTATTTTTTATTTTTTTAAACTAAAACTGGTTTAGAAGCTTTGTAAGCTTATAAAAGCTTATTAGGAACTTGAATTGAGCTTAAGTGAACATACAACAACAACATTTAACCACTACTAGTGAAATTGAGATTTTGATAAACAAAAATTGCATAATCTGAAAATAGCTTGAACACTGAAATTAAAGATTTAGGATGATTCAAAATACATTTAATTAATTGAAGACAACTTAATTTAACTGAAATTACAACTTTAAAATAAAATTACACTACATACGTGACCTAAATTACACTACTCCTAGATACTCCTTTTCTTTTTGCTTCCCCTCCATCTTTATAAGACTTTTATTGTTCCCCCTAGCACTCTGGTCAAATCCCATCATTTATCTTGGCCGTTGAATCACTACTTCTCATCTTGGCCGTTTAAAAGTGTTTTGGCGCCAAAAGTCTTAGGGGCAGTTGTAGTTGCGTGTGAGGGA
The DNA here is from genome assembly GCA_030686995.1 of Artemisia argyi. NCBI lineage: Eukaryota > Viridiplantae > Streptophyta > Magnoliopsida > Asterales > Asteraceae > Artemisia > Artemisia argyi. Next base: position 35,286,554 of record CM060685.1, on the reverse strand, counting down.
ATTCAGGGGCATTAATTGGATCTTGCAAGGTTGCAAGAGGTGGAGGGACAAGGTGTGAAAAGGGGGGAAGCAATTCTATGGGTAGAATGGTGGTATTGGTGGTCTGTGAGGGAGGAGGTGAGGTGGAGGGAAAAAGGGGAAGGGGAGTAGGTTTGACCAGTATTTTGACCCCGGTTTATTATATTTTTGGTGTTGGGCCTGGAAAGGTGGGCTTGGGTAAAGGGTTAAGGGAAATGGATTTGTTTATTTTGGGTTTTGTAACTTAGGGTGATCCGTTTGATTTGTAATTAATCACAAGGACCAAACTTGTAATTTGCAGAAACTTGAGGGGCCTGGTTTGGCAAGTTTCAAAAGATATCAAATGGACTAAACTTGCCATGTTTAAATAACCAAAGGACCAAAAATGTAACTTTCCCATTTTAAATTACCCGGGGACCATTTATGTCATATTTGGATTTTTGAGGGACTAATTATGTAATTTCCCAAAAGTTATCAAAATGTTCCAAATTAAAAGTTATGAATAGTACAAGGGTAATATTTGTTAAATTTCACTTTTTGAATACCCAGGGACTAATTTTGCCAATTTTGATACTTGAGGGGTAAAAGTTGCCAATATGTGTAAACTTTTATCCAGGGACTATTTGTGAATAAATTTGACTTCCCATGGACTAAAGTTGACTTTTTATTCATTTTAAACCTTCAAGGACTGGTTTTGCCAATTATGAAACTTGAGGGACTGAAACTGCCAATTATGCAAACTTTGTACGTTTTTCATCTGTTTTTGATTATTTTGCATTTAAAACATATAAAACACACTTCTAAGATATTTTAAGTATTATGATGCATATTTAAGTGTTTTTGGATGTTTTGGCAGTTCAGATTGGTATAAAATGATGAGTATTTACACACTCATCATTGACTAGCAACTAATTCCGCCCAACTCCTTAAAACTTGAGATTTTTACTTGCTTTCATAAAAATATTAAAATACAAAAAGAATCATCCCTCATCTCTAGACATAGTCTTTAGGTTTTCTAATCCTAGCGACACTATTCCTAGCTGAACGATCAATCCCCCGGTACTTGTCATTATACTATACTACATCGATCAGGTACACTGCCTGGTGGGGGTTGTAAGCTTCTCGAGATCCATCGAGAGGTAAAGCTTGGTTCAATCCCCACGTATCACCTGTACCACTAAAACCCTCCCAATTGCTTTTCCCACCAAAACACTACATACGGCTAGGATTGAAACAAAGCATCCAATGGTCACAAATTCAAGTGGGAAAGAAAGAGGAAGTACCCAGGGCTTATATAAATGAAGAAAATCCAAGAAAGAGGGGGGGGGGTACTAATTAGCAGTAAAAAAAATATAGAAGTAGCTAATTAGAGTAGAATTAGTTTTTGGATTAATATAGATTGTGGTGTTTTAATGTAATAGTTGTAACTTTTAGTTTAATTCAGTGTAATCAAGTTATTTTTAAATATAATCTCAGTTTGTTTAATATTCCATTGTTCTTAATTTCCATTCCAAGTAAATTTTAATCTTTTGTTATTTTAGCTTAAGCTTGTAGAAGCTCGTTTGGTTGTTTTATTTACTTCATATCAGTTACTCAAGGGTTTTAATCCTTTTAAATTACTTTATTAGTCATAAAAACAAAAATCCAAAAATAATCTAAAAATCTTTGAAAAAATAAATTAATTAATTAAACTGAGGGTATTGAAGCTTTTATAAGCTAAAACACCCTCTGGATAAGCTCATTAAGCTTTCTAATAGCTTATGTGAGTCTATCTCATCAGCCTAGAGCCATTTCCATTTGCATCATGTCATCAAGTAAGTCTCACTTTTAATCTCTGCATCTTTCCTTAGTTTAGCTTACTTACTGTAGTTTATAGCTTATTTGTGTTTGGTATTGCTTATTTAAGCCATTAGAATACTCTTGCTTAAAATTTAGGTATTGTAGCTTAAGATTGAAATTCCACTGCCATAAGTAGTGTAATCTGCATAATAGTAGAATTGATGTTCTTAGTTGTTATTACTTGTTCTAATAGCCTTAATATGGTTTAAATAAGCTGAGTTGATCATAAAACTGATAGGTTCTAGCATATTAAGCAAAAACTTAGTGTAACTAGTCAATTAAGGGGTGTTTGGATAAGTACCGTGTGTTGTCATTATGTGGTTGTATTGATGTTATTTTAGCTTAGGTATATTGTATTAGTGTAAACTAGGACTAGTCAAGCTTAAAATTCAAGTTCTTAGTTGCCAAAAGTCAAAATCATAAGAAACTCCCCCTCACAGTATCTGTGTGGGGTTTTGAATCCACAAACTTTCATTTTAGCTTATAAGTTGGATATTTAGCTTAATTCAGGTCAATCATAGCTTATTACAATCATATCAATCAATAAATCTAGTGCAAATCTCATGAAAGTCAACTTAGGTATAAATCTAAAAAAAGTCAAAATTCACATTTCAGATTTTTCCAAAAGTTGCATGAATTTTATAGAATTTTGTGATAAGTTTTAGAGTGTGAAATTTCTTGGGTGTATTGTCTACCAGCTGAACTTGAGTTTCCTGCAATTTTTATATTTTTGTGATTTTTTTTGTGGACCATATTGTCCCTCAAACACACTTGCAGGGGAAGAACATCCCCTGCTACACCACCATCTTTGGTGGTAGTTTCTAACCACCACAGTGGGTCCCACAGGCCCCACTTGGTTTCTTTCAACCCCCCTCCTAGCATCCTTCAAGGTTTGTGCAATCCTTGGAGCTTAATCTCCCTGGGTCCCACCTGCTTTTCCATCTCTTTTCTGTCCCAATTCTGTGCAGATAAGGGAATTGGAAGTTGCTTAGTTGTGCTTATCAGCTTATCTAGGGACCAACTCTTGTTGTTTTACCCTCACACAAGTCCCTTTAGCTTATTCTCACCCTAATCCACTCATGTACTTCAGCTTAGAGCTTATTTCTTAGCCTTTTGCCCTCACAGTTGACCAAAGTCAACTGTCATGGTTTAAGGACTTCAAATTGCTTATTGTTAAGCACTAGCTAAGTTCATTTCACAAAAGTTTTTCAATTTCAAGTATAAAATAGGTTTGTAAAAGAAAAATCCAGAAAATCCAATTTTAAAAATAAGTGATAACTTCTATTTAATTTTATTTATCTTTTTAATTTTCCTTTTTAGATTTTTGTTAAGCATCTTGAATTTTTATATTTTAATTAATTCCCTTGTACCTTAAAGTAATTTCAGTAATTTTTTTAGATTTGAATTTTGTCATTTAGTATTAATTAGATTTAATATTTGATTTAGTAATAATTAATTAATAATTAAATATTAAATAGAAAAATTAGTTTTTATAAAGTAAACCCTAGTTTTTATATTTTTTCTAGCTTTTATAAGTTATAAAACATTTTTAGGAATTTTCTTATAATTTTTACTGTTCATCTTCTAGTTTTTATAATTTAAATAGTTTAATTAGTAATTAATTAATATTTAATATAATAATTAGTAAAATAGTGTAAAAACTTATAAAACAAACTTTTTATATTTTTCTAGGATTCCTGTGATGGTTAATTAGATATATAAAATTTTCTATAATTATCTAAGTCTTTTTAGTATTTTTTAATAAATCTAATTAGTATAATTAGATAATTAATATTTAATTAGTAATTAATCAATAGAAAAATCACAAAAAGACATATTTTTAGTTTTAAAATTTGTTTTCAGTTATTTTATAATTTTAGAAATTTGATTTTCATTTTTCTAGTATTTAAATAATATTTTATTGTATTTAAGTTATTTAAATATTAATAATTAGTATTAAATAGAACTTAATTAATATTAAATAATTAATTAGTGTAAAAATTTATTTTCTTTTTCTAAAAATTTCCTTTTATCCTTAGGTTTGTAAAAAAGTCATTTTCAACCCCTGGGGGTTTTCAGATTTCAGTTTTCACTTTTTATTTTGTACGTTCGCGTAAATTTAATCTGAACGTACACGTTTTTAGGTTTTAAACGTTTCTGGTTTTTCCAATTTCACAGTCTTGTTAATATAGCTTATTTAAGCTATTTCATTGTATATCTCAGTAGTGTAATCAATCACAAACCGCTTTCTGTCCAAATTCACCCGATCTCAAACCCGTTTGATAACAATTCACACCTCGTCGGGACATAACGACCCGGGGAAACCCTATATTCCGCGGAGTATTGAGCCTAAGGAGTTTGACTTTATTGACCACATCCGTGGTTGACTTTAGTTGACTGCTTTTGCCTCAATCACCTTCCTGAATTATACATAGGTGATCAGGCTATGTATAATTGAGGACTAATGATGCGATGATTGATTTTTGTCAAAATAGTATTACTTTTCTCAAAAGTTTTAGATGGTGTTCAATGCATTGTTATTAAAAATGGTATCCTGATATTTCCTTTCAAGTAACATTAAAATTGTTTCGCGTAATAATATCAAATACTTGGTGTAATGATGGAAAAATCAATTTATAGGGTGGTAACAAAATAGCTTACTTTAAAAATTTTGAAAAACAATTTTTCCAACATGGTAGTAAAATAGCTTGGAACAAAATTCGTTGAATGGGTTATTGGTTACATGGTTGAATCTTATGGAATGATAATAGTCTACTAATCCGTCAAAAATGAAATCAGCCTAATCCCTAATAAGACAATGGTATAATGTTGCGAAACGATTGAAGTTTGAGCGATTGGAATAGAAAATGAAATAAACGAAGGTAGTGATTATCGCTGAGATAACAAAAGATAGGGATTACATTAGATAGAAAAGTGCTTAATACAACTAGGTTATGTCATCGTACCAACGGTAAGTACAAAAGAAAAGATACAACCCTAAAGGGCTCGAACTACGGTTTATATATTAAAACAGGGGCTCCTCCTGCTGAAGCATTGTTGTTATCCTTGATGTTGCTAATATCCTGACGGTTCTCTTCTAACAGCTCACGCTATTTCTCGAGCGATTCTGTCTTGATTCCCAAGTTCCACTTTCCTTGTTCCTTAGCTCCGGGCAGTCCTTCCTGAAATGCCCTAAGTTTCCACATTTGAAGCAATTCCATAGGATCCTTTGATTTGTCAGTTTCCTACAGTCCTTAGTTTGATGACCCTGCTTCTTGCACACTCCACACGGTTCACCGCAATGACCTCGGTGATGTAGATTACACATGTTGCAGTAAGGTAAGTTTCTAGTATACGTTTTCTTTGTGTGCGGTCCTGCAGCATAGGCTCCAACCACTTCTTGTCCTTTGGGTGATTGTTGAGTAGCATCGCAACCTCGATTGTTGTTCCACTTCCTTTTATTGTCACTATTGTTTCCTGATGTCTTGGTATGGGCTATGTATTCCTTTGCTTCGATCACCATTTTGATTGCTTCAGACATGGCATCTGGTTCCAATGAGGTGACCAACATACGAATCTCAGGGGAGAGTCCCCCGATGTACCTTTCAAGTTACTTTCTTTCCGGTTCATCCACTGCAGGGCCTAGTCGTGTTAACTCATAAAAACGAGTTGTGTACTTGACAACATCATCCCCTTCCATGGTAAAGTTTAGTGTTTCCTGTTCTATTGCTCGTAATTCACTTCTTACACAAAATGTTATACCCATCATCCTTTTTAGTTTCTCCCAAGAGTGTGAGTAAGCAGCATCAACTCCCACTATTTTAACATGTTTGGTCCACCATTCCTGGGCATGATCCTGAAAAGTACATGTGGCGAACTTAACCTTGTCTTCCTTACGACAGTCGCCACATCGAAATATTGTTTCTATTTCTTCGAACCATTTGAGAAATTCCTTTGTGTCTCTAGTTCCGCTAAAGGAGGGGGGATTACAACCCATAAATTCAGCGTGAGTAAGTTCCTTGGTGAGGGCGGTGGCTATGTCCTTGGCAATGACTTGTCCAACAGCAGCTTGCGTCATGCTTGTAGTGGTTTGCTTAAATCTCTCTTCATCAAATCATAAGAGGCCATGAGAATCTATAGGTAATAAAAATCGTCATATCCACAACACATGAATATAATACATGAAAATTTTGGTTTACGGGGACCGATATCATAGATAGCACAACCATTCCTACGTAGTAGCGTCACACTTGATATATTTGTTTGTACAACAACCAAAAGACAACAAGTTCTTTAGACTATGTTCCACACTTTCCGTGGCTAGGATAATAGTAAAAGCTAGTAACGATATAAGTCTAGTCTAGAGATTTCCTGGTGTCCCTCTGAGTGAAACCAGGTTTATGGCATCATAAGGTCGAGATAGTCCTGAAGTGGTGTCTGAAGTTGTGCATCGATCATATCCTAGATAGTGTAGGTTCCAAACCATTCTTGAGGAATCTGCAGATGTTCCTGTTAAGTCCATGATCTTGGTATTATCCACAAGATGTTAACTAATCCATGGTAAGTGGGAATGGAAAAGGAAAATAACAATGGTGGTACTCTAGATTATGAGAATAAAATTGATGACGATGAGATCCTAGTGGTGAGTTAGAAGATGATGGTGATAATAGTGAATGGGATACTACCCTCTTTCGCGCTATCTCGCGACATCTAAGAGGTAAAACTGAAGTACGCACTATGGGACGACCAATAGTGTAATAAGTAGCTGATGGTGGTGGTAGTACCTAAGTAGTGGGTGCTCTACTAGTGATGGAAAGAAACATACTATCTTCCTTACAATAAGCATCCTAATAGGTCCATTAAGATTAAGTCTGAATACACTACCAAACGGCATTCTATGTATGGGCTGAATGATAGGAAAACCATGTTCCTATGACCAATCAATGGTGCTAATGGTGGTGTAAGTGCAACTGGTGGTATAATGGTAGTGGAATATGACAAGGCATCTTCAATGTCGGAATACGATGAAAGGATGACAGGGTAGGAATCTGAAGACATGTCACTTTTGAACCAGGTCAATATAATTATATATGAATATGGGTATAAATAACTCGCACAATGTGTGTACGAAACAACATGTATAATGAATATGCACCTATGATGAAATGATGAGATGCTATGATGATGTGGTTATAGTCTAGGGTCCAAGATACATCCTAGTTCGCTATAACCTTAGCTCTGATGCCAATCTGTCACACCCCCAAAATACCGGTTTTAACAGCGGAATGGAATACCTGGGGGTGACTGCCATAGCATCACAGTTACAGTCATATTGAACGACCTAAAGTGTCGTTTAGAAAATATAGCGTTTGATCATTAAAACATTCAGAGTTTACAAAACATAGGTCCCAAAAGATGTTGCCAATTTAGGTAAAATAAGTTCAACAAGATCAAACGTATCATAAGTGCAAGAAATAATAGTGAGACGCGTCGACTCCGCGACTCCATGAAGGTCCAAATGCATGCAACATGAGCTACCTTAATAACCTGAAAATACATTGCTAAAAAGTCAACACGAATGTTGGTGAATAATCATAGGTTTATAAGTTAACTCGTATGTACAATAGCCACAAGTAAAAAGTAAAATATATCATGACTTGATGTCAAATTAGTTTCTACATTGTCACTTAAGCTCATGACCCCGAAGCTAGACATAGTGGTAATGGCCCCACATGGGTGTTTATCAGGCACTCATAATTAATAAGACATGCAATGCATCCGTTCCCAGTTGGAGCAACCCAATCACGGATGGAGGAGTCACCCTCAATAGATCTATTCACTCATTCCCACTCGTACTTTAATTAACGGTCCATGATAATAAAAGGGGACTTAATTTGATAATAAGGCAACTTAAGCAATGTATGGAAATTCAGATACTTTGGCATGTACAAAAATAATTGATGCAATGTATTCTCCCCCGTGGGATTTGAAATCAAAATATTGAATTGAAAACGGGGCTATGAAAACTCACCTCGAAGTGATGATACTATGAGATGAAATGATAGGGACAACAAGGAGCGACAATCAACCGCAACCTAAATGTATGATAATGATCTACTTTAAATCATGAAATGATGTAGAGAATATACATGCACATGATACCTATACCACTCTTAGCTTGAAAATACTAATTATTGTCAAAGTTAAATATTTTCCATAACTTGAGAAAAATAAGTCTATCTAGACTTATAAAAACTAGTCGTAATACATATATCGTACATAGAATGTTAGTGTTTAATTCCTCGCTTTGAAAGCCTTGAAATAACGTCTAGTAGTCGTATAAATAAGCTTGTGGTCATACGTACTTCATTGGTTAAGAATATAGCTCTTGAACAAAATATCTAAAAAATATAGTATTTAGTACGTAGTTGATTATTTCTATTAGTGACTACTAATATATATATATATATATATATATATATATATATATATATATATATATATATATATATATATATATATATATATATATATAGTTTTGACGATTTTGAAACGTGTATATCTTTGTCGTTATAAGTTCATTTTCCTCGTTCTTTATATCCACGGTTTTATCTTAGCATATACTAATATATTTTTGATAGCTCGGCTTCTCTAGGTTACGTCTAATGCCTCGGTTTGTCCGTCGAAAATCGTCCAACAGCATGAATATTTTCAGAAAAATAGTTTTCGTCGTTAAACTTGCAAAAATCATATCTCCTTCGTTATAAACTCGTTTTAATCCGTTCTTTCGCCTACAACTTCGTTTTTGAAAGTATTTTCTAAATCTTTGGTCAAAACTTACCCCTGAGTCCCTGAGTTTTCTGGGTTTTGCATTTTGGGACAGTAGGTTTCTACACTTGTTTAAAAATCAATTATAGGGTTCCAAACTAGTTTCAACTTCAACCAAATCACTTTCAATCACCACAAATCTAGTCTATTCCTACCATAAACCTTCTTAAGGTGTCATGGGTTCTTAAACATCATCAATCAACTAGATCTACCAAGGGTTTTCATTTCTAGGGGTTCAAAGATATAAATGTATACAAATGAGTGGTATAACTAACATATGCATGTAATCTTGCATAGAAATCATATGATCATGAAAATAACTTGAAGAAATTATGAAAAAGAGTTTGACAACTTACTTTGAAAGATTATAGAGCTTGGATGAGTAAAACCTAATAAACCTTGAGTTTTTATTTCAAAACTCTAACAAGGATTACCAAAGGAACTAGAAAATAGCTTGATCTTGGAAAATCAATGGTTTTTGCTTCTTGATCTTGTTTTGTTCGTGGGTTTGGAAAAGAGAGGAAGAGAGGAAAGTTTGCTTTTTGCTTCTAAGATTATGATGAGTATGTGGTAAGATTTCCTAGATATTTACTTGAGATTATAATAGATTATAACTAGGTAATTAAGACTTGAGGTTAAAAATGTATATGAGGTCTAGGGGGGTCTTGACAAGGAGGAAAAAGGGCAAAAAGACTAGCTTGAATTAATTAGGATTTAGGGTAGTGTATGTGTAATTTAGTTGTAGTTTTAGTTAGTTTAGTTTTAAGCGGGTACCGGGTTTGCTAGAAATAAATTTTAACGAAGTTAACCGGGACTTAATAAAGTCATAAAAATGATAAAAATATGTTGGGTACAATTATTGAGTGTTTGGACAATTATTATTTAGTTTCCACGAAAACCGTTGTAATTTTAATAAACTTACGATATAAATTAAATAAATTTCCAAAATACCGGGTAAATGAATTTTATAATCTTTGTGATGTTGTAAGGGGTTTAAAAATATATCGGAACCATCGTGGGGATTTTTAGATATGTTAGTTATATTTATTAATCGCGTGTTAACGTTTATTTAAAAATAAATATACGTAAAACGTTAAATATGTCAAAATATAAATCTGAATATTCTACGAGCGGTATAATATGCAAATGCTATTATGATGAAATGTAGACTATTACTAGTCCGTATGAAATGTCCCTACTGATAAAGCATGAATTCGCACCTGAACAGTGTTTTCTTTCTGGAAATGAGTAATGCACGTGAATAATGTTTTCTTTCTGGAAATGAATAGTGTTTCGTGAATAGTAAAATTTTTGAATGCTTCTCGGAATATCAAACTGACTCCAAAAATGATGAATAGTAAAATGATGAATAGTGATCGTTGAATAGTAACTGATGAATAGTAAATTGTCGAAGTTCGGAAAATGACCTGAAATGGTGAGTTGTGACAGTCGCCCACCCAAAAAGGAATTTAGTCCCTGAATTCAGCTGCATTACCACATTACAATTAAAATTCTCATGACCAATTACAATTCATCTGCATTACCACTATCACTTTGTTCTCAAGTTTTTTTGAAAAAGAAAAAGAAATTAAAGAAAAGTTAAATAAAAAAAAAACGAGAAGTGAAGAAAGAAAGTGTATTTGCATATATGTTTTCTCAAGTTGTACAATAATAATAGGAAAGAAATAAATAAATAAGTTATTTTTATAATAATGTTTTCATAATAAGGAAATAAACTAATAAAGTTAACGGGACAATTAAGTAATTTAAATAATAAACATCATCTTTACGTCATTTTCATCTCACAAATAGGATGAAAAGTGCTCTTAAAGAAAACTCATTACTTTCATCACTTTTACTTTCACTTTCACTCTAAAAAAAAACTTAAGAACACATATTTTATTTTTGTTCTCTTCACTCACATTGCATCCAAAATCAAAACTTGAGAACATAGTGTAAGTGTATTCGTTCGTGAACATCTTACACAACCACTTGTGTTAAGTTCCAAGCCTTTTAGTGAAGACAACATAATTTATAATTTTTAGAACTTTAGTACTCGTGAAGACATATCAACATATATTGAAAACTTATATATCATTGACCATTTCAAATTATTTCTAGAAGAGTTAAAAGTTCGTAATGTGAACTAATACCAGCCAAATACAAAAGTACTGTACAAAACTATTGATACTAAATTGTTTTACTATAATTAAATTCCAAGTTGAGCAAACAGTTGATTATCCTCGGAGAAAAGCTTTACATATGACAACAAAAGCATAGATTTCTCACGTTCTCGCTCACTAGTAACTAGCTCTCATAAATATCTTTCACAAGCTCTTATAAATATCTTATAGACACCTCACACAAGCTCTTATAAATATCTCACATTCTCGCTCACACACTCGCACGTAACACACTTGTACGTGGTTTCCTCTACTACTCTTCAGTACACATCTATTTACATGTATAAATATCAAGCACTACTTGCAAGTTGCATATAAATTATTCAAAATTCATCAAATAATAATTTCACAATACCTTCTTTAGAGCAAACAAATTTGTTCATTGTACAAACCTCTTTACAACCAAAGTGATGTTGGCTTCACAAAACCCTAAGAAAAGAGTAGGAAGAAAAAAGTTTAAGGAGACACGATACCCAATATATCGAGGTGTAAGGAGTAGGAAGTTTAGTAAATGGGTATATGAGGTTAGACATCCGATAACGCAATCTAGAGTGGCGCATGACGTAACAGTTTTAGCGGTGAGGGGCCGATCTGCATGTTTAAATTTTGCTGACTCCGTATGGCGTATGCTACCGTCTCCACATACGGTATGGTTGGAGAAAAATATTATTATATGTTTCCCTTTTCTCCCTTGTATAGAGCTCAAATCAAATAAGGTTATTATTAATTTGCACTAGGGTTAGGGACTGGACGCCATACGGAGTCACCAAAATTTAAACACGCGGATCGACCCCAGATTGCTAAAACTGCCATGTCATGTGCTCTGGCTGCCATTTCAGCAGTAGAAATTGTACCGATGGCCACACTCTGGATTGTGTTATCGGATGTCTCATCTCACATACCCATTTACAAGACTTCTTACTCTCACTACTCGGTATATTAGGTGTCTTGTTTCCTTAAGCTTTTTTCTTCCTGCTCTTTTTTTTAGGGTTTTATAAAGCCAACATCACTTCTCGTTATAAAGAGGTATGTACGATGAACAAATTTTCCGTTAGAAGGTATATTGTGAGAAACATGATATATTTATTTGAGCTTGTGACATATATGGTAATTTTGTATTACCAGTTTCTTTTCATTATTGACCACCTTTCATCTTGTACAGACAATACTCAAATATCAAAATATTAATACAGTATAATTTTATTAACTTTATAAAAAAAGTGTCATCACAAAAAGTATGTTTGATATACTTTAAAATGACCTTTTTCAACCATAATACCCTGAAATTTAAGTTTTTATTATAAATAATTAAATAACGCACTCGAGGCTTGACTAAGAATGCAAATACTTAACGGAAAAAGACCTCCGGTGCAATTGACTTAACGACAGAGATTAACAGTGCAAAATTAAAATGGAGTTATGAAAAAAAAAAAAAAAAAAAAATACTAAACTACCTTTTTGGCTTATAATCTTCAAAGTCCAGCAAATAAGCCTCATTATCTAACACGTGTATAAGCCTCATTATCTAACATGTGTATAGGGTCGTGCAAATAAGCCTCATTATCTAAGAATTATTTGCTTGACTTTGAGGATTAATGAAAATGGTTATGTGTTAAACATAGAAGACTCAAGCAATTTTCGTTAGTATTCAGTCCTCAATTCAAGGTTAGTCTACATATTGTTTAGTTCTTAAAATTTATGAGTTTATGTTATGAAATTTGGAGGTTTTGAGGAATTGACCCATACAATAAATTAAAACCCATGATGATGTTTTATGATATGTAAATAATGAAGTTATGTTGGGAATATGATTTGTTGAATTTTGATAGAAATTGTGTTAAGGTGTTTTGCAGAAACTAACTATTATGCCATGATTATGTTAGTAACTAGTTATGGTGTCAAATAGAATGTTTGTCACAAGGTCATAAAGAGATAACGTTAATGAATTATATATATATATATATATATATATATATATATATATATATATATATATATATATATATATATATATATGAAAATGCCCCTAAATATGTTTACTAAGTTGAGGTTTGATTATAAAAGACATTGGTTTATGTCGAGTTTTGATGGTTTTTGTTGAGAATGAAATGGGGACAACAACTTTTGCAAAAAATGTGTCGTGTTATAAAAATCTTAGTAAGTGTACTTTCCAATGAAATTGGTTTCAGGTCATATAAGTACTAAGTGAGTCAAATAAGCAAAATCCTACGGATTGTCCAGAATTATGAAATGTTACTTAGATAACGAGTTTGTTTGATGATGATATAATGTTATAGATGTCATTGGTATGATTAGTGATGCCATATATGATAATGTTATGATTAAAAGATAGTTCCTAATCATGCTAGAATGATCATGTGTTGTTTAGGTGATTGTGGGAGCTCGTAAAACCTCAAGCTTAGTTTAAGGTGAGTTACGGAAGTAGTAGCAAGTTTCGTAGCACTATTATGCATAACTTGGATATGATTATGTTTAGCCACATGTTTAAAAAAAGAATGTGAGATTGTGACATCTAGAAGAAGTATTCATGCTAGAAATGCCATGGGTGCTTAGAAAACGCACCACCGGTCAATTACGGGTGCCTCCCATAACCAAAAAAAAAAGTTACGGGTGCCTAAGAGACGCGCCAGTAGCTATGTAGTGTGCCTAAGAGATTCACAAAGAGCAACTCCCACACATGGCATCCTTCGTGGAGAACCCACACTTGAGGATCACTTATTATAAGCCTTTATAAAAATGACCTCTTTTGTGGAGAACTTGCACTCGAGTAGCACTTATAAGCCATTGTAGAAATGACTTCTTATGCGGAGAATCAGTACTGGTATAACACTTATAAGCTTTTGGGGAAATGACATCCTTCGTGTAGGACCCGTGCTTTAAATAGCAGAGGCCATATAAGAGTACTCGTCTACTAGAGAATTACTCATATATAGCAAGACGATTAGATATCTTATAATAAATAGATAATGTAATTAGATATCACTATATGTTAATCTCATGAATAGTCAATATCAGTAGAATCTTTTTAGAAGTCACATATTAATAGCATGACTAATAGTGTCATGTTAAAAGCAAGTTACTAGTTAGCATAATGTAGTAGAATTCAAATAGACTTAGTCATGTTTAATTGTGTTAGTTATTAGTATATGCTATGTTTAATATATTTCCGTACACTCACTAAGTCATATGACTTGCCTGTGCTAGTTTACAGTTTTTAGGTAAATGAAGAAGGCGGGATTTGTAGATACTAGAAGATAAAAGGGTAATTTTGAGGGAACGGCTAACAGGTCGGGCTAACATAATGAGCATTCTCATACTATATATCCTTTGATATTAGCTTGTAAATGCTCGAAACATTGTAGTCTTTATTTTTTCAGTCATATTATGCTTTTCGGTCGGTATGTAAGTGTCTTAAGTTATGTTATTATGGGTCGATTTTGGGAGTGTTTGACATAACTCTCTAGTCTTACGAATTACTCTTCTGCTTGCTGTGTATATAAAGTTTATGTAAATAAATGGTGTTTTATATGTATGAAATGTATTTCCATAAAGCTTTACAAAAATGCGCAAGTGATGTTGTGGGAAAGCGCATAAAATTGTCACTGAAAGTTCATGTTTGATCTGTAGTGCATACGGCATATACGCTAAGGGCGGTATGTAGGGTATTCACCTACTAAGGTGTATACGCCGTATAGGCCAAAAAGTGTATACGTCATATGTGTCGGATAGGGTATTCACCGACTAAGGTGTATACGCCGTATAGGCCAAAAAGTGTATACGTCATATGTGTCGGATAGTTAAACAAATTCTAGTGTCGGGCGTTTCACCAATAGGGATAAACGTTAGGTAATGTAATTCTAGTGTAGCTTATTTTAGAGGAGTGCTAGACTCACTCATATTTTACAAAATTTCTCCCACACAATGAGGTGGCATGCATCATTAATTGACCAAGTGAGAGCATTGGGTAGCTAAGATGCATTCCACCTCATTGTGTGGGAGAAATTTTGTAAAATATGAGTAAGTCTAGCACTCCTCCTTATTTTACTCATACATCGTACTGATTATACACATTTTTTATAACAATCTATTCAAATATGATGTTTTACAAACTTCTTCGATTCCTTAGTCTCACCACTAGGGCTGGATATGATTAATTATTGATGGACAAAAACCACTCAATAAACAAATAAGATTGATAAAATATTATACATGGTCGATCGTCTTTTATATCATTATCATGCCAGTAATTAATAGACAAAGATTGGTTGAAGATGGGTAAGGCATGTCACGTCCTTGCGAGCTACTATACTTTCTCCTATGGAGACACTAAACAGCGAGCAAATGCGCAACAAAATAGTGTTTGTTTGCTTTAACGTCCACATAGCACGATCATGTAGTTTCATTTATCTGTGTTTACATATAAAGAAAAAACACATTTGTTTAAAAAACACAAACTTACAAAATGAGTAATATAGTTAGAGTAAATACCTCTACTTAAAAAAAATAATGTAATCTATTAAATATTTAAATATTGAATTACAATTTAAACAGCTAACTTCCATTCACGCTCATTTACTCTACGCTCATATATACATGGAAGAATAGCACATACACATAAATGCTATCATACATCGTTGATGTTATGCGAATTGCGTGAGTAATAGTCTATTTTTGCTTAATATGTGATTAAGTTCATAAAACCATATTTATATGTCTTGAGTAAGACTTGAAAATATAGAAGGATTAAAAAATAATACTCCCTTAATCCTATATTAAATGTCAACTTTCAGTTTTCAAAATCTTTTTTTATAAATTTTGACTTCAAATATTTTTATGTGTGTTATATAATATTTGATGCAAAATATATGAATGAATTGAGTATTAAATGTATTTTCGTTAGATATAATTTTTATCAAGTATTATATAATACAAACGAAAATATTCACGGTCAAAGTTGAAGAAAAAGGATTTCAAAAGTCAAAAGTGTACATTTAATATGGGACGAAGGGAGTAATAATAATAAAAATAATAATAGTAATAATAATAATAATAATAATAATAATAATAATAATAACAATGTTATTATTATTATTATTATTATTATTATTATTACTATTATTATTTAATGGTTAATGGTTTCCTTTAAAGCTCTTTAAAACCATATAAATGTGCCAAAAATGCCAAAACTTCCTACAACTTCTTCTTACAAAATATCATACTCACAAAATCTTGACAAATGTCAGAATAGACGATTTGGATGTAAAGAGAGAATGAGTGGAAAAAAATTATATAATATTGTTGTATGTAGGAGGATTTGTAGAATAAAATGGTAGGAGGTTGTAGCAAAGCTACTAAAAAAAATACGAAAAAAAAATTCACAGTAATGTATACTTTTGATAATTTCTTACTTTTAAATTCACTCTTAAAGTACTCGGTGTTTTTAACGTGACACCTGAGTGAAACTTTCACATTTTCGAGTTAAACCTAAGTTAACCATACCGTGAAATGTGTCACTAAACCAGTGAAATGTGTCATATGTAATGGTCACTTATTTGGCTGAAGCAACAACGATCTAACGTAATTTTAATACATCTAACATACGTGAATTGGTTATAACTTTAAGAGCACAGGGAACGGTGGTGTTGTGGCTGGCGCCATCACCACCAGCCAAGAAAACCCCATGGCGCATCGTACCGGTGGTGGCGCCGTGACCATGGCTCAGCGCCATCGTGTTTTTGTTTTTGTTTTTTTTTTCCTTGAAAAGTTGGGCAATTTTTTGGCATTTGGAATTTTTGAACCGTTACATACAATGGCTATATAGCCGTTTTTACCACTTTTCCCAACTAAAAACAATTAAATTCACAAATTTAATCCCCAAACAAACCTTATAAATACCCCCTATTGAACGAGCTTTCGGAGTCCTACAAGGTCGATGGGGGATTTATACGACAACCAGCACGTGCTTTTCAAGTCAACACTTTGAACTAATCATGTATTGTTGTATAATGTTACACAACATGATATTGGAAGACGAAGGATTCGAAATGAATTTAAGAGAAACATTCGTCGATCCACGCCCGAAGATGCTAGATACTTGGATCGAAAGATGTGATTTACATATTAGAAAAAATAAAGAACTTCGAGATCGAAAAGTTCACGACAACCTTCGACAAGACCTTGTGGAGCATTTATGGAACTTGAATAATTAGTTTGTATTTTTTTTAATGTAATGTGTGTTTTTTTTATATGTAATGTTTGTTTTTAATATTAATGAAGATTATTTTAGTTTATATTGTGTATATTTTAATTTAAGTAAAAAATAATAATAAAATAAAATAAAAATGGCCGACGGCATCAGAAACTCTTGTGCAAACGGATACCCCTAAAATGTAGTGCCCTGGGTTTCTGATGCTATGGAGCTTTTTGTTGACGTGACAGCAAAAAGTTCCTACGACACCAGAACGATGGCACCACGATACCTAGTGCTCTAACGGAGCCGATGATCACACAGTGAGTGTACGTACGTGTTTGCATGTATATATATAGGGCCCCTTCTTGGTAACTTAAAAAGAGTTAAGAACGAAATGTGGAATTTAACTGCACCGACAAGAAAAGACATCAAAAGAGAAAAGACATCAAGTGTTTGCATGTATATATGTTGAAAACAGTCAAAATTTCTTTGTTAGCTGAGATAATTGATGAATTACTTGTTTTAAGTTTTTAACATCATGAAAAAGAAAAGACATCAATGTCTACTCCACTATATTATGTTCTCAGCGTCGAGTATGCTATACACATGGAAAAGGGCCTCTCACACGTTCATAACCACTCCACTATGACTTAAACCATCATGTTCTCACATAAAAAGTGATGCACGCTCAAATTTCATATATAGTTCAAGATCCGCTTTTGTTAACTTTATACTTTAATTCAAAGGAAAGATTGTATGAATGTAATCAGTCGTGTAGATATCACCTCACTTTTAATAAACAAGTTACCTAATTAGTATACCTTGTATACACCGATTAGTGTAAAAGGAGAAAGAAAACTCAATGGCGTTAACATATAAAACCATGTAAAAGGTAAGGGGACGTAGTCAATACGAGCTGATGACTCACACTTACAAGGATTTTATCGTTTAAGACCAACAATTGCAACTATATGTTCCTGCTTTCAATGAAACTCTTATTATAGGACCATAAGCAATACGGAGTATAACACAATACACCATAAGCAAGTGAACATAACTTATAACAAGATCAATAATGCATAACATAAACATTATACTCAACACATGCATCTCCTGTTTTCAAATCAATTGTATGTGTACTTGCTTGAACATACCCTCTAGCGAACCGAAAAAGCCCACTTCCTCCAATAACCGACATCTCCCTCACCTTATGAGTCGCGAAATTCTGGCCCATTATGGTTATCGTACTCCCATTATACTTGCCAGTTAAAAACACAAAGTTCATAGCCACTAAAAAACCGATTTCCTCTTGTGAGGACGCACCATAAAACCCTTGTGCTCTCCCTAGTAACTTAGACCCTGTTTCGGGTTTTTCAGTTAAAGGATCATCTATCATGTTAATCAGGCCGAACGCCGTGAGTGGGTTTTTTGTTTTGCTAGCTGGAGGTTGCACAATGGTGACTGCAGTAGGATTGGGACCGCTAATTATATCGTGCCAATAAAACTTGAAGTGACTTAGTTTTTCGGTTTTGAACTTCATTGGGTTCTTTGTTGGGAAAAATATTTAATAATGTACCATACTTGTCACAAAAATTACTTTCGTGTAGCGAATAAAAAAAATAGCTTTTTGATGTACTGAACTTTCATTTTTTGGCCTTTTTTATGTACTATTGACATTTTTGCCTCTCAAAATATTGAAAATCCAAGGGCAAAAAAGTCACGAAAATACATCAAAAAGGACAAAAATGAAAGTTCAGTACATCAAAAAGCTAATTTTTTTGTACGCTACACGAAAGTAATTTTTGTGACAAATATGGTACATTATTAAATATTTTTCCCTTCTTTTTTACGGATTGTAGAAAGGCGGCTTGGGTGATCGAAATAGTTTGCGACAAGAGTAAACTACACTGTTCGTCCTTGTGGTTTGCGTTGACCGACAAGTTTCGTCCTTTGACCAAAAAAAATGCATCATCCGTCCTTAAATGCGAAACGTTATGTATCGTTAGTCCTTTGCTTTAACGGAACACACTAACAATCGTTAAGTCTTCCCTCATGCAGTATCCATAAGGGTAAAATGGTCATTTTAATTTTTTTAATGTTTTTTTTTTCTCTCTTTTTGACCAAACATTCTCCTATCATCTTCTTTCTCTCCCCATTTTTTTTCCTCTTTGTCACCAAAAAATCATTTGGCCACAATTAACCCGTAATCATCAAACTCTAAATATGAATTACAGTCCACGATTGATTAACAATAATGAAAACAAGCCCCTTTTAACCAAGAAATCTATTAGAATACAATCTATATTACACCAACAAAAAATCTCTTCTTACCTTATTTTTCTATTACAATATTCATATAAATCTTGACTACCAAAAACATACAAAATGGAGTATACCACATTCTTCTCTTTAACCAGACGATAGTCACCATTCATATTCCCAGTCCATATTCCTTTTTTTTTTCTTTTTCTTTTTTAAAGTCAATACATCATAACCAAAATCTAAATTAAATAAATCCACATATATTCTACCTAAATGATACAACATATATCTATTCGAGAACCAAATTCAACCTTTCAATTTTCACTTTACGATTTAATTTTCTTTGTGGATTTGTTGAGAAGCAAGACTCGACCACAGATCTGGGTAAAAATCGTCATTGTTATTGACATTCAAGTGGGTTTTTTATCACTTTATGTATGTTTTAATTAGAGTTGTTGACAAAAGGGTTAGTGGTGGTAGGTCGTGTTAATTTCTAGGATCAAATAATTTAGTACGAAGATGAAAACCATGGTTAAGTGGATGATGATATAGATGATCATAGTGGTGAGAAAAAAAGAAGCAGCTGGAGAAAGATGTGGTGGTGTGGTGGGTTATGTTGTGGTGCAGATGATGGTGGCGGCGTGGTGGCTTTAGTGATGGCGGACGTATGGTGGCGGGAGGAATGGTGCTGATTATGTTAGATTTAAGTGAACAAGATGGTGGTAGGTGATTGGTTTTAGAGTAGCTTTGTAATCTTGAAGAGGATGGTGATGAATGGGTAATGTGCAGTATGTTTGTTAAAATATCACAAGTAGATAAGATTTTGTAAAAAAAATTCGAGAAGATTAGGGATCTTAAATATGTATCACAGTTAGTCTTTGTGGGTTTTGGTACAACGTGATAAACGGTTATTGTTAACCGGTTTTAATTTTGTTTTTGAGTTTATGAAAATGGAGTTTTGGTATATTGTTTTTGGGTGCTGATTTGGGTATCTGTGATGGAGATGATGGTGGTATATGGTTTTGGTAAAAATTTCTAATGAATATGATAATTGAGGTTTGTGAAGGTGGATGGAGGTGGTGGTGTACGATGGTGGTGGTGGGTGAATCTGAAAATGATAGGAGATGATGGTTTGAAGATGTAAGATGATATGAGATATTAAAAGAAGAAAATGAAGTTCATGGTGAAAAAGACCAAAATACCCTCGAGTGAAGACATTTAACGATTGTTAGTGTGTTCCGTTAAAGAGAAGGACTAACGATACATAACGTTTCGCAGTTAGGGACGGATGGTGCATTTTTTTTGGTCAAAGGACGAAACTTGTCGGTCAACGCAAACCACAAGGACGAACAGTGTAGTTTACTCTTGCGACAATGCCATGATAAAAAGAAGAATGAAGCAGTGGAAAATTTTAGCCATTAGAATTAAGATGGTTTGTTTTGACAATTAGAGTGTGTTACTGTGTTTACATGGGGCCTAATTTATAATGCAAGTTCCACCAAATCCATTACGCTTTTAAAAACTTTATTTCGAATGTGGTCTTGTGCTTTCGCATATGTTCTTATCAATTAGTTTTTATTTCTTCTTGTAACTTTTATTTGTAAACTAACACAGGGACCGAACTAGGGGTTCCCGGAACTCCTATGAATTTTTCTGATGTAGCGTTAATTTTGGAGTAAAAAAAAAAAAAAAACATTTTTTCTTAAATGCATATGATCCATCGAAATGTAAATCTATATTACGATTCAAAAAATTTGTACATCCGGTCATATTTGGTTCTGGTTCCGTTACTGCTAACACATGTTATATATACTGCAAATCTACATTCATGCGTATAGTATGAAGGGTATATCATCAAATATTAGACATGGAACAAATACTACTGTAGTATATACTACAAGTTCTTATTTCTTGGTGTCCTTGTATAGTATCCCATTCCACGTCTAGACTAGTACGTTGATGACTTTCATGAGTCATTCATAACATTGTTACTCCACATTACGAGTACTTGTATTTTTTTGAACGACGATTAATAATAAAAAACAAAACTCTAGCAAGAAACTAGAGCGTAAAGAGATTACAACGACATTTTACAAGCGTTATTTGGATCATAGATCCAATCTAACCAATTGGGATTAGCATTCCTATTCCTATTTATTATCCAAGTGTGAGACAATTGTGACAACTGGCAAAATAGGGAGTCGTTTTAAAACCCGCATTATATTAAAAGGGTTTTACTAAATATTGAAATTATAATTTTTGAATTTTTGAAAGTTTATTTTGACGAGATATTTTATGAACGTTGGTACGTGATTTTTAATCGTACGATATTTATGGGAATCGATTATTTATTTATGGTTTGATTTGATTCGGTCGTGATGATTTATTGTGAGATCGTTATTTTTGGCACTACATTGACTCCGGCACTAGGTTAACCTAACAATTTTTATTTTCATTTTATTATTGGATCGGATTTTATTATTTGTGGAACGGGTTCGGTTTGAGAGTCATTTGGTTATTTAAGTTTCGGGTTTGGTCCGTGTATTGACACCGGGCTACTTAAAACCCCTACACACCTCACAATTATCATTATTATTATTATTATCAAATTCATTTTCTTTTAAAGAGTAAACAAAAATCGTCCTTGTGGCCTGCGTATTTCAAAGCAACACACCATCACCAACACAACATTTCACCAACTCTCTCTCTCTCTCTCTTATTTGGAAACCCTCACCGCCGCCCCTTATCACCTCAATAGCATCACCACCGCCTCTCTTACAACGAAAATAACACCACCATCTTCAACATCTTTTCGCGATCTATCTTTTGGTACTAACCATGCGCGATTTGGACCACCCTAACACCACCAACGAATAGAAACCATCACGATATCACCACCTACACCATCTTTTCATATTGGGTTTTTGAAGAAATCGGGTTTGGAGCTTATTTGAAGGTGAGTGGCCACGAGATTCGTTCGTGTGCCCCGATTCATACCCCAAGTCGTGGGTATCTTGTTGTTTTCTTGATGGGTTTTGTGAAATAATGATGGGGAAATGAGGTTTTGACAGTTATAATCCGTTTGGTATCTTGGGTTTTGGGTGTGACGCGAGTTTGGTACTCGATTCGTGGCTTTGGGTCGCGTTTGGGTTTTGTTGTGGCTCGAATGGAGCTTGACCGAGACCCTAGGTCTCGGTGTGACCTCGCCTCGACTCGGTTGAGAGTCTTGGAGGTGTTGTGGTCCGATTATTATTGATTCTTTGTGTTGGTTATTTGATAGTTGATGTTTTGGTCGAATGGTTGCTCTCGACTTGTTGCTGTTGTTGTCTTGATTCTCGGCCGACACCCCCTCGTGGGCTGTTTTGGGTCGAATGGCTCATTAGAGCTAGCCGAGACCAAAAGGTCTCGGGTGAGGTTAATTCTTGGGTTTTGTGGTCTAAATGTTGACCCGGGTTTGACTTGGTAGGTCGACCCGTATATTTGGTATATTTTGTTTTGGTTAATATTGTGTTATCATTTCATGTTGTGGTATACGTTGGACCGAAGCTTTTGGACATTGGTTTACTTGTGTTTTGATATTATGGAGATGTGTTGTCGAATGTGGAATTGGGGACCGATTGTGAGACGGTCAATTAGATGACGGAGATAGGTTAGTTGGGTGCCGTAGTCGGACCCTCATGTTGTAGCACGTGGATATGGGATTGTTTGGACGGAGTTGATTTATTATTGTGACTTGATTATTATTTGGACTTGGACTATGAGCCGAGAGTCATGACTCGGACATGTGACCAAATTCTATGACTCGATAAATATTTAAAAGTCAAATATTAAAAATAATACTCGTATTAATATTATTGATAATATAATCGTTTATATACGTATATAGACGTGTTAAACGTATATATAAATATATAAATGCGTATATTAATAATAAAACGATCACGAGTAAACGTATAATAGTATAACGATAGTTATTATACTATGCAAATAGTGTAATAAATGTCGGAATATTGTTATAAATAATAACTATATATATATATATATACATATAACGGCGAAATATTAAGTCGGGTGAATAATAATTAAAAACGTGATTTTTATAAATTTAAAAACTTATCGACTTATACGAGTTGTGGTTCTTTAAAGTTCAAGTGGGCTTTTATTGCGATTTTTGTGTTGTCATGGATATATGACGATTAATATAAATATTTTATATATCAAGTGACTTATTTAATCGACGGATTAGATCGAGTTATTTGACGATATAAAATGAGTATATTAACGGGCATCGTATCCCGTGACGCCTGTAGGTTGTGGTATATGTTTTAGGGTAATAAATTACTACGTATCTCGTGGAATTTGGCCGATTCGACGATATATATAGAGAATTTATTGGACTACGATATATACCAAATAGAATTCTTTGTGCTATGTGCTTTAGGTTGGGTATAATTTTGGAACGATATATTACGTAAATAAATATGGGAGATTATCAAATCGACGGATATGATAAGCTTCGATAATTATTTAAATAATATGTTGGGCTAACATTAGACCTATAATTGGTTTATTATTTTGCTTGTTGTGGCTTTTTGGTTTGAGTTGTGTCGACCCTCCACCCATATGGATACCAAACGTCGAATTTCAAATTTATATGAAGTTAATTCGAGAAATGGATATTTTTGGAAAGTAAAATGGAATACGTTCGGGAATGGGAATATTTGATTTTGAGGAAATGATTTCTGAACGAGTTTGATATTGTTAGGAGTGCCGAGTCTGTAGTCGCCGTTACGTGAGTTGCTTGAGTTGCTTACGTCTTGCTTCTATCGATTTCTTTTGAGAATTTCTTTGCTGGACTTGAGGTGAGTCATAGCCCCACTTTTTACTCTTGAACTATGTTTTCAATATTTGGGGTGAGAAACGTGCAAATATTTTATGTGGACTATTATCGCTTTCTTTATTTATTTCAAAACTTGCTATGCTTATGGAACTAGGTAGGATTAAGTGAGGCCTAGTCCCGAACTAGGTAAGCTATTGATTTGGTTATTGAGCGAGGCCTAGACACGAGCTAGGTAATCTATTGATTTGGTTATTGAGTGAGGCCTAGACACGAGCTAGGTAAGCTATTGATTTGGTTATTGAGCGAGGCCTAGTCCCGAACTAGGTAAGCTATTGAATTGGTTTTAGAGCGAGGCCTAGACTTGAGCTAGGTAAGCTATTGATTGGATTGATTTGAGCTATAGCGTGCACCTATAGGGATGATTTGATTTGGTTGGATTATATTGGATGGATTATTTTGGTTGGATTATTTTGGTTGGATGATTGAGGCCTAGTCTAGCTAGCAAGCGTTTTGCGTACATGTCCACTATATTGAATTATGAATCTAAACCTATGATCTCACCAGCGAAAGCTGACTTTTAGCACGTTTTCTCAGGTAATTAAGTGATGCTCTATGGATGCTTGGGATTGGAGGCTTGGCATTTGGCACCGGTTATGGATCTATATTTCTAAAACTCTGATAACTATTGTGGACCTATATTTATTTCTTTTGGGCCTGACTTTGGATGATTTTGGGATAAATGTAAACTTTAAAACTCCGCGTGGTTGCATTTTTATTATGTTTACTTTATCTCGTTCTTTCATGACTTTGAATGGATACCAATCCCCGTAGCACCCCGAAAACTTGTTGAGTCTTCCACTGTACCAAATTTTGGGGGTGTTACAGATTGGTATCAGAGCCAAGGTTATAGAGAACTAGGTAAATAGACACCTAAACTATAACCAATTTTTATAGAAAACGATCCTCGACCATTGCCCGCCAGCCCGCCAAGCTGAAGCATCATTGTTTATTTTTGAGGTATTATGAGATTATTGAGATGATTATAGATTTGGGATTCTTGAGATGATTTGAGGATTTGAGGTTCATTGATTTAGTGATATGATGGCGTTTTGAGGAATTATATGCGTTTTTGAGGAATTATATGGCTTAATTGTTTGTGAATGGTTTTAGTAATGCGGTATTTTAAATCTTTCTTGATTATATATGATTTGGAACTATATGATGATTTTTGGATTTGGTATTTTGAGTTCGCGGTTTAGTTGTTTTGAAACACTTACACCTATCCTACGCCGTTGTCACAGACTATGGCCTCCCATACGCCTGATGTTGTTGAGGATATTCTTACTACATCGGTATTGCCATGCATGCAGCTACTGTGACACCAACAGGTTCTACTTCAGCACCACCTGCTGCATCTACGCAGGGACCCTCATCTTCTTTAGGGCTCCCTGGTACATCGAGGCAGATTACTCTTCATCAGGCTTTGGCTGGTGTGGCTCCGCGTTTTGCCCACCGAGCTACGGCACGTATGTCGGTACGCCCTACTTCACCACCTTTACAGATTGATGCTCACTCTCTTCTGTCTGAGGCGCCACCTGCATCATTGCGTCGTCGTCCTAGATCACCTACCCCTTCACCACATGGTTCACCTGTTAGGAGACGACGATTGATGATGTACTCTTCCGATGAGGAGGAGGAGTACGAGGGTGAGGATGAGGCTGATGACCCTCAGGAGGCTGAGCAGGGTGATGATGATGGCCCTGAGGAGGAGGATGACCCTCAGGAGGAGGAGATGCCTGATGATGATGATTTGTTAGTGCCGCCAGCTCAGGCTGAGGAGCCTGATTCACCTATACATCCGATTGAGCCTGATTCACCTGATCATCCGTTTTTGTTTGAGTTGCCACCTGGTAGTCCCGTTGAGTCGGATGCACCTTCTGAGGTTTTTGCTGAGCATGCAGAACTAGGTGAGATTGGTAGGTTGTGGGCTCAGATTACGGATCTTGGTGAGAGAGTTGCACGTATATCTGATCGACTTGAGAGGGTTATTGGAGAGTTCATAGCGGATCTGAGAGTTGATATGACTGTGGTTGTGGGCAGGACTATTGAGATGAGGAGATTTTTGATGGAGGTTCACGAGCATATCGATAATTTACAGCAAGGTTTTGTTACAGATCAAGAGGCCGACCGCAAGCTATGGCAAAGGAATACCGAGCTGGAGAAGGAGGTGGCTGACCTCAAGAGAGACCGAGACACCCATAGTGTGGAGTTAGGATCATTATGGAGAGATCTTGATGGCTTGAGGCAGGAGTTGAGGAACCTCCGCCAGCAGCGTGGCTAGACGTTTGAGCTATGTTATCTTGTTGCTTTCTTAACCGAGGAGTGTTCGGTTAGAAAAGCTAGTTATCTTATTTTGATGTATTTTCCGTTGATTACTCATCTCGTTAGAACGATTGTTATCTTTGTGTTTTCGGTAGTTGGAACAATGTTGGATCTTTATTGTATGGTTGATGGTTATTATTTTATGGTATTATGTGGTTGTTGGATATTAGGGAAATTGAGTTCCTATGCGCCTTATTGACGTCTTGTGGTGTATTGTTGATATTCTTTCCATGACTTGGCTTCGTTGATTTAATTCTTGTTGAGCATATGATAAGTTCTATCGGAGACTCACGAACTTGTATGATGTTTTAGATCAATGGCCCCACGAAGAAACCCTGTTAGAGCTACCAGAACTGGACCTGCAACGACTACCCCTGGTCGTCAAGGACGCCGTCCTACTCGAAATGTTGAGACCCCTACTCCTGATAACCTGGACACTACTAACCGCAACAACAGGAATCAAAATGTTGATGTTCAGGGAGACAATGATCATGTTCCACTTAATGCACCTACTGTGGATCAAGCAATGATCAACCAACTTGTGGAGCAACGAGTTGCTGAGCTACTAGCTGAGTCAAATCATTCCAACAATTCTGCTGGAACATTTCCACCTGTTCGTGCTAACGGATGTCACTACAAGGAGTTTAAGATTTGTGGACCTATTGAGTTTGGTGGAACTGAAGGAGTGGTTTACTTGGTTAGGTGGATTGAGAAGACTGAGTCAGTGTTTAATGTCAGTGGTTATGCGGAGAATGCGAAGGTAAAGTTTGCTTCTTTTACTTTCAAGGATGAGGCTTTAACTTGGTGGAACAATTACTATAACTCGGTTGGGAGTGATGTGGCTTATGCTATGACTTGGGAGCAATTTAAGTCTTTGTTAATTCAGACTTACTGCCCAAGGAATGAGATTAAGAAGCTGGAGATTGAGTTCTGGAACCACAAGGTGAAAGGTACCGATATGGCAACTTACAATCGCCGTTATCGAGAGTTAGCCTTACTCTGTCCTGATATGGTTAGGACTGAGACTCAAAAGATTGAGAGGTATACCGATGGGTTGCCGGTAGCTACAAGGAACGATGTGATTTCTGCTAAGCCTGCAAACATTCATGAGGCTATCACTATCGCTCAACAATTGATGGACTCTGTTGGGAATTATGCTAACAGTTACCACGGATAAAGAAGAAGTTACAACTACAGAAGATTGTACTTGCAGTGGAAACTCATTACCACTGCAAGAACAATATATTACCACTGCTTATTAGATAACTGTTAGGAAACGCGTCTAGATAAATATAGAATAGATTTTGTATATATCTTATTCTATTTGCTTTATACTTATCTTGTAGAAGAGGACTCCTTGTGCTATAAAAGGAGATCCTAGGTTAAAGGTTTGATATACGTTTTTCTTAGAGCTTCAAGGTGTAACCCTAGTGATATCAAGATCACTTGTATTATTATCATTAATAATATTGGAGCTAATTGTTTGTTTACATACATTGTTTATATACAACTGTCTTACTCACAATCAAACTTCTAAGTGTTACTAAGTAGATTCCGCATACTTAGTGATATAATTCAAAGTATCAATCTAACACAAGTTCAAGGTGTTCAGATCCAGCAAGTGGTATCAGAGCCAGGCTTTGATACTTTGATTTAGAAGACTCATGTTCACTCAGAAGACTCAATGGAGACAGAAACCAGTAACTCAAACATTGCTGCTAAGCTTCCAAAGCTTAAGTTGAATGACTTTGAGATGTGGAGGCTGATGATAGAACAATTCTTTATGGTCCAAGACTACACACTCTGGGAGATTATTATGGTTGGAAATTCTTTCAAACCAAGTTCTACTTCAGAGATGGTTAATGGCAAGGAAGTAATTAAGGTCAACACTGGACCTGTTACTAATGATGAAAGACTTCAACTGAAGAATGATTTGAAGGCCAGGGGTCTGTTGCTGATGACACTTCCCAGAGATCAAGTTGTAGCATTCAGCAAGTTCAAGACTGCAAAGACTCTTTTTGATGAGATCTGTGAAGTTTTTGGTGGTAATGATTCCACCAAGAAGACTCAAAAGACTCTGCTGAAGCAAACTTATGAAAACTTTGGTTCATCAAGTAATGAATCTCTTGATAGCATTTTCACAAGGTTACAAAAGATTGTTTCTCAACTCATTGTTTTTGGAATTGAGGTGGAAAAAGAAGACCTTAATCTAAAGTTCTTGAGAAGCTTACCTTCTGAGTTTAGAACAAATGTTGCTGTGTGGGAAGATAAGCCAGAGTTGGAGACCATGAAACTTAATGATTTGTACAATAACTTCAAAGTTATTGAACAAAGACTGAAGAAAGCTGGCAAAATAAGTTCTAGTTCAGGAAGTGTAGCACTTATATCATCATCTCTTGATGACAGTTCAGATGAAGAAAGTGATAGTGATGATGACTGTGCTAACATTGCTGTTTCCACTGGTAGTGGAAGTGTTTCCACTGTTAGCTCAAAGAAACAGATTGCAGGGCTTAGTGATACTACCTTTTATGCCTTTATATCAAGTCAAGTGGGTGGTTCAATTCTCAATCATGAGGATCTGGATCAAATTGATGAAGATGATATGGAGGAGATAGACATTAAATGGCAAGTGGCATTACTAAGCTTGAGGACTAAGAAGTTTTGGAAGAAAACTGGAAGAAAGATCAACATCAGTGGCAATGAAACAGTAGGTTTTGACAAGAAGAAGGTGGAGTGCTACAATTGTCATAAGAAGGGGCACTTTGCCAGAGAGTGTAGGAAGCCAAGGAAGTCTGACAACAGGTCAACTTGGTACAAGCAGGACAAGAAGAAGGAACCTACTACTGATGAGCTAAAGGGGCTATTGGCTATTGATGGAGTGAGCTTTGATTGGAGCTTTATGACTAAGGAAGAGGAAGATGATTCAGAGTCTGCAATGGTGGCACTAATGGCTTTTTCTGACTCTGAGGTACAAATTGATAATGCTTGTTCTAAATCTTGTAAGGCCTTAAAAGAGTATGAGAAACTTAAAGCACAATTTAATGAGCAACACATTGAGTTAACTCATACTAATTATAACTTATCAAATCATAAAAGAGGCCTAAGTGTTTTAGAAACTCAATTAGAGCATTATAGGGCTAATGAATCTAAGTTCAATGATGATATTGCAGTATTAAGAAGAGACTTAGATTATCAGGTTGCTGTTAATAAGGTTCTTAGAGAAGAACTAGAAAAGGTTAAAGTGGCTAGTGAGAATATAATGATAACTAAGCAAACACTGGATCATCAATCAAAGAGTATTGACAAAATTTGGGAAGCCCAAATTGTGAGCAAAGCGAAATCAGGTCTTGGATACAAAACTGTTCCACCACCTCTAAGAGGTGTTCCAGCACCTCCTGGTATTGACTTAGCTCACACTGGTTTTGAAGAATTTCAGGATCTACCTATGACCTATGGACCAAAGTTTGTTAAACCAGTTGAAATTGAAAAGGTTCAGGTTGAGGTTGATATATTTGATAGTGCTAGTGACTCATCTCTTAAAGATGATAATTTAAATGTTGAGTCTAAACCTAGTACTCCTGAAAATGTTAAAGTGGAGGTTAAGAAAGGTATTCCTGAGGTAGTCAAAGAGAAGCCTAGGTCACAACCTAATTTTACTAGGCCTACTACTAGATATGCAGAAATGTACAGAAGTAGATCACCAACTCCTAGAGGCAATATGAGGAGTTGGAATCATGTCAAATCTAGGCAATTTGGTAGTGACTTTGTGTTCAATAACAAACCCTGTCATATATGTGGTAGCTTTGACCATTTAGCTAAAGACTGTACCTACCACTTGGGAAGAAGGGAAGTGTTTGGGAATACTTGGGTGAATAGAAACAATGCTAATAACTTGACTCACCCTAATCCACTTAGCAAGATGATTCCCAGATCTGTTTTGCTTCATTCTGGCATCAAACCTATTTCCACTGCTAGACCAGCAGTTGCCACTGCCAGACATAACAACAGAGTTTACCCTAAGCCTCCTGTTACTACTTTTGTTAAATCTACTCAAACAGGGAAAAAGACCTATTTTGAAAAGAAATGTAACCATAATCAGAAGTGGGTACCTAAAATTACTAAGCCAGCAGTTTCCACTGCTAAGGCAGCAGTTACCACTGCAAGGCCAAAGGTTACCACTGGTAGGTCTGTTAACAAGAAAAGGGTAAATATGGGAAATGCTGTTAAGGCCTCAGCACGTTGGGAATGGAAACCAAAAGGAACCATCACCTCAAACAATCCCAATGGTGTATCAATGACCTTTGATAGATATAATTATATTTATACACGAGGCAGATCCAAGTCATTTGTGGCTTGGGTCCCCAAAAGGAACTAATTCCTTTATTTTGTGTGCAGGGACATTCAAAGACTACTAATGATCAAGGATACTCAGACAGTGGATGTTCCAGGCACATGACTGGCAATAAGTCTTATCTTTCAGACTTTCAACCTTATGATGGACAATTTGTCAGTTTTGGAGGAGGAATTGGTGGCAAAGTTTCTGGCAAAGGAACAATCAAGGCTGGAAACATTGATTTTGAAGATGTGCAGTATGTGAAAGAACTCAAGTACAACCTCTTCAGTGTGTCACAGATGTGTGACAAAAAGCATAGAGTTCTATTCACAGAAGATGAATGCTATATCTTATCTAAGGATTATAAGCTTCCAGAAGAATGTAATATTTTGCTTAAAATCCCTAGAAAAGGAAATTTGTATAGCATTGATATGCAGAACATAGTGGCTAATAATGATGTTACTTGCTTGCTTGCTAAAGCCACTTTGGATGAATCAATGCTTTGGCATAGAAGACTTGGTCATGTTAACTTTAAGACCATCAACAAGATTGTGAAAGATGGCCTTGTCAGAGGATTACCAGAGAAAAGATTTGAAAATGACCAAACTTGTGTTGCCTGTCTCAAAGGAAAGCAACACAGAGCTTCATGCAAAACCAAGGCATTCAATTCAATCAATCATCCACTCTTTATGCTGCACATGGACTTGTTTGGTCCTACCTCTGTGAGCAGCATAAATTTGAAGAAATATTGTCTTGTTGTGACTGATGACTTCAGTAGATTCACATGGGTTTTCTTTTTAAGTACCAAAGATGAAACCACAGGCATCCTTAAGATTTTCATCACTCAAGTTGAAAATCAATTTGAAAAGAAAATCAAGATCATCAGGTGTGACAATGGGACAGAGTTCAAGAATAAAGTTATGGATGATTTCTGCAGAGATAAAGGTATTAAAAGAGAATTTAGTGTTGCAAGAACTCCTCAACAAAATGGAGTTGCTGAAAGAAGAAATAGAACACTAATTGAGGCTGCTAGAACCATGTTAGCTGATTCCAAGCTTCCAGTAACTTTTTGGGCTGAAGCAGTTAACACTGCTTGTTACATTCAAAATAGAGTTTTAGTGGTCAAAACAAAGAACAAGACACCTTATGAGTTGTTCAGAGGAAGACCTCCTACTTTGGAGTTTATGAGGCTATTTGGGTGTCATGTTACTATTCTCAATACCATTGATCATCTGGGCAAATTTGAAGAAAAGTCAGATGAAGGCTTCTTTGTTGGATACTCTATGGTTAGCAAGGCTTTTAGAGTCTATAACCTAAGAACAAAGAAGATTGAAGAGAACTTGCATGTTCAGTTTCTTGAAAATAAAGCAAACATGGCAGGTTCAGGTCCAGATTGGCTATTTGATCTTGAAACATTATCAACCACAATGAATTATGTTCCTCTCACTTCAAGTACTGGTGATAAGGATCTTGAAGATTCAGAAGAATTCATTGATGAAGATGAAGCTTGCAAAGATGATGAAGATCAAATTGTTATGCCACTTTGGGACTTTGGTGATAATTCTGAAAAACCAAGTGATGTAGATGGTGTGAATAAAGAAATTCCTACTAGCAGTGGTAACTCAATTCCCACTGCTACACCAGAAGTTTCTACTGTAAGTCCAAATGTGGATAATACTTCTCAAGAATCACCAAGTGATGATGTAGAGATCTCAAACATGCCTACAACATATGATATTCCTAGCACATCACAGTCTACCATTCACAAAGTGCATCCACTTGATAATGTTATTGGTGAACTTCAATCAGGTGTGAAGACTAGAAGACAGAAAAAGAAAGCTGACATTCATGGGTTCATAAGTGAAGTGTATGAGTCCAAGAAACATAACCAGAAGAATGAGTGT
Source organism: Artemisia argyi (assembly GCA_030686995.1). Taxonomy (NCBI): domain Eukaryota; kingdom Viridiplantae; phylum Streptophyta; class Magnoliopsida; order Asterales; family Asteraceae; genus Artemisia; species Artemisia argyi. Next base: position 35,253,754 of record CM060685.1, on the reverse strand, counting down.
TTGTTTTTCTGCTTTCTCTCACAAATAGAGCCTAAGAATGTATATATGGCTCTAGGAGAATCTAGCTGGGTTGAAGCTATGCAAGAAGAGTTGTTGCAGTTTAAACTTCAAAAGGTTTGGGTTCTTTGTGACTTGCCTGATGGAATGAAGGTCATTGGTACCAAATGGGTTTTCAGAAATAAGAAAGATGAAAGAGGCATTGTAATCAGGAACAAAGCTAGATTGGTTGCTCAAGGCTATACTCAAGAGGAGGGTATTGATTATGAAGAAGTGTTTGCTCCTGTTGCAAGGATTGAGGCTATTAGATTGTTCTTAGCCTATGCATCATTTATGGGCTTTACAGTCTATCAAATGGATGTTAAGAGTGCCTTTCTGTATGGAACTATTGATGAGGAGGTATATGTCTCTCAACCTCCAGGCTTTGAAGATCCTCACCATCCAAATAAAGTTTATAAAGTGGTTAAGGCTCTTTATGGCTTACATCAGGCTCCAAGGAAGTGGTATGAAACCTTAGCTAATTATTTATTGAATAATGGGTTTCATAGAGGTAAAATTGATCAAACTTTGTTCATCAAGAAAGACAAGGGTGATATCTTACTTGTGCAAGTATATGTTGATGATATTATCTTTGGATCTACTAAACAAGAGATGTGCAAAGAATTTGAGAAGCTAATGAAAGATGAATTTCAAATGAGTTCTATGGGAGAACTTACATTCTTTTTGGGGCTACAAGTACAACAGAGTAAGGAAGGCATATTTATCAGCCAAGACAAGTATGTGGCTGAGATTATTAAGAAATTCAAGTTTACTGATGCAAAATCTTCCAATACCCCTGCTGACAAGACCACTCACTTATTATTGAAGAATGCAAGTGGTACTAATGTTGATGTTCACACTTACAGATCTATGATTGGTTCCCTGATGTATCTTACTTCATCAAGGCCAGACATCATGTTTGCTGTATGTGCTTGTGCAAGATTTCAAGTGACTCCAAAGACATCACATATGACAGCAGTGGAAAAGATTTTTAGATACTTGAAGACTTATCCAAATTTAGGATTATGGTATCCAAGAGACTCTCCAATGGAATTGATCACATACTCAGATAGTGACTATGCTGGTGCAAGTTTGGATAGAAGATCAACTACTGGAGGATGTCAATTTCTTGGATGTAGATTGGTGTCATGGCAGTGCAAGAAGCAAACTATGGTGGCTACTTCAACCACTGAAGCAGAATATGTTGCAGCTGCTAGTTGTTGTGCTCAAATCCTTTGGCTTCATAATCAATTACTGGACTATGGGTACAATTTCATGAACACCATTATCTATATAGACAATAGTAGTACCATTTGCATTATTAAAAATCCTGTGCAACACACTAAAACTAAACATATTGAAATTAGACATCACTTTATTAGAGATTGTTTTGAGAAAAGGCTTATTAATGTTGTCAAGATTCATACTGATGACAATTATGCTGATTTATTAACAAAAGGCCTTGATGTGGGTAGGTTTCAATACTTGGTAACAGGTATTGGAATGCTAAATCCATAAACTTTTGATTTCTAAATACTTTTCAGTGTTGCAGGATACTTTTTAGGTACTAATATTGTTTGTATTGTATGTATGGTTTTCTACTAACTTGTATGCAGAGTTATCAAGTACACAGTGGTAATTAACATACAAAAGTGGAAAGGATTGGTGATAATAGTAAGATCAGAAGAGTACTTTTATTGATTATTAAGCAAGAGTACATCACAACCATCATGAAAACATTATCACCTAGACAAGAAAACCATCACATCTGACATGAACCTACAACCTAACCCCTACTCCATGGGTTTCTTTCCTTTTCCTTCATACTGATGCTTGCCTTTGGAAATTTTCTTTCTCTTGTCATCAAAAGAGAGTTGTTTCCTTGGACAAGCAAGTCCCAGAACTTGTTTGGGAGGCTTTGGTGCTTGAGTAGGCTTGTCTACAGCTGGCCACTTCATGTTGTTTATTGCAGATGTCAATGCTGTGGTAAGAGCCTTTGGGAGTTCCTTGGAAAGATCAAAAGTTGGGTCATTGTCATCATCTGATGAAGAGCTAGAATAAAACTCAAGAGATGGAGCAGGATCTGCTGATATCTTCTTATTTGGCTTCATGCTTGAAGATGAGGCAGTTGCAGACTTTGGTGGAAAATATCCACTCCATCCAGAAGACAGTTCTTCAGAATCTGAGTAGTAGCTGATTTCCTCATCAGAAGAATCATCAGAGAAGATATAGATAAGTGGAAACCAACTCATGATGCTGTATGGGATTATGTTTCTTGAAGGATATTGTTGATGAAAGATAAAAGAAGTTAAGCCCCCTTTTATATGCAAAGTCAAGGTCGAATTCTAATTAATGAAGGATATTTACTCCTACTTGTTTTGGTAGGTTGGAGGAGTAAATTTGGTAATTATCGGGTTGACTTTTGGAAGATATTTTTGTGAATAGTAACTTGGTTAAAAAGTTACTTTGAGTTAAGTTTTATGGGTTAATTTAAGTTATTGCATACAACCCATATTATTGGAGTCATTGGAGTAATAAGGTGTGTATCATAGACACACAACAAATGGTTATTGATTCACCATGTCTAATCAACATAAGAATCAACTAGTCCAGAGCAAACGGCTACTGGTAAAGACTAATCAAATCCGTTTATGGTTGATAGTTTACCAAAAACTAGGTTATCAACTCACCATACATCCATGTGATCAAGAGTTGGCTAGTTCATAGCAAACGGCTAATGGTAAAGACATATCAAATCCGTTGATAGCTGGTAGTTTGCTAAAAACTATGATAAGAGCAGCTAAATTTCATGTTTTATTAACCACTGCTCTTTGATATTTTTGTGAAAATTTTACCACTGCTAGTTCATCAGTTACCACTGCAAGAGTAATTTTTCCACTGTTGACTAGCCGTTACAACTGTTGTGTCAGTAATCTAATTTTTTACTAGCCGTTGTAAAATAACCGTCTTTCCTTATTAATAGGGTAAATCTTTTGTGAATTATCTTCTTACTTATTATAAATTATTCTTTTTCCAAAGATAATTCTTTCTAAAGATAATTCACATTGCGCAACCTCCTCAAACCCTATTAGTATAAATTCATTATCATACTGCTTGATTTTTATCTTGATTACTAACACTTTCATTCTCTTTTTCACAAATATCATGGCGATTCTAAAGTTTGTCGAGGAGCACAACCAAGTGGCCTACTTACAAAAGTCGACTGAGAAGAGTGGCCCTGTTTTTCATCAGATTGTGGATTTTCTAAATACAACTCACATAAGGTATGCCTTAACTATTAATCCCACAATCTATGTCTCTCATATCAAACAGTTCTGGAACACTGTGGAGTCCATAACTCTTGAACAGGGAGACACACAAGAATCTGTGGATGCTTTAAGAGCCACAGTTGATGGGGTAACTATTGATGTTACTGAGTCATCCTTGAGGAGAATTCTCCAATTGGATGATCTCAATGGTATCATCACATTACCTAATTCAGAAATTTTTAAAAATCTTGCTTTAATGGGGTATGATACATCAGATCAAAAAGTCACTTTTAGAAAAGGATGTTTTTGTCCCCATTTGAGGTTTTTGATACATACTCTTCTACATTGCCTAAGTCCTAAGAAAACATCTTATGAACAATTTGCATCAACCATGGCTTATCCTTTGGTTTGTTTGGCAACAGATAGGACTTTCAATTGGTCAAAGTTTATTTTTCATAATATGAAAGGCAATGTAAAGAGTACATATAAATTTTTGATGTATCCTAGGTTTGTGCAATCAGTGTTAAATGAGTTTCAACTGCACCCTCACAACAGAATTTATGAACCTTCCACTCTTAAGCCAAAAGTTTTTCAAAATATGAATAAGGCCTCAGAACTTTGGAATGGGCAGGTTCATCCACTTTTACCTCAAATGCTTGCTAAAATTTCTCAAGTATAGGGTGAGGATGCATCAATCCCAGTTGTATCTCAAAACACATCCAATATTGTTGTTCCACCAATTCAACATACCCCTGCAGTCACTCACACTTATGAGAGAAGGTCTAAACAGCCAACTTCTTTCATCTCAACATTGCATGTTGCTGAGCCATTTGGTTTAGGAACAAGTAGTGGTGGTTCAAGGCTTCATCCTAGTTCAACTAGGGAAGAGTCTGAATCAATGCCTCATGATTCACCTCTCCCAGCAGGTTACACAACTGGAAGTGATGAAGGCAGTGTGTCACATATTGAATTGATGGATATTTGTACAAAATTAGTCAAGCAGGTTCAAGCTCTGGAGAAAGATTTGGCACAGACTAAAGAACAACATGCCACAGAGCTGAAGACATTAAAGGATGAGATTCACAGATTGCAGAATGAAGTTGAGAATCTCAAGAAGAAAAGATCTCAGGTTGTATTATCATCATCTTCACATTCAGATGAGTTTTCTGCAAGTTCTAGTAAAGATTTGGGAGATTCTTCCAAACAGGGGAGGAATATTGATGCAGAGCTTAAGGGTAGGAGTAAAAATTTTGATAAAGAGTTTGCTGAGCTTCCTGATTCTGATAATGATCAAGTAAAAGATGATGATGCTGAGACTGAGGGGAGGAAATTGGATTTTGAAGATATGGATGCTGATGCAGGTTTTAATTTTGATGATTTAGTTGGAACTGCTCAACCAATTTCCACTGAAGCAGAACAAGTTCCCACTGATCAACATCTTACCACTGCAAGTGAAAATGTTCCCACTGCTAGTCAAGATATTACCACTGCAGAGGAAGAAGCTGTCAGAAGAAGATTAGTTAAAGGAAAGGCTATTGAAATTGCTTCAGATCAAGTGACAAGAAAGATTTCTAAGTTTGAACAAGCTCAGATTGACTTTGATCATAGGTTAGCAGAACAACAACAAGCTGAAGAGTATGAAAGAAATAAAAAGATTAAGGAAGATGAAGTTGCTAGTTTCATGGAAGCAACTAGGTTGGATAAACTTGAAGCTGTTATGGCAGAACCTATTTCAAGTGTCTCACCAACTGTTATGTATGAGAAACCTCCAGAATTTACCTATGTGCCTACAGAAGAAGAAATTGATTATTTGATTAACAATGATCAAATAATTAGGAAGAAGGCTATTGAATTGATTGCAAATACAACCTTGGATGAAGAACAAAGGTCTGCTCAACTTAAAGATTTCATTATAATGAAAAATTAGCAGGCTCTTGATCAAATCATTGGAGATGCTAGAAAAGGTCAAAAGAAGCCAAGGAAACTTACAAAGGCACAGATTATCTCTGAGATGAAGACTTTTTGTTGTCATGTTGGTAATATGAAGATGGGTCAATTCAAAGGAATGACACATGATCAGATTGAAGGTATTTACTACAGAATCAAAAGACAAGATAGTAAATTGATTCCAATGAATCAAGAACCATTATCTATGAAGACAAAAAGGACTGGAGTGAGTCTTGAATCAAAAGAAGCAAAGAAGTTGAAGACTCAGAGATCATCTCAAGAAGAAGAAGGTCCTAGCAAGTTGACTGAAGAGCAAGTTACAAATATGTTGTTCATAGAAACTGATGTGCTAAATATTGAACCTTTACAAGCAAAATATCCAGTAGTTGGTTGGGAAATCTTTTCTGATAATTTTGGTGCTGCTTGGAAGATCATCAGAAATGGAAATGTCACAAACATCTGTAGAGACTTTGAAGACATTGTTAGATGCTGTGATAGAGAAGATTTGGATACTTTGTGGAAAATTGTTCAAGATCAGTTTAAGAAGGAAGAACTTGTTGATGTCAAAGCTAAGGAATTATGGGTTCACTTCAGAAGATTATATGAACCTGATCCAAGTGATAGGTATTGGAGATTTGAAGCTCATAGTACAAGAACTTTGTGGAAATTCTATGATTTAAGTTCTGTACATCATGTTTCTACTCAAGATGGAGTTGATGTTTTTATGTTGGCTGAGAAAGAATATCCACTGAGAGCTGGAGTATTAACAGTGATGTTGTCAGAGAAGCTTAGGTGTTGGGAAAGAACTGAAGTCATAGATGATTTGCTGCAAAGGATTTATGATCAAAGTGTAAGAGCTGATAGAGAGTTAAGAAAAAGAAGATAAGTGTTTGGAAGAATTCCCATATCCTCATGTTTATTGATTACTTTAAGAAACTTATTGATTTATGTATTAATCATAAGTTAGGGGAGGATTGTTGGGAATTATGCTAACAGTTACCACGGATAAAGAAGAAGTTACAACTGCAGAAGATTGTACTTGCAGTGGAAACTCATTACCACTGCAAGAACAATATATTACCACTGCTTATTAGATAACTGTTAGGAAACGTGTCTAGATAAATATAGAATAGATTTTGTATATATCTTATTCTATTTGCTTTATACTTATCTTGTAGAAGAGGACTCCTTGTGCTATAAAAGGAGATCCTAGGTTAAAGGTTTGATATACGTTTTTCTTAGAGCTTCAAGGTGTAACCCTAGTGATATCAAGATCACTCGTATTATTATCATTAATAATATTGGAGCTAATTGTTTGTTTACATACATTGTTTATATACAACTGTCTTACTCACAATCAAACTTCTAAGTGTTACTAAGTAGATTCCGCATACTTAGTGATATAATTCAAAGTATCAATCTAACACAAGTTCAAGGTGTTCAGATCCAGCAAAAACTTCACAGATCTCATCAAAACATGTGAAACATGAGGGACTTATGGAGACAAAGGAAGAAACTTGCAAAGAAAGAAAAAGATTACTGCATATCTTTTTATTATTCTAGAATATCCTTTGTAACCCTAGTATCTCTATTATATAAATAGATACAGGGAATTGATATTAGGGGTACGTACAAGATGTAAACCTAGTAAAGGTGTGTGTGTGTGTGTGTCTAGGGCGTATAGTTATTGTAAACGCCTAGACTTGTTGATTAGTGTTAAGCCTCAACTATCTTAGATAGCTGTTAGGATGTAACCGTGCTACACTTGATCATGTAGCATTGGGGCTTTGGTGTATGTTAGAATAGAGATGATGACGAGAATCCTTGTTAGCAATAATAAAGATGTTTTGTTTATTCCGCTGCGTACATGTTCTTTATCTTTATTATTGTGTAATCCCTAGATGAGGTCTAACCACCTAGAGCTAAAACGATCTTATCAATTGGTATCAGAGCCATGGGGCTCGTGATCGTGGGATTAAACAAGGTTTGGTTTGTCAAAAATTGAAGTAAATTCGTAACTGGTTCGTATCTTCAAAACTCACTGCAGGTCAGTTTTCAAACATCGATATCTCCTTCGTTAACCGTTGGATCGGGCTAAAATTTTTACTGGAGCTTCTCTATATATCAATGAAGATTTCCACCGGAGGGATCTTCAATCTGAGCTTTTATGTGAAAGTTCTGGTGTGTCAAAAACTGCTGCTGAGAAAGGTTATTGTTTTGAATCTTTAGGGTTTTTAGTGACTCTAAAAAGTGTCACTAAAGGCTAAAAAAAAAAAAAAAAAAAAAAAGACGACTGCAAAAGAAACCCTAGATTCGTATGTTACTTTATTGTTTCTGTTCACATGGTACGTGAAGGTTAGGGTTTTTGCAAGCCCTAATTCACTAAAAACAAGGAAGGTGATCACTTGTTTATGATAGCAGCTTGATAGCAAATCAAATCCCTGAAGATGTTTGTGTTTTAGGGTTTGATCTATTTGTTCTTACTAGTCTTGGTGAGTCAGTTCTAGGATTGACGATGAACCCTAGTAGGAATACGTGATGATAGCTGCTTGGTGGTTTGAATTGTAGTTGCTGTTTGGTACTGATGTGGTTAAACGTTTGTATAGACTGAGATTACTGGTGCAAGGACGTGTTTTTTTTTTGTAGGGGTACTGGTATATGAACGTTACTGATGTGGACGCATGGTGTTGAAGTAAGGTTGTAACTCTACTTTGAGTAAATGTGGGGATACATTCACTGGTGTGACTGATATTGCTGGTGACACATATGAAGGCAGTATATCTTTTGTTTAACATGTGAAGCGTTCAATAAGCACTGCTAAGCTTCATGTTAATTACCACTGCTGCCTTAATATTACCACTGTTGCGTTATTTATTTCCACTGCAGCTTCGATGGTTACCACTGCTACGCGTAAAAGGTTTCCACTGCACGCTTATCAGTTACCACTGCAAGTTGATAGTTACCACTGCAAGCTTATTTGTTTCCACTGCTGGTAATTATTTTTCCACTGCTTATATAAGTTACCACTGATGCCTTAATTGTTTCCGCTGCTGTTCATATTTCTTAAGGGGCATGTGGTTGGTACTTATTCATGTTGCTATATTTCACGTAGAGACTTTGATTATTTCATTGGCAATCATGAGTTACAAGCAGTGAGGGGAAGTATATATTATTTTGGAACAGTTGGTTCCAACACACACACGGGGGAAGATACACACACAGGATGGAAATTTGGATGTTTGATTTATTGGTGCTTAAACAGTTTCAAGGCTCGTTTTTATTGATTTAATTGATTACGAAGAAAGGTTTTTATCACCTATTTGACGATGAAGTGGAAGTTCACAGGTTTGTGTTTTATCATACCTTTTCAGCATTAGGTAACTTGTTTGTTCGTTCAGGTGACTACGAATTGACAAAACACTTGAAGGAGTTACGTTATTGTGCTCAGTGTTTATTGTCAAGAGATTGCGATCTCCCTATACGTTAAGTATACGTTCGAAGTCAATTTTAGTACAAGATATAAGGCACAAGTTTGGGTTGTTCTACTTCAGCATCAAGTTAGTTATATTTAGTTTTCTTCATCAGTAATCATTACATGGAGCTTACATTCGACACATGGTTAACATATGAGTTTCAGGGGAAGCTTATTGTTAAAATGATTAACCATTTATGTGCTACATCAAGGTGAAGGTTTTCATGATTATTCGTTGGTATTCTTACTGAAGATTTGGGATTTTTATGTCTTGAGTTCATTTAATAAGTAAGCATTTTGGTGTTCTTAATGGTGGGTAATTCAAGACATTAAAGGTCTAAATTGGATGTATGGTACTGGTTGGTGATTATGAAGATCAAGGTTGCTTACATTTGTCCCCTATTTGATGATGACAAAAAGGGGAAGAAGAATACTTTGAAGATTGCAGCTTGAAGATCCTTGATGATATGCATGGTTTAAGGGGAAGTCACATGTTTCATGACATACTAACTTTAGGGGAAGTTCATGCTTATTGGTTTTGTCATTATCAACTAGGAGAAGATTGTTGGGAATTACAATTAAGTTGATAAGACAAAACATGTGAAACATGAGGGACTTATGGAGACAAAGGAAGAAACTTGCAAAGAAAGAAAAAGATTACTGCATATCTTTTTATTATTCTAGAATATCCTTTGTAACCCTAGTATCTCTATTATATAAAGAGATACAGGGAATTGATATTAGGGGTACGTACAAGATGTAAACCTAGTAAAGGTGTGTGTGTGTGTGTGTCTAGGGCGTATAGTTATTGTAAACGCCTAGACTTGTTGATTAGTGTTAAGCCTCAACTATCTTAGATAGTTGTTAGGATGTAACCGTGCTACACTTGATCACGTAGCATTGGGGCTTTGGTGTATGCTAGAATAGAGATGATGACGAGAATCCTTGTTAGCAATAATAAAGATGTTTTGTTTATTCCGCTGCGTACATGTTCTTTATCTTTATTATTGTGTAATCCCTCGATGAGGTCTAACCACCTCGAGCTAAAACGATCTTATCAGACTCTTTGGCATTGGAAGAAGCTGAGAAGGATAAGAATGGAAAGAGGAAGAGGGATGATCACTCTAAGGGTAATGACCGTCGAAACAAACGACAAACCACTACTAGAGCTTATGCTATGGGAGATGGAGACAAGAAGAACTACAATGGAGATGCACCCAAATGTAACCGATGTTACAAGCATCATTCTGGTCGATGTACTGTGATGTGCAAGAATTGCTCTAGAATGGGACACATAGCTAAGGATTGTAGAGCTCGACCACTTGCTATGGTTCAAGCTACTCCTGAAACTATGAGCAAAGCAAATGTTACTTGCTATGGATGTGGAAAGAAAGGACATTATCGGAATGAGTGTAGGGAATCATGGAAACGAGGAAATCAAGGATCGGGTGGTAATGGGTACAATAATGGAAACCGTGGAGCTGGAGGAAATCGTGGACGACAAGACAATGGGGACCAACGTGTGGAAGCTGGAGCTGCTCATGGGGGAGTATATGCACTTGGGAACGAGAGAAGAGAAGATCCGAACATCGTTACTGGTACGTTCCTTCTCAATAATCGTTATGCTTCCATACTATTTGATACTGGTGCCGATAAGAGTTTTGTGTCCACTAAGTTTACACCCTTACTAGAGAAACCCCCGATGGCCTTAGGAATTGGTTATGATGTAGAGTTAGCTAATGGGAACATAGAGAGGATTAGGACTATCATTCGCGGCTGCACGTTAAACTTTCTGAATCGTCCTTTCAACATAGATCTTCTACCCGTCACATTAGGAAGTTTTGATGTCATTATTGGTATGGATTGGCTGTCGAAGTATCGCGCTCATATAATTTGCGATGAGAAGATCGTGCGTGTGCCATACGGCAAGGAGATTCTGAACATACCAGGAGATAAAAAGGATTTGAAAGGCCCATCTAGATTAGCGGTCATATCTTGCACTAAGTTGCCGAAGCTAATGGAAAAAGGAAGTTGCCTTTTCTTAGCTCAAATTTCTGAGAAAAGAGAGAAGGAGAAGAAGGAAAGGTGCATTGGAGATGTACCTATAGTTCGTGATTTTTCGGATGTGTTTCCCGATGATCTACCGGGAATTCCGCCTACTAGACAAGTGGAATTTCAAATTGAGTTGATACCTGGTGCTGCACCTGTAGCATGAGAGCCTTATCATCTTGCACCTACTGAATTGGAAGAGTTGTCGAAACAACTAGCGGAGTTAGCTGAAAAGGGATTCATAAGACCAAGTTCTTCACCTTGGGGAGCCCCGGTCTTATTTGTAAAGAAGAAGGATGGATCGTTTCGCATGTGTATTGATTATCGAGAGTTGAACAAGTTAACGGTGAAGAATAGATACCCGTTACCGAGAATCGACGATCTGTTCGATCAGCTTCAAGGATCGAGTGTGTATTCGAAGATTGATTTGAGATCGGGATATCATCAGCTTCGAGTGCGCGAGGAAGATATTCCGAAAACGGCTTTCAGAACCCGTTACGGGCATTACGAGTTTCAGGTAATGCCGTTTGGGTTGACTAACGCGCCGGCGGTATTCATGGATCTCATGAATCGGGTGTGTAAGCCTTACTTAGAAAAGTTTGTGATTGTGTTCATTGATGACATTCTGATTTATTCGAAGAGTGAGAAGGAGCATGAGGAGCATCTAAGACTTATCTTAGAATTGCTCAGGAAGGAGAAACTGTATGCCAAGTTTTCGAAATGTGAATTTTGGATTCCGATAGTACAATTTCTAGGTCATGTGATTGATAAACAAGGAGTTCATGTGGATCCTGCTAAGATCGAAGCGATTAAAGATTGGGCTGCACCTACGACCCCAACAGAAGTTCGTCAATTTTTGGGTTTAGCCGGTTATTACCGAAGATTCATTGAAGGATTTTCGAAGATAGCAAAGCCGTTGACCAAATTGACTTAAAAGAGTGGTAAGTATGAATGGGGAGATAAGGAAGATGAAGCATTTCAGTTACTTAAGGAAATGTTGTGTAGTGCTCCTATCTTGGCGTTACCCGAAGGTAACGAGGACTTCGTCGTCTATTGTGACGCTTCTCATAAAGGTTTAGGAGCTGTGTTAATGCAACGAGAGAAAGTGATAGCTTATGCTTCCCGACAGCTCAAGAAGCACGAGAAAAACTACACCACCCATGATTTGGAGTTAGGTGCACTGGTTTTTTCTTTGAGGATATGGAGACATTACTTGTATGGAACCAAGTGTGTAGTGTTTACTGTCCACAAAAGTCTACAACACATTTTGAACCAAAAAGAGCTTAACATGAGACAGCGACGTTGGATTGAGTTGCTAAGCGATTACGATTGTGAAATTCGCTACCATCCGGGTAAAGCAAACGTTGTTGCTGATGCTCTTAGTCGAAAAGGAGAGAATTCCACCGTTACGAGTTAGGTCATTAGGAATGACTATCGTATCGCCATTACCGTCTCAAATATTGGAAGCTCAAACGGAAGCGTTGAAAGCAGAGAATCGAGCTGCTGAAAACATATTTGGGATGGCAGAAAATGAGAAGGGATTTGTTAAGCGTTTTGATGGAGTATTATGTTTTGGAGAGCGAAGTTGGGTACCATTGTATGGAGGAATTCGAGAGTTAATTATGCATGAGTCGCATAAGTCAAGATACTCTATTCATCCTGGGTCTGACAAAATGTACCAGGATTTGAAAAAGTTATATTGGTGGCCAAATATGAAGGCAGATATAGCGTTGTATGTTAGCAAGTGTTTGACTTGCTCTAAGGTTAAAGCCGAACACCAAAGACCGTCAGGATTATTGACGCAGCCAGAACTCCCGGTTTAGAAATGGGAGCAGATTACGATGGACTTTATTACCAAATTACCAAAGACAGTTAGCGGTTGCGACGCTATATGGGTAATTGTGGGTATCGGTTGACTAAGTCTGCTCATTTCCTGGCGATTAGTGAAGATGATAGTGTTGATAAACTTGCGAGATTGTATGTGAAGGAGATTGTCTCTCGTCATGGAGTTCCGATATCGATTATTTCTGATCGCGACAGCCGCTTCACGTCAGCATTGTGGCGATCACTTCAAACCGCTTTGGGGACGAGACTTGATATGAGTACTGCATATCACCCCCAAACCGATGGTCAAAGTGAGAGAACTATTCAGACTTTGGAGGATATGCTTCGTGCATGCATTATAGACTTTGGTAAAGGTTGGGAGAAATACCTACCCCTTGCGGAGTTCTCCTACAACAATAGCTACCACACAAGTCTTAAGGCTGCACCATTTGAAGCTTTGTATGGCCGTAAATGTCGTTCACCTATTGGTTGGGCAGAAGTTGGAGATAGCCAACTCACAGGCCCTGAGCTTATTTTGGAAACTACTGAGAAGGTAACGCAAATTCGAGATCGACTGCAAGCAGCTAGAGATAGGCAGAAAAGCTACGCCGATCAGAGGCGTAAACCCCTAGAATTCCAGGTTGGAGACAAAGTAACTAAGTGTTAAAACTATCAATATCACAACACAAACAACCGTTATTGCACTCAACCAACAAACCCATGTGCTTCATTTATTAACGTATGCTATAGTAGATTAGTCCTCAAACGAGTGCTAACCAAACATAAAAAAGAATTCAGTTGTCCCCAAATGGATGCAACTTCAAAGATACAAATCACTCTTACAATATACCTCATTACAACACTCAATACGAACAACGAGACTAAACCAGACTGTGTGATCAAGAAGATCAACCGAGAAAGACTACAATAACTTTGAGAGAAAAACTTGATATATATGAGAAAAAGAGAATGAGTTATGACCGACTAGGGTTGGGAGATGAGCTTATATAGCAAGCAGTGTCACTTCAACCCCTATAGATAAGAAACATACAAAAATAGTCAAAAATTGTAAATGTTAGATATAATGTGCAGAAATAGTCCCTGCACATTTATAAGTATAAGTTTGACATATTAAAGTATATTTCAATAATAAGGATGATTACCTACATGTGTGTAACTTGTTATTTTTTTAGTCGTTTGTAAATTTTTCTACTTTTTGCTTATAAAACACTTAAGTTCTAAATTTAGATATTCTTATGTATCGTGTGACCTGCATAGCGAATTCTGAACACCCTTTTCTATCTTCATCTTCTACAACCAAAAACACTGCACCATCATTTGGAACACCACCAAGAAGATCACAAAGTCTATTTCTATTAATTAATACTTTCTCAGAAAATAATCTCATGTGTTCATACAGAACCCCAAATATAAAAACTTGTAAAAAAGCATCTCCTTCCATTCAATCTATCTCAAATTTAACAAATCTTTTCATCTCATTCCATACACTATACAACTACTAACCAACATTTTGGATATAAATAGAATTAATTATGACCAAGTTACAACGTACATATAATATATCTTGGTTGCCCACCATCTCCCTAAGAAAGATATGTCAAAAGTGAAGATGGAGGTTGGTTTGTTGTTGATGTTCTTAAAGGGCAAGATAACATGAAGATTTGAAAGAAGAAGAAAGAAGTGTTTATTTGGGTAACAACTAATTTTGTTGGTGAGGTAGAAAATGAGTGTTTAGTTGATCTAAATGCAAACGATCGAATTCAAATTTTCCTCTATGCGAAATAAACCGGCTCCACATAAGCATTTATAAGTCATCAAGTCACCCACTGTTTATACTTAAAAATGTACAGAACAATTTGTCACATCCAACTTCTTAGAGCATTCCCATTCCTAATATGTGTTAGGCGTTAAAGGGTGTTTAACGTGCGTTAAATGAGGGTTACCCGCTGCGAGCTTGTGTGTTAAGGAGGCGTTAACGTTTGGCGTTAAAGGTGTAACCCGGCGTTAACATGCAACTTTAGTAAAAAAAATAATAATAATAATAAAATAACTTTCCCCCCAAATGAAGGAGTGGTTTTGTAAATTTTTGTTGAGTTAAGGTTTAGTTATGATTGGGGGTGTTTTTTTGTGAGTTAAGATGAAAGTGTTAAAGCTGATGTGACGCTGACGTGACACTATGTTAAAGTTTAACCCGTTTTATGAATGGGAGTGCTCTTATGCTCGAGGTTGAGGAAGAAATTAGGGTGACTAATTGCATTGTGTTATGAAATTTGGTTTTGAAAACAAAAAGAAGTAGGGAGAGGAATCTAAAAAGTTGTCACATTCTTGACTTTTTTTAAAGATTGAAAGTGAGGAGAGTAAAGAGAAATGGAAGAAAGTTGTTAAGGGGTCGTTTAGTTGGCAAAAAAAAAAAAAAAAAAAAAAAAAAAAAAAAAAAAAAAAAAACTGTTTTTCCGTTTTTAAATTACTAGAGAATGAAAAGAGTTAGAAGAGTAGAATGTGCTTTTCAAATCTTTAGTTAAAATTTAAAGAATAAGAATTTCACATCTTTTGAAAATTGCTGAAAAAATATATAACTAAATAGATTTTCAATTTTTCTCTTTTCATATGAAAAAGTTCTGGAAAAATAAGAAATTTTTAACCAACTAAATGACTCCTAAGTTTTTGTATTTTGTAAAAACTTATTTTGCCAATATTTGAGATGAAAGTTGAGTAAACGGGCAGAAACAGAAAGCAAATGACAAAAGTAATCCTGAACAAACGATGATGCTTATTTGCTTTTAAAATATTAGTGGTAATTTTGAAAAATCAATAATATTAGACTCAACAACACAATTTTTTTTTACTCTTTTTCATTTACTATCCTCTCTTTTATTTTTCTTTTCTTTCCTTTCAATTTTTATTTTTATTATTTATTTTGAGAACAAAGTATAAAGCTTTCAATCATGTACGGTTTTTTTGTTATGTGTAAGAATTTGATATGGAAGAAAATTTCAACATTTGAATGCGACTGATATTTAATTAAATCAATAGACATTATAAAAAAACACACGGTTAATGGAACTCTATCAATTACTCTTTATCGATGATGGCTTCTAAACCTAGTAATGCTTATATGTATAGTTGTATACTATATTTAGAATATATACAAGTACAAGTAGCCGACAAATGGATCGATTAGATTAAGGGTGAGCAATCCCGACTGACACCCGACTCCTGTCTCGATCCCGACACCCGACTTCCTTCCCGATACCGATCCGATTGTAATCGGGTCGGGAGTCGGTTTGCATTTTCCTGGTAATCGGGATTTGGGACGGGTCGGGAGTCGGGATGATCCCGAGAAAACACAGCCAAAATCAAGATTTGGGACGATTCGGGACCATTATCGGGATTCGAGATGAGTCGGGACCATTATCGGGTCGGGAGTCGGTTTGGGTTTTTCCCCGTTGTCGGTATCGGGATTAGTCGGGACGGGTCGGGACGAGTCATGACGTGTACTTCTATTTTTAGCTACTTAATTTTTAGAACAAATAGATTTGTAAGGTGAGATGATACAACCTAACCATTTTAAATGTAATCAAAATAAAAGAACAGGTTATGAGTCTAATTTATGAGTCTAATTTATGCAAATGTTTTTATTAACCACAGAGATAACGTTAGGTTTGAGAGTTTTTATAAATGGTCAAGTTAGCTGCAAGCTTCTCTTAACCACCCGCCAATCGCGGATGATCAATATTTTATTTTATTTATATAATTTTTTGTTTTGGTAACCATGATTTCCGACATTTTGGTCTTGCGAGATAGAATGACGCCGGGTTGTGCCACCAGTAAGTGGGTGTCGTTTATATAAAGAGATAGGGGGTGTTTATATAGAATCACCCAAATTAAAACTACTTCTCGTAATTTTGGAAGTACGTTTGTAAAAGGGATATTATACAAGTACTCGTAATGTGGAGTAACAATGTCATGAATGACTCATGAAAGTGATCAACGTACTAGTCTAGACGTGGAATGGGATACTATACAAGGACACCAAGAAATAAGAACTTGTAGTATACTACAGTAGTATTTGTTCCATGTCTAATATTTGATGATATACCCTTCATACTATACGCATGAATGTAGATTTCCAGTATATATAGCATGTGTTAGCAGGAACGGAACCAGAACCAAATATGATCGGGTGTACAAATTTTTTGAACTGTAATATAGATTTACATTTTGATGGATCATATGCATTTAAGAAAAAATGATGTTTTTTTTTTTTTTTTTTTTTTTTTTTTTTTTTCCCCAAAATTAACACTACATCAGAAAAATCCATAGGAGTCCCGGGAACCCCTAGTTTCGTCCCTGTGTTAGTTTACAAATAAAAGTTACAAGAAGAAATAAAAACTATTCGAAATAAAGTTTTTAAAAGCGTAATGGATTTGGTGGAACTTGCATTATAAATTAGGCCCCATGTAACACAGTAACACACTCTATTGTCAAAATTACAAACCATCTTAATTCTAATGGCTAAATTTTCCACTGCTTCATTCTTCTTTTTATCATGGCATTGTCGCAAACTATTTCGATCACCCAAGCCGATTCCGCCTTTCTACAGTCCGTAAAAAAGAACCCAATGAAGCTCAAAACCGAAAAACTAAGTCACTTCAAGTTTTATTGGCACGATATACTTAGCGGTCCCAATCCTACTGCAGTCACCATTGTGCAACCTCCAGCTAGCAAAACAAAAAATCCACTCACGGGGTTCGGGCTGATTAACATGATAGATGATCCTTTAACTGAAAAACCCGAAACGGGGTCTAAGTTATTAGGGAGAGCACAAGGGTTTTATGGTGCGTCCTCACAAGAGGAAATCGGGTTTTTAGTGACTATGAACTTTGTGTTTTTAACTGGCAAGTATAATGGGAGTACGATAACCATAATGGGCCAGAATTTCGCGACTCATAAGGTGAGGGAGATGTCGGTTATTGGAGGAAGTGGGCTTTTTCGGTTCGCTAGAGGGTATGTTCAAGCAAGTACACATACAATTGATTTGAAAACAGGAGATGCATGTGTTGAGTATAATGTTTATGTTATGCATTATTGATCTTGTTATAAGTTATGTTCACTTGCTTATGGTGTATTGTGTTATACTCCGTAATGCTTAGGGTCATACCGAAAAGAGATGCTGGCTTGTAAGCCATCTCCTGTAATAAGAGTTTCATTGAATACAGGAACATATAGTTGCAATTGTTGGTCTTAAACGATAAAATCCTTGTAAGCGTGAGTCATTAGCTCGTATTGATATTTTATTTCATCAAAATAGAATTTACATAGTGGTTGAAGGCAAACGGGCAACAAGCTGCGCCGCTAGCTCTTTTTGGATTGCAAAGCTAACTCTTTTAAAAACTACATTTGTGGATCTAGGTGTCATAACATTACTGTTCATAACTCGTTGGACTCTGTTGAGTAGTTCCACCGCCTCAGGTGCAAGGAAACCAAATGTATCAAACGCGAAAGGAATAAACACGTGTTGATTTTCATATGACCACACACCAACTTTCACCACGTCAATTTTTTTTAAACCGCAACCACTCACCACGTTAAAAATTAAACAACAACCATGTAGTTTTCTTGTTTTCCACCATTTCACAACAACAATAAAAATGCAAATCCTTATTGCAACCCCCATATTCACACACATAAAAATCCCATTAAATATTTTACTACCCACCAAGTGTTTGTAAAAATGTCTCAACCAAAAAAACATACATAAAACACATCATCCTTTTTTTCACAAACCCATTTCACGTATTTTCATTATTATAATTTCATGACTACCACCTCTACCTCTTTGGACGGGATTTGGCCATGTCCATTTCGGAGATTTCATTGTTGCCCGGATGGTGAAGTGGGCAATAAAGGGATTGCTCGTTTGATTTCTCATCTCAAGAGGCTACACCTTTCGACCGATGAACGTAAATGTGTCTTATGCGAGGCTATTTCTACGGACCATGGTTTATATATGGCAGTCGTGGAAACTCTGAAGCTATTTGATCAATGGTTGTGTGGGAAGTGTATGACTTTACATGCTGTAAGTCGTGCTTGTCATCACCCGGATGGTCTTGTTCATTTTACTGAAGATTTTGACGACATGAGTGGATATATTGTTGGCATTTCTAATCCGTCTAATAAGGAGCCTGAGACAAAAGTAACTGAGGGGTTGGTTTTGGATACTGAGCTTCTGGATCGTGTTTTCAAAGTACCTATCACTACTGTCAAATCTATCCCTCATGGTTGTCGGCTCGCTTTTTCTCAGGCTTTGATAACAGTCCTTTACAAGGTGGTTGCCCAGCCTGACTCTATTGATGCATGGGTCAGATTGTTACTTTTTCCACGATGCACGCTTCAATTGTGTAGGCCCAAGAATAGACATGAACGTAGGTCCGGGAATAGAAAATCATTGCAACAAAGTTCTATCCTGAAGTCACTGGCTACATGGGGGAAAGATGATGGTATTACAATGTTAGTTAATAGTATGTTAGATGGTTCTGGGCTGGAATCCTTCGGCCAAGGTGGGGGTGATTTTCTGGAGGAGAGAACAACGGGTAACACCAACATCAGGCAGTGTCTTCGCAAGGTTGCGGACGGGCACTTTACGGCAGCAGTAAAAGTGTTATCCTCCTCCAGTGTAGCTCCATACTGTGATGATACCATTAAAGCCTTGGAGGCTAAGCATCCTTACAAGCCACCCCCATCCATGTCGAATAACACATTTTTCGAGCCACCCCTTGTAGCAGATATTGATAGTGTCTTTGGTTGCATTAAATCGTTCCCTAAAGGTACTTCATGTGGGAGAGATGGTTTAAGGGCACAACATATTTTAGATGCTTTATGTGGAGAGGGGCCATCACCTCAGTCTTTAATTTGTGGTTAGTGGGAAGGTGTCCGACTATTTTAGCGGAGTTTGTTGCTTCTGCTCCTCTCACGCCACTCCTTAAACCAGATAACCGGATTCGACCTATTGCAGTAGGTACTATATGGAGACGTTTGGTTTCCAAGGTTGCTATGAAAGGTGTAGGTAAAGGAATGTCAAAGTACCTTAGTGATTTTCAGTTTGGAGTTGGAGTGTCAGGTGGCGCTGAGGCCGTTTTACATAGCGTCAATAGGGTGTTGAGTGAATATCACAATGATGGGTCTCTTGCAATGCTTACTGGACTTCTCGAATGCTTTTAACCTTGTGGATAGATCGGCATTACTTCATGAGGTTAGGGTGAGGTGTCCCTCCATATCTTTGTGGGTCGATTTCTTATATGGGCAGGCAGCGAGATTGTATATAGGAGACACACATATATGGTCTGCCACTGGAGTGCAACAAGGCGACCCATTGGGACCTTTTCTTTTTTCTCTTGTATTGCACCAGCTAGTACATAAGATCAGAGACAGTTGCAAGCTTCTTCTTCATGCTTGGTATCTTGATGATGGGACCATTATTGGAGATTCAGAAAAGGTGGCCAGGGCATTAGACATTATAAGAATAAGTGGTCCAAGTTTGGGTCTTGAACTTAATATCAAGAAAACAGAGATATTTTGGCCCTCGTGTAATGGTGTAAAGCTTCGTGAGGGTTTATTTCCTGTCGATATTCGAAGGCCGTCATTGGGTGTAAAGCTTCTTGGGGGAGCTGTTAGTCAAGACGCTAATTTTATCAGTGGGTTGGCTATGAGGAGGGCCGCAAATGCTGTTGATTTGATGAGTCTTCTTCCACAGTTACATGACCTGCAAAGTGAGCTCCTTTTGCTTCGATCATGCATGGGTATTGCTAAACTTTTTTTTGGTTTAAGGACTTGTCAACCTGTACACATGGAAGATGCAGCTTTGTTCTTTGACAAAGGATTGCGTGAGTCGATCGAGAACATAGTGGTTTGTGGAGGACCTTTCTTTAGAGACTTACAGTGGCGACTTTCTTCTTTGCCTATTCGATTGGGTGGTTTGGGTTTATACTCGGCAAAAGTGGTTTCCTCTTATGCTTTTGTGGCATCGAGGGCCCAATCTTGGGTGTTACAAGACCACATCTGTCACACCCCCAAAATCGGGTCCAGCGGAAGCATACATGTAACTGGGGTGTAACTCAATTGGTATTACAACACAAGTTTAAAAATGGTTTTCACTTTAATTATTTAGAATAAAATCATTTAACCAAAAATATTGAATTTACATCGTTAAAAGTAGTGCGGAAGTAGGCCCTTAAAATGCTTTAAAACGGTCCCCATGCGAATAATCAGAGTCTTCTATGACCATGCCATGCCCTGCCAAAACCTCCTGTAGCGTGCCATTGCTTAAAACCTGAAAATACATGCTAAAGTGTCAACACAATGGTTGGTGAGTTCATAGAGTCTTGTGAAAAAGAATGTAATGCATATGAATGAAGATTTCTCAGCAAAGGCATCGTAAATCCACTCAGTTCCAAGTCCCGCCATAAGAGACTTGTAACCTGTGTGTTTACAACCCACTGCCAAATATGTTATAGTCTACGTGAACATAAGTAATACTTGTATCTAAATTCAAAGGTAAATATAGCAAAACGGCTATATAAATAATTCAGACAATGAGGTCATATGAACAATGATGACAAATCCCATGAAATGCACGTAATCAAACATACCAATGAAATGCAGGTAATCAACCATGTAAAGCGAGTAAAGTGTTTAAGTAAAACGAGCATAAAGTTGCAATCATATAATTGAGCATGTATCTTCCCCAAAGAGTTTACAAAACAATTAAAAGAGTAGGGGCTATGACTCACCTGGAGTAATGATGCAATGATGGTAAAATGATCGGGACAATAAGGCGCGAACACTAGCCGCAACCTAAGATGAATGATAGCGATCTAATTTAGATCATGAAATGATGTTGAAAATGTCCATGCACATGTTCCTATACCACTCTACTCTTTGGAAAAACACTTGTTGTTATCAAAAAAATATATATTCCAAGACTTAGGAAAAATATGGCTATTAGAAAAATAAGCTAGTTGCAATATATATACTTATATATATATCGTATGTTTCCATGTTAGTGTTGAAATCCTCGGGTTGAAATCCTTGAAATAACGCCTTGTAGTGATAAAATATACTTGTAATAACTAATACTTCATTAGTTATAAAATTGGGTACTTGGTATTATTTCTAGAAATCTAGAGTTACTACGTAGTTTTAGTGTTAATATTTCTAAAAGCTGTCAAAATGAAATGAGTTTTGCCGATATTCAAACGTGAATATCTTTGTCGTTATAAGTCCGTTTTACTTGTTCTTTATATCCACGGTTACGTCTTAGTATGTAGTAATATATTTTGGAAAGCTCGGCTCCTCCGGGTTACGTCTAAAGTCTCTTTTTGTCCGACGAAAATCGTCCATCAGCATGTATTTTTCCGGAAAATAGTTTTCGTCAACAAACTTGCAAAAATCATAACTTCTTCGTTATAAACTCTTTTTAATCCGTTCTTTCGCCTACGGATTCGTTTTTGAAAGTATTTTCTAAAAATTTTGCCAAAGTTTACTTTGTATTTACTGATTTTCCAGAATTTACCAAAATGGGACAGTAGGCTTATATACTTGTTACAAATCCATTTCCAAGGTTCAAAACTAGTTTCTACATCAACCAAAACTCTTGCAAACTCCAAAAATCTATACTAATCCTACCATACACCTTCTTAGGGTGCCATGGGTTCCTAATGACTAGTAATCAAGTTAATTTAACAAGGGAACACCTAAATCACAATCTAGGGTTTGTATGTTCAAAAAGTATACAAAAATAAAGTGGTATAACTAGTTTGTGCATGAAATTAAGCATGAATACCATAAGATACATATGTTAATTAGATGAAAACATGAAAATAAATTTGAATACTCACTTTGAAATAATAGGTGGTGAGATGATGAGAAACCTTGGATTACTTGTGTTTTTGTGTTATGATTCTTGATTAGGATGATGAAATGAACAACTTTGATGCTTTGTACTTTGAAAATTAATGGATTTTGGTTGGGGATCTTAATTGGGTCGTGGTCTAGGGAGGAAGACAAGGGAAAACCTCACTTTGATTCTTGAAAATGAATGTAAATGTGTTAAAGGTGTTTAAGTATAAAATATCTAATGAAATGGCATTATGGTAAATATTTAGTCAAGTGGAAGACAAGGGGGGGGCTGCACATGTAAAGAAATTAGATGAGTATGCAGTAAGCTTGGTGTTATCTGGTTCACGGGGTCGGTTTTGGTTCCGTTATTCGCAAAACGTAAAGTTTTAAACCGCGAAACGTAAATTCGGGCATCGTAAAAATATGAAACTTGAAAGAATGACTAAACTTGTCAAAATACTCCATAATAAAATTAAAATGAATGGTAAGTTCCATCGGGTTGCTTGAACGTTGTTAAAACTGGAAACGCGGGTTAAAAACGCGTAATTCGCGTAAAACGCTGAACTGGAAAACGTAAAATTCCAAAATACTGGGTAAATGAATGTAATAACTTTTATGATGATATAATGGATATAAAAATATGTCGGGACCATTGTGGGAATATTTAGATATATTCGTCGTGTATAAACCGGGTGTTAACGTTTAATTATAAATACTTATACATAAAACGTTAAATGTATCAAATATATAATTTGAAAATCCTAAGAGTGGTATAACATATAAATGACCTACTGATGATATGCAGACTGTCTCTAGTCCGTATGCAGTGTCCTTAACACTAATGAAATGAATTCGCACCTAAACCAATCCGGTTCCGCGAATTTGAATACCCGTAAACTAAATTTACGATGAAATGTGTAATGCAAGTGAATAGTGAAAACTTTTCCGGCAATGAATAGTGTTTAGTAAATAGTGAAATTTCTGAATGCTTCTCGGAATGTCAAACTGACACCAAAAATGATGAATAGTAAACTGATAAATAGTGTTTTGATGAATAGTGTTTTAATGAATAGTGTTTTTTCAAAGTTCGGGAAATGACCTGAAATGGTGAGTTGTGACAACATCTTAAGTGATAGTGGCATATGTGGCATGGATGTTGTTTATGTTTCTGCTCTGGATTGTCTTCATGATACGATTCCAAGCTTTGATTTTAGTGGGTTCACTAATAAGGACACCGTCCCCTCTAAAGCCCAACAAACACTGGCGAGTGCCCTTTTTAGTGAAATGGTCAAGGATATGGAAGTTCATTTTGACATGACTGTGAGACAGAAAGCTGTTTTTGAGTGTCTACGCGCACCACATGCTCAAGATTTTTTTATCAGCTATCCCCATAGACGGGCTAGGTCAGCATATGTCACCGGTGGAATATCACACTATCCTTAAGTATCGCCTTATGATTCCATTATTTCCGGTTGATGAGATATGCCCTGTTTGTCGCAAGACATGTTTGGATTCCTTTGGGGAACATGCGGTTCATTGTAAAGAGCTCCCGGGCTTCAAGTACAGACATGATTTTGTTAGAGACGTCCTTTTTGATGTATGTAGGCGTGCCGGGATCTCCGCCAAGAAAGAAGCGCCTGTGAACTTTTTGACGGACCCGTCGGATGGAAGATCTACATCGAGACCGGCTGACCTTTTACATGGTTTTATATGTTAACGCCATTGAGTTTTCTTTCTCCTTTTACACTAATCGGTGTGTACAAGGTATACTAATCAAGTAACTTGTTTATAAAAAACTGAAGTGATATCTACACGACTGATTACATTCATACATCCTATACAAACTTTTTTAATCTTTCCTTCGAATTAAAGTATAAAGTTAACAAAAGCGGATCTTAAACTATATATGAAAATTGAGCATGCATCACTTTTTACGTGAGAACATGATGTTTTAAGTCATAGTGGAGTGGTAATGGACGCGTGATAGGCCTTTTTCCAAGTGTATACTCGACGCTGAGAACAAAGAAATTTTGACTATTTTCAACATAATTGTCTAAGATCATTTCACGAAAGTTCTTGTCGCTTTAGTTAAATTCCACATTTCGTTTCTAACTCTTTTTAAGTTACCAAGAAGGGGCCCTATATATATACATGCAAACACGTACGTACACTCACTGCGTGATCATCGGCTCCTAAAGTTAACCAACGTATGTTAGATGTATTAAAATTACGTTAGATCGTTGTTACTTCAACCAAATAAGTGACCATTACCTATGACACATTTCACGGGTTTAATGACCAACTTCAGTCACAAAATACTATATCACAAACACAGTTTCGTCTCTAAACTCTTGAACTAGTTTTATTTGAGTTTTTATTTTATGTTATTTTAGTTTTCCTTTATGAGAATGTATTATGTTTCCAACGTGTAATATTATAGTAATATAGTGTATGAGTTATTTTTACTTTTCTTCGTCTTTATCAGTGTTTGACTTTTGGTCGTTATATACGACTCCATCTGTCCAAAAATTATTATCCCCTATTAACTTTTTCGGTATTTACTTTTTAACTTTAACCTTAAGTATTTTTGTCTATATTAAATAATACTTGATACAAAATATATGAGCGGAATGAATTTTTAATGTATTTTCATTTGGTATAACTTTTGTCAAAAATTGTATAACACAAACAAAAATATTTATAGTCAAAATTGAGAAAGAAAGACCGAAAAAATAAATAAGGGACAATAATTTTAGGACGGAGGGGTAGCAATTAATTATACTACTTAGTATCTATAACCAATCAAGAAGCAAAGAAACATGTGGTTGATTTTCTACAATTACCCCGATTAGTAAAGGTGTTATTTTGGTTTTTTACTAGTTATAATGCCCGCGCACGCGCGAGTTTTTTTTAAAAATTTTTTTTGAATCATATATTTTTATGTATTAAAAAACAAATAATTTAATCTTTGTTTTGTTTGATTTATGATGTTAGTTTATAGTTTTTTTATTATTAAAGATAATTATTTAAAAATTTTAATCCTATTATTAATTGCATTTTATCTATATTTTTTGTATTTATCTTCTACTTGTGTTAATTGCATCTTATCTATATTTTTTGTATTTATCTTCTACTTGTGTTATGAATAAATATAAAATGTTACCTAATAAGAAAATAATCTTTTTTTTTAAATACAATTATTACTAAATAAGGTATGAATTCATTTTTTAAAAATAAAAAATTCCCAATAGGGGTTTTGTTTTATTATATAAAAGATTTCTTAATTTTATGTTTTAATTCTTTGTTTGTTTTATTTATTGTGATCTTTTTATGTTTTATTTTTGGCCATTTTTTTATTTTGGTTATGACAGATTTCGTTTTTTTTCCTTATCATGAAACAGAATTTTGGGTGGAGGATATCAACTTTGTTGAGTTGAAGAACAGCTTTGATGTGCTTAAGGCACAAGATTCGGTTTTGGAACAAGTGATTGGCATTACAGATACTCTTGAAGTTACTTCTAGTTCTTCTAAAACTACTTCTCCGTCGCCTATGATGACCACTCCTATTGTTGAGAAAATTGGGAAGCTTGAACAACTTATTATTGAAGGGAAAGGTACCCTTGTGGACGATAATGGGAAATCCGTTCCGGTGGCTGATGGTATAAGGAAGGGCAACCCATTCTCTAAGGTGGGTGAAGTGGTTATTTCTGAAAGTGAAGATGAGGTGTTTGAGCCAAATGGTCCTATGGATAGTTACTTTTCATCAGCTGGAGGACATGACGAGCTTGAAGGTTATCTTTCTGATGATTATGCGGCCCAGGTCTTTGATTTACCTGGGCAATTTGAGGAATATAATAAGCAGTTTGATTTCAAGCTTCAAGGCCGTTCGAGGAAGTAATCTCTTTTTTAGGATTTGTTTATTTGTTTGCATGTCGGTTTTGTTCTCAATGGTTGTTCTAGTTGTTGGTAGCTAGTTGTTCATTTATGGCATGTCATAAATGATATAGGGGTTGTTCAAGCGGTTGCTTGAGGTTAATGTGGCGTTTCAGCCACATTCCACTGTACTTGAAACGGTTTTTTTGGTTAATATATTTTGCCAGGGTGGAAGTTCCCCTTTTACCCAAAAAAAAAAAAAAAAAAATGAAACAGAATCTTCAATCTTCTTCCCTAGTATTTTTTTTTATACATTCTTATGTTTGCTTGATTTTTATTAATTTGTTTGTTGAATAAAATTTATTTTATTTTATTTTAATTTTTCACAGAAAGTATCATGGTTGTTGTTGGACACTTGGACCTTTTTTAATTTTGTATTAAGTAAAAAGCTTTTAGCAAGAAATAAAGAAACTTTTTACGATTTTCATGTTTCTGATGTTGGAACTTGTTAGAATATTAGTGTGTAATAGTTAGAATATAAGTTTAGGGGCTAGTTTTAATTTAGCTCAAACTTAAAGATGTTAGTCATGTATTAGGAAAGTTTCTAACCTCCTCAATTGTAGAATCTTTTTTCACCAAGGATTAGGTTTCTCCTATGGGTGGCAATCGAGTCGTGTTCGTGTTGAAATATTCGGCTTCGCGGGTTGGCGGGTTGAAATAATCTCAACCCAAACACAACCCATTTATTAATCGTGTCAAGAAGCTCAACCCTAACCCAGACCTGCATAACACGTGTAACCCGTTTGTGACCCGTTTAACCTGTTTAAGTAAATAGGTCAAGTAGTGAATAATATTGGTGGTTTGTTTATTTAACTAGCTTAAATGCAAAAATGATATAAGAATCTAAAATATGATAAAAATAACATACAAATAACTATACGACAATTTCAATGATATTTGAGTTATAAGTTATAAGCGTCAATTTCAATAAAATCAGAGTTATAATCATAAGAACATAACAAAATACATTTAATCCATATCCAACATTAAAACCAAGTTATATATTTTATTTTTAGAGACTTATATACTTAAACGGGTTCACGTGTTGACCTGTTTAACACTTGCTCAACCCGAACATGACCCGTTTATTAAACGGGTTAGACGGGTTGACCTGTTTTTGACCCAAACCTGTTTATCCTCAACCCAAACCTGTTTAACTTCGTGTCGGGTTCGTGTCGTTTATCGTGTCGTGTCGAGAATTGTCACCCACTTTCTCCCCTTCATTCTCTATAAATAGGGATGAGGGGGTGAGATTTTATTTGTACCTTCTTTTTCTTACTCACGTTTAATAAACGTTTGAGTATAAATATCTCGTGTGTGTGTTGGTGCCACTCGGTTGCCCACCATCTCCCTAAGAAAGATATGTAAAAAGTGAAGATGGAGGTTGGTTTGTTGTTGATGTTCTTAAACGGCAAGATAACAAGAAGAAGAAAGAAGTGTTTGTTTGGGTCATAACTAATTTTTTTGGTGGATTAGAAAATGAGTGTTTAGTTAATCTAAAGCTATGTTTAGCAAAAGTAGCTGTGAGCAGTAGTAGTGAGCTGTGAGCTGTGAGCTGTAGCTCACTGCTCACAACTTCTTAAAGAAGCATTGGAAAAATAAGCTTTCTTAAAAAAATAGCAAAGCTCACCGCTCTTTTGCCAAATGTGACAACTGGCAAATTAGGGAGACATTTTGAAAACCCGCATTACGTAAAAGTTCATTTATAAATTTATGTTTGAAATTTGATTCGTAAGGAACTTGTAAAATTTAAATTGTGGTTGACAATTTTTAAGTTGATATGGAATCGAATTTGAATTATCGTTTTGATTTGAAGTTTATGTTGAGATTATTGATCTAAAATAATCGTGGCACTACGTTGACTCCGGCACTAGGACAACCTAACGAATTTTAAATATTTTGAATGAATGGTTCGGTTTATATATTTAATGAACGTATTATGGTATTTCAAAATTTTGGAGAACGAGCTCGGTTCGAGAGAGTTGGTTTATTTTAAAAAGTTACAGGTTTTGGTCCGTGTATTTTACACCTAGTTACCTTACCCCTACTATTAATAATAATATTATTATTATTATTATCATTTTTTTAAGAGCATTACAAAAATCGTCCTTGTGGGTTTCCTGGTCTCACACAAACACAAACACAAACACAACCACACCTACACTCCCACTCTCACTCTCTCTATTTTATCACCCTCATCATCTCCTCTACCAAAACCCTAGCCGCCGCCCCTATTTCCGGCTGCCCCCAGCTCACCGCCACCCTAACAACTACACCACTACCACCATTTGAATCCCCATCATCTCCTTTTTCCGATTCACCACTACACGCGCCCTAAAACTTGTATTTTTATCACGAATCCACCACAAATTCGTCATATCTTTCTTGTTTTTGAAGTTTCTTTACGATTTGATCTTGGTAATCAAAGGTGAGACGAGTTGAGACTCGTATTTTGGTGAAAAACGTGACAAAGGGACACGAATCTTGTATTTTCTTTTGGTTTTATGAATAAAAACATGAAATACATGTGGGTTTTGATTAAAAACATGATTTCTAACAAGTTTGGTACCCGGGTTTGGTATTCTTGTGGTTGGGTCGAGTGGGAAAACGTGAGCCGTGGCTCACGGCTCAACATAGGTTCGAGCCTTGTGGCTTATTTCGTGGGTTTTGACCTCGAGTTCATGTTTAATGAGGGTTTGATATATTGGAGTTGAATTGTTACTTGATGTGGTATAATTGTGACCCTTGTTATTGTTGTTATGTGTCGCGACCCTAGAGTCCGTTTTGGCAGCTTGGTGTGCTCGTATGAGCCTAAGCCGAGACCCTTATGTTCATAGGCTTGAGTCATCTTGGCTCGTGGAGTTTAGCCGAGACCTAAATGGGTCTTCCGGTTCATATTGTTGTTATTATTGTTATCGTTGGAACTTTGGGTACATTTGGTTACCATTTGTTGTTGTTGTGGTATATTAC
The DNA here is from genome assembly GCA_030686995.1 of Artemisia argyi. Lineage (NCBI taxonomy): Eukaryota > Viridiplantae > Streptophyta > Magnoliopsida > Asterales > Asteraceae > Artemisia > Artemisia argyi. The sequence continues at coordinate 35,224,336 of CM060685.1, read as the reverse complement.
TTTTGGCATTGTGGAGTTGTGTTGACGGCAATTGATTGGGGACCGATTGTGAGACGTCAAACTAGAATGACGGAGATAGGTTAGTCTGGTGCCGTAGTCGGACCCTATTGTTGTAGTATGTGATATGGGAGTGATTGACGGAGATGGATTACTTGATTATGACTTGGTTATTTTTATTTGGACTTGGACAATGAGCCGAGAGTGATGACTCTGTAACAATTCGCATTTTCAGGTTAACTTCTATTCCTGAATTTTTACTATTCACTTTTTACTATTCACTTTTACTATTCACTCCCGAAATGTTTATTTCATATTCTCGTAAGTTAAACTATTTTAATGATAATCCGAGAGTTTGACACTCGTCGGATCATTTCTACAAAAATTACGAAACCGTGTCCGAGATTTACTTTTAGGTTTAAACGTCATTCCAGCATCCCGATATGTCCATAAAACACTATAAACAATAGAAATATGAATTTATCTCATTTTAAGACAATTCCAAAAGTTTTGGAATTTTACGTTTTCCAGTTCAGCGTTTTACTCGAATTACGCGTTTTAGACCCGCGTTTCCAGTTTTAACAGCATTTAAGCAACCCGATAGAACTTATCACTTATTAAATATGCTAAGATAGGTTATATTAATAAGTTCTAACATATTTGTAAGTTTCATATTTTTAGGATACCCGATTTTAATTTTCATGACTTAACCACTTACCGTTAGCGATTACCGGGACCAAAACTCACTCCGTAAACAAGATAGCACCAAGATTCATCATCTAGTCACCCTTATCTCATCTTGGCCGACTTAGAGGGGGGGGGGGAGTCACCTAGTATGTGTCTTGATCTCATACTTGAAGTCTTGGATTCATTACATGTGTAAAACTTCCTAAGTAAGCTTCCTAAATATCCTAATATTTGCACCTCCTCAAAGGAAACTTCCTAACACTTTCCTAGCACCTCCTCAAGGCCCTATATAACCCTCCTCATCCTCTCTTGGTCGTTCATAACCTCACACACACAAACACACTCCTAATTTTCCCTCTACTTCAAGTTTTATGCAAGAAATCAAGAGTATTATCAACACATAAACCCTAGTTTAGTTTTGATTCATCAAAATACTTCCAATCTTTTGAAACTTTGGTGATTTATCTTGAGTTTAAATATACTCGAGTCACCTCAACCTTCATCATCTCTCTTTCAAGAATACAAGTGTAGAAAGATTGCTTGAAGTGAAGTAAAGTGAAGCATAATCAATCAAAGTCCTTACCTTACATGTTACTTACCTTTCTTTGTTGAAAGCCAAAAGTTGTAAGCAAACCCTAACATATTTTCTTACTAAATATCATTTTCATGCTATTTATATGTCATTCATACTATATTTTGTCTTGTGATTATGTTCATGATGTATAAAAATTGGTAAAACAAGTTATTGTAAATACATGTTAACTTATGTTAACTAAACAAGTAAACTAGTGACTTTTATGGAGAACCATGACCAAAATAGTATAACTATAATATTGGAAACTTACCTACTGTTAAATAGGACTTAACAAGAAAAACATAGCAATTTGAATCACCTAAAACGAGTACAGGAGTCAAAAGTTATGGCCATAAGAAGTTAGCGAAACCAAAACGCCAAATTGCCTAGAAACAACCTGTTAGCAATCTGACCATTTTGAAAGTGGCCCTTCTGGTCCGATTCATCAAAAAGTTAAAACACGAAAGTTGTCCGGAACGACGTTTTCGTTCAGGAACAAAGAAGCTCGAGCCCTGAAAACGCTTTCCGAGTGATATTTTTCTTCAAATTCTTAACAGCCCATTTTAATACCAAATGACCATGTAATAGTTATGATTAAATGAAACCAAGAGGTCTAATGACCTAAAGCCAAGACCACAACCATGGCTAAAGCCAAGGTTTAGTCTCAAGACCATGGAACAATGACCAAAGGTCACGGCAAGGACATGACTAATGACCATATAAACTTACCTAGGCGAAAACATGAGCTAAAGAGTTAGCGATAACTTAAACATGCAATTTGGATCTACTCCATCAAAAGAACCATGAGATCTTACAAGTAATTGTTATACAAGATTTAAGAAACTCATTCTAATAACAATCTTCATCCAAAAGTAAACTTTCCTAAGTTTATTCAAATATTGGACATGTAACTTTTTGGATCAAAACTTATATATATATATATATATATATATATATATATATATATATATATATATATATATATATATATATATATATATATATATATATATATATATATATATATATTATCAAATAATACAATAGTAGGGAGCCTCATGTGAGGAGTTCATTAAGTAAGCCATCGAGATGAGTTGTGGATTTACGAATTAAAGTGTCCTGGCTCCTCGAACGTTTAATACATGACTTCTGAATTATGTCGGCCCGAACGGTAGTAAGCGATATATAAACTATACATGTTTCATAAACCATTTCTTTTCAAAGACTTACACTATACTAAGTACTACATCATGAACTAAATGCAAGACATATATAGGCAATTCTTCATATTCTTTACTCCAATCCTAAGTCGCAACATTCTATTATAGGTTGCTCGTAGAAACCTTCGCGATTCGACCATCACATTCACTACTTGCTATATAACTTAAGGTGAGTTCATAGCCCCACTTTCCATTAATTAATTGTTTTACAAACCCTTGGGGGGAATACACGCTATTTTAAACCGAACACAATGCTTTGAAATTGTATGCTACCTGATTGTTTTATTATTACTAAGTACCATCCTTGCTAAATCCAATATCTCTTATTATGAACCATTTAATAACTAGTAATAGTGAGCGCGAATATTGTGAATAGGCCTATTGGGATTGACGAATCCCATTTGTATTGACTAGGTTCAAACAAATGCACTATATTTGAGATTTAGGTATGACAGCAAGGTACCTACCGGGATAACTCCGCCGATTGATATTGGTACACGTTAACGTTTTGATGTCATAAGCTTAGTGTAATAATAGTAACTTTTTTGTTTTCCAACCATTGGTGTGAGTCTATAGCTCACACTACCAACATATTGTGTTCAACCATTAAACAAACTCTATGAATATCACTCAACCTTTGTGTTGACCTCTTAAGCATGTATTTCAGGTCCATGATGTTCAAGGATGGCACGGAGGGGCACAGATATTCAAGAGGGCTATAAATTTTATTATCATTCGAAAACTCATCTAATGTAATTTGTAAACATGGAACCATCTGGGACCTCATTTTGTAATCTCTGATATTTATATAATTTGAATGATAAATCTTTTAAAACGATTCAATTAGAGATTGTTTTCTATTATTATGACTGTTGTGCCGTCGAGTAACACCCAGTTTGAATTCCGCTGCATCACTGAATTGGGGGTGTTACAGATTGGTACCAGAGCCATGGTTATAGAGAAACGGGTCTAATTGAGACCTAAACTGTAACCACACTTACAAGCAAAAACATTTTATAGCCTTCCGCTCTCCGTGTCTTCCATCCTCCAGACGATTATGGACTTATTAAGCATTTTATACTACACAAACATGTTAGCATATGGATATATGTACCCTTAGCATAATTGAGCATTTCCCCGTAAGCATTTTATACTACATGAACATATAAGTATATTGATATATACACACTCGACGTACTTTCAATCATTTTTATAAACAATGGACTAAACATATCTGCGTATGCCTATTTTAGGGCATTTCGACACAACCACATTCTCCCAATCATGTTCCTACTCCAACATTTTATGTCCAAGACATTGTAACTGATTGCAATGGTCTTTCCTATTTCTCAGACATTGTATGATACAATGGTCTTAATCATTTCTCAAATGTTTTGAGTCACACAATGGTCTAATCTACTTCCGAGACATTGTGATTTGCGCAATGGTCTCTGGAATTATTCCATCACCTCATCAATATCATTTCATATGATATCAAAAACTCATCACAATCTATCGATTTCCAAATAGAAATATGAGATTTGTAATGAATAAACTAATCCATCATCTACAAAAGCTGAAGTTTCTCTACATTCATCAAAGTTTTCTTATGAAACCTTCATTGTTAAAAGTTCGTGATCCTGGACAAGTATGGACTGTTTTAGAACTACTTAAAACTTCCTTTCCACATGTATCTACCCGTACTATCCTCTATGCAATGGAATGTGAAAACATAGGTTACAAGTCTTGTATAGGCGGGACTTGCAACTGAATGGTTTGACATCGCCTTTGTTTAGTGGACAGTTTCCCAAAAGCAACGGACATATCACAAGTATGCCTAATTTAGGTATTTGAAAATTTTATCGAACCTCAGTTAAATATAGACTAGTCACCTATATTTAACCTAGGGACAGTGAAACATAGTCTGACAAACTATGTTCGACTTAAAATTTTCAAATACTGAGAATAGTTGTACTAGGGTTATGTTCAGATTGATTTCCTACTTGAACTCAATAAACCACAAGAATTCTTTAAGACGATCTAGAGACACGATAGTGTCTTACCACTCAGCAAGATCTTAACACCTTATTTGTATTATCTAATTTCATTCTTGAAAGTTTTCATTTATAAGATAATCCGAACTACTATCTTGGGATAGTTATCAATTCTTCTCTTTATCCCGTAGAAGTACTATCCTGTTTAGGTCCTAAGAATACCATTCCGTCATAAACCTTTAAAATCTCTTAAGATTTTCAAAGCAAACTCAACATCTATACCTAAGAATATTAATGTTAAGCATACACTACACACTTTTGTTCATCAACATATCACATCATTATTTTCACAACCGTTACAACCACAAGCTCATTAACAGATCTTGATGCACTTTTAAAGCTCAAATCATCCTTAGTTACACCACAAGCATCCTCATCAGCTTTACAAGATTGAATATTCATTGTGTACTTTTGGAACACCAGTATCATCTCGTAATACACTACCTTGTAACTCACCGGCTAAGTATGAATGTTGTGTTGGGAATTCTTAAGTAGGATGATTTATAATTATTTGAATGGATTGGGATGCCTTTTCATTTAAATAAAGAAATTGTAAATCACCGAACCATAAGTTTATATTCCTCTATTTACATTGTTTGGGATGCCTCTCTATGTAAATAAAGAATTATAAACAAGTGGGCTTATTTGTATATGAAATAACATAAGTATGAAGTCAATAAACACTAGGTACAACAACAGATTACCTACTAGACTATGATTGCAACTACTATATCAATTTCTATTAATATTCGACTGCTATATCAATTTCCTTTGATATTCGACTATTATATGGATCTCTACTGATACTCAACTATGTTATCAATCTCTATTGACACACCGTATTCTGAGACAAATCAAACTACATCACTAGTAACCACAGACTCTAGTCCTCATAAGTAACCACACCTCTTCATCGACACCACTCCAACATATAACACAAATAGAACTTCGGGACGAAGTTCCCTTAAGGGGTAGAGACTGTAACAATTCGCATTTTCAGGTTAACTTCTATTCCCGAATTTTTACTATTCATTTTTACTATTCACTTTTACTATTCACTCCCTAAATTTTTATTTTATATTCTCTTAAGTTAAACTATTTTAATGATAATCCGAGAGCTTAACACTCGTCGGATCATTTCTGCAAAAATCACGAAACCGTGTCCGAGATTTACTTTTAGGTTTAAACGTCATTCCAGCATCCCGATATGTCCATAAAACACTATAAACAATAGAAATATGAATTTCTCTCATTTTAAGACAATACCAAAAGTTTTGGAATTTTATGTTTTCCAGTTCAGCGTTTTACGCGAATTACGCGTTTTAGACCCGCGTTTCCAGTTTTAACAGCATTTAAGCAACCCGATAGAACTTATCACTTATTAAATATGCTAAGATAGGTTATATTAATAAGTTCTAACATATTTATAAGTTTCATATTTTTAGGATACCCGATTTTAATTTTCATGACTTAACCACTTACCGTTAGCGATTACCGGGACCAAAACTCACTCCGTAAACAAGATAGCACCAAGATTCATCATCTAGTCACCCTTATCTCATCTTGGCCGACTTAGAGGGGGGGGGGGGAGTCACCTAGTATGTGTCTTGATCTCATACTTGAAGTCTTGGATTCATTACATGTGTAAAACTTCCTAAGTAAGCTTCCTAAATATCCTAATATTTGCACCTCCTCAAAGGAAACTTCCTAACACTTTCCTAGCACCACCCCCTATATAACCCTCCTCATCCTCTCTTGGTCGTTCATAACCTAACACACACAAACACACTCCTAATTTTCCCTCTACTTCAAGTTTTATGCAAGAAATCAAGAGTATTATCAACACATAAACCCTAGTTTAGTTTTGATTCATCAAATTACTTCCAATCTCTTGAAACTTTGGTGATTTCTCTTGAGTTTAAATATACTCAAGTCACCTCAACCTTCATCATCTCTCTTTCAAGAATACAAGTGTAAAAAGATTGCTTGAAGTGAAGTAAAGTGAAGCATAATCAATCAAAGTCCTTACCTTACATGTTACTTACCTTTCTTTGTTGAAAGCCAAAAGTTGTAAGCAAACCCTAACATACTTTCTTACTAAATATCATTTTCATGCTATTTATATGTCATTCATACTATATTTTGTCTTTTGATTATGTTCATGATGTATAAAAATTGGTAAAACAAGTTATTGTAGATAAATGTTAACTTATGTTAACTAAACAAGTAAACTAGTGACTTTTCTGGAGAACCAAGACCAAAATAGTATTACTATGATATTGGAAACTTACCTACTGTTAAATAGGACTTAACAAGGAAAACATAGCAATTTGAATCACCTAAAACGAGTACACGAGTCAAAAGTTATGGCCATAAGAAGTTAGCGAAACCAAAACGCCAAACTGCCTAGAAACAACCTGTTAGCAATCTGACCATTTTGAAAGTGGCCCTTCTGGTCCGATTCATCAAAAAGTTAAAATACAAAAGTTGTCCGGAACGACGTTTTAGTTCAAGTGTATAGATGCTCGAGCCCTGAAAACGCTTTCCGAGTGATATTTTTCTTCAAATTCTTAACAGCCCATGTTAAGACCAAATAACCATGTAATAGTTATAATTAAATGAAACCAAGAGGTCTAATGACCTAAAGCCAAAACCACAACCATGGCTAAAGCCAAGATTGAGTGTCAAGACCATGGAACAATGACCAAAGGTCACGGCAAGGCCATGACTAATGACCATATAAACTTACCTAGGCGAAAACATGAGCTAAAGAGTTAGCGATAACTTAAACATGCAATTTGGATCTACTCCATCAAAAGAACCATGAGATCTTACAAGTAATTGTCATACAAGATTTAAGAAACTCATTCTAATAACAATCTTCATCCAAAAGTAAACTTTCCTAAGTTTATTCAAATATTGGACATGTAACTTTTCGGATCAAAACTTATATATATATATATATATATATATATATATATATATATATATATATATATATATATATATATATATATATATATATATATATATATATATATATATATATGTATTATCAAATACTATAATAGTAGGGAGCCTCATGTGAGGAGTTCATTAAGTAAGCCATCGAGATGAGTTATTGATTTACGAATTAAAGTGTCCTGGCTCCTCGAACGTTTACTACATGACTTCTGAATTATGTCGGCCCGAATGGTAGTAAGCGATATATAAACTATACATGTTTCATAAACCATTTCTTTTCAAAGACTTACACTATACTAAGTACTACATCATGGACTAAATGCAAGACATATATAGGCAATTCTTCATATTCTTTACTCCAATCCTAAGTCGCAACATTCTATTATAGGTTGCTCGTAGAAACCTTCGCGATTCGACCATCACATTCACTACTTGCTATATAACTTAAGGTGAGTTCATAGCCCCACTTTCTATTCCTTAATTGTTTTACAAACCCTTGGGGGGAATACATGCTATTTTAAACCGAACACAATGCTTTGAAATTGTGTGCTACCTGATTGTTTTATTATTACTAAGTATCTTCCTTGCTAAATCCAATATCCCTTATTATGAACCATTTAATCACTAGTGATAGTGAGCGCGAATATTGTGAATAGGCCTATTGGGATTGACGAATCCCATTTGTATTGACTAGGTTCAAACAAATGCACTATATTTGAGATTTAGGTATGACAGCAAGGTACCTACCGGGATAACTCCGCCGATTGATATTGGTACACGTTAACGTTTTGATGTCATAAGCTTAGTGTAATAATAGTAACTTTTTTGTTTTCCAACCATTGGTGTGAGTCTATAGCTCACACTACCAACATATTGTGTTCAACCATTAAACAAACTCTATGAATATCACTCAACCTTTGTGTTGACCTCTTAAGCATGTATTTCAGGTCCATGATGTTCAAGGATGGCACGGATATTCAAGAGGGCTATAAATTTTATTATCATTCGAAAACTCATCTAATTTAATTTGTAAACATGGAACCATTTGGGACCTCATTTTGTAATCTCTGATATTTATATAATTTGAATGATAAATCTTTGAAAACGACTCAATTAGAGATTGTTTTCTATTATTATGACTGTTGTGCCGTCGAGTAACACCCAGTTTGAATTCCGCTGCATCATTGAATTGGGGGTGTTACAGACTCGGACATGTGACCATCTATATAACTCGATAATTATTTATAAGCAAACCTTAATAATAAAACTCCTAATAATATTATTAATAATATAAACGTTTATATAAATATATAAACGTGAAAACGTATATATATTTATACAAGTGCGTATATTAATAATAAAACGATCATGAGTAATATTATAATAACACAACGATATATATTATACTATGAAAGTAGTGTAATAAATGTCGGGAACGTTATTATAATTAAACGATTATAAATGCCAACATAATTAACGTTGAATAATTATATTAAATAAAGTACTTTTTGGAAAATAAAACGAGAAAACTTTTGAGTTATACGGGATTGTGGTCACTTGAGTCCAAGTGGGCCATATTAGTTATTTTATGACGTATGTGCTTGTCACGGATATGTGACGTTAATACGCCCATTTTCTATAACTACGTAACTTATTTGATCGACGGATTAAATAGGATCTATTTAGTTATATAAAATGAGTATATTGATGGGTATTGTATCCTACGACGCCCATAGGTTGTGGTATGTGTACAGGAATAATGAGTTACTAAATATCTCGCGAGGTTTGCCAAATTGACGAATTTGGTAAGCTTGACGATATATATAGGGAATTTATTAAACTTTGATACTTACCATATATTATTCTACGTGCTATGTGACTTAGGTTTTGGGTATAATCTTGGAGTGATATATTAAGTAAATAAATATGGGGGATTACCAAATCGACGGATTTGATAAACTTCGATGATTTATTTAAATAATATATTGGGCTAATATTAGACCTATAGATTGTTTTATTATTCTTTTTGTTGTGACTTCTTGGTTTGAGTTGTGTCGACCCTCCACCCGCTTGGATACCAAACGCCAAACTACTAATACGAGAATAATACGAGAAATGGATTTTCGGAAAGTAAAATGGAATACGTTTGGGATTGGGAATATTTGATTTTGAGGAAATAATCCTGAAACGAGTTTATATTATTAGGAAGTGCCGAGTCCTTAGTTGCCGTCTTTTGAGTTGTGATACATCTTACTTCTACCGATTTCGTCTTGCTGATTTCTGGACTTGAGGTGAGTGATAGCCCCACTTTTACTCTTGAATTTTGTTTTCAATACTTGGGGTGAGAAACGTGCAAATTATTTTATGTGGACTATTATCGCCTTTGTTTTTCAAAACTTGCTATGCTTATAGAACTAGGATGTTATGTCAACCTTAGTTACATAGTGAATTATCGTGTGTGGACTAGATATGGTTAGACGAATGTTACAACAACCTTAGTCACATAGTGAACCATCGCGTGTGGACTAGATTTGGTTAGATGAGTTACGTCAACCCTAGTCACATAGTGAACCATCGCGTGTGGACTAAATAATGGTTGGATTACGAGATTGGCTTATTTGAGGATTTTGGATGATCTATAGTGTGCACTATAGGATTTTGCGTTGAGGATTGAGGCCTAGTCTAGCTAGCAAGCGTTTTGCGTATACGTCCACTTGATTTGATATTGAATATAAACCTATGATCTCACCAGAGAAAGCTGACTTTTAGCATGTTTTCTCAGGTAATTAAGTGATGAACTTGGATGCTTGGATTGGAGGTTTGGCTTGGCTATGCGGTTAAGGATCTATTTTTCTAAAAACTCTGATATGTAATGTTGGACCTACTTTTACTTCTTTTAGGCCTTACTTTGATAAATTTGGGATGAATGTAAACTTTAAAACCCCGTTTTGGTTGTGTTTTACTTATGTTTACTTTATCTCGTTCTTTTATGTCTTGTGTTGGATACCAATCCCCATAGCACCCCGAATGATTGTCGAGTCTTCCGCTGTACCAAATTTTGGGGGTGTTACAGATTGGTATCAGAGCAAAGGTTATAGAGAACTAGGTAAATAAACACCTAAACTATAACCGATTTTTATAGAAAAAGATCCTCGACCAATGCCCGCCAGCCCGCCAAGCCGAAGCATCGTCAATTTTTTAGGTATTATGAGATAATGACATGAAATGAGATTTTTGTGATGATTTGAGAATATGAGATATGTTGATTATGTGATATGATGGCGTTTTGAGGAATTACATGGATTAATTGTTTTATAAATGTTTTAGTAATGCGGTATTTGAAATTCTTTATTGAGATTATATAATTGGGATTTTATGATGATTTTTGATGCGGTATTTTGAGTTCGCGGTTTAGTTGGTTTGAAACACTTACACCTACCCTACGCTGTTGTCACAGACTATTGCCTCCCGTACGTTCGATGTTACTGAGGATATTCTTACTGCCCCTTTCCGCCTAGCACATATCACCATGGCTCCAGATGATCCTTACAGGATTGTCATGCATTCAGCTACTTCATCACCAACAGCTTCTACTTCTGCATTGCCTGCTGCATCTACTTCTCAAGGACCCTCATCTTCTCTAGGGCTCCCTGGTACTTTGAGATAGCTTACTCTTCATCAGGCTTTGGCTCGTGTGGCTCCATGTTTTGCCCACCGAGCTACATCACGCATGTTTGTGCGTCCTTCGTCACCACCCATGCACATTGATGCTCACGCTCTTCTGTCAGATGCACCACCCACATCATTGCGTCATCGTCCTAGATCACCTTCCCCATCACCACATGGTTCACCTGTTAGGAGACAACGATTGATAGAGTACTCTTTAGATGAGGAGGAGTACGAGGGTGAGGATGAGGCTGATGACCCTCAGGAGGCTGGGCAGATGACCCACAGGAGGGTGAGGAGGAGGATGATCCTCAGGAGGAGGAGGCTGAGGAGCCTGATTCTCCGATACATCCGTTAGAGCCTGTTTCACCTGATTACCCATTTTTGTTTGATTCACCACCTGGTAGTCCCGTGGCATCGGACGCGCCATCTGAGGTTTCTACTGAGCATGCAGAGTTGGGTGAGACTGGTAGGATGTGGACTCAAATTACTGCTTTAGATGAGAGGGTCACACACATGTCCAAGCGGATTGATAGAGTGACTGTTGAGTTCATTGGAGAGTTGAGGATTGACTTGGTTACTGCTGAGAGGAGAGTTACAGAGTTGAGGAGAGGCTTGATGGAGATCCATGAGCAGATTGAGAGCTTGCAGAGAGGTTTCATCAGAGCTCGCGAGGCAAATCGCAAGTTGTGGCAGAGAAACACTGAGCTGGACAAGGAGGTAGCAGACCTCAAGAGAGATAGCGATACCCATAGTGTGGAGTTAGGATCATTGTGGAGAGAGCTGGATGGTTTGAGGCAGGATTTGAGGAGCCTACGCCAGCATAGTGGCTAGATAGTTGGATTATGTTGTCATGTTGCTTTCTACACAGAGGAGTGTACGGTTAGAAAAGCTAGTTATCTTATTTTGATGTATTTTCCGTTGGTTATTCGTCTCGTTTGGAACGATTAGTATCTTTTGTGTCTTCTGTAGTTGGAACGATGTTGGATCACTATTTGTATGGATGATGATTATTATTATATGATGTTATATGGTTTTTGGATGTCATGGAAAAATTGAGTTCCTATTCGCCTTATTGTTGTCTCATGGTGTATTGATGATATTCTTCCCATGTCTTGGCTTCATTTATTCAATTTTTGTTGAGCGTATGATAAGTGCTATCGGAGACTTACGAACCTTATATGATGTTTCAGATCAATGGCGGTACGACGAAACCCTGCCAGAGCTACCCGAACTGGAACTGCCACGACTACCCCTGGTCGCCGAGGACGCTGTCCTACTCGAAATGTTGAAACCCTTACTCCTGACAACCTGGACACCACCAACCGCAACAACAGGAATCAAAATGTCGATGTTCAGGGAGACAATGATCATGTGCCACCTAATGCACCTACTGTGGATCAAGCAATGATCAATCAACTTGTGGAGCAACGAGTTGCTGAGCTACTGGCTGAGTCAAATCATTCCAACAACTCTGCTGGAACCTTTCCACCTGTTCGTACTAATGGGTGTAACTACAAGGAGTTCTGAATCTGTGGACCCATTGAGTTTGGTGGAACTGAAGGAGTGGTCTACTTGGTCAGGTGGATAGAGAAAACTGAGTCAGTGTTCAATGTCAGTAACTGTGCGGAGAATGCAAAGGTAAAGTTTGCTTCTTTCACCTTTAAAGACGAAGCTTTAACTTGGTGGAACAATTTAAGAAATTCGATTGGGAGTGATGTGGCTTATGCTATGACTTGGGAGCAATTTAAGTCTTTGCTGATTCAGACTTACTGCCCAAGGAATGAGGTTAAGAAGCTGGAGATTGAGTTCTGGAATCACAAAGTGAAGGGTACCGATATGGTGTCTTACAATCGTCGTTACCAGGAGTTAGCCTTGCTTTGCCCCGATATGGTTAAGACTAAGAATCAAAAGATTGAGCGGCACACCGATGGGTTGCCTGTGGCTACAAGGAATGTTGTGATTGCTGCTAGACCTGCAAATATCCATGAGGCCATCACAATCGCTCAACAATTAATGGATTCGTTGGAATTGGAAGGAGCTGATAAGGATAAGAATGGGAAGAGAAAGAGAGACCATCACTCTAAGGGTAAGGATCACCGAAACAAGCGACAAGCTGTTGCTAAGGCTTATGTATTAGGGATGGAGATAAGAGGAACCAAAATGGTGATACACCCAAGTGTGGTCGTTGCTACCAGAATCATTCTAGACGGTGTAATGTAATATGTCAGAACTGTTCAAGGAAAGGACACACATCTAGGGATAATAGGGATCGACCTCTTGCTACGGTTCAAGCTACTCCTGAAGTGAGAAGTAAGGCGAATGTTACTTGTTTTGGGTGCGGAAAGAAAGGACACTATAGGAATGAGTGTAGAGGATCGTGGAACCGAGAAAATCAAGGATCGGGTGGTAATGGGTACAATCATGGAAATAGTAGAGCTGGAGGAAACCGTGGACGTCATGACAATGAGGACCAACGTGTGGAAGCAGGAGCTGATCATGGGAGAGTGTATGCACTCGAAAACGAGAGAGGAGAAGATCCGAACGTTGTTACTGGTACGTTCCTTCTCAATAATCGTTATGCTTCCATACTCTTTGATACTGGTGCCGATAGAAGCTTTGTGTCCACTACATTTGCACCCTTACTAGAAAAACCCCCGATGGCCTTAGGAATTGGATATGATGTAGAGTTAGCTAACGGAAACATAGAAAGGATTAAGACTATCATTTGCGGTTGCACGTTAAATTTCTTGAATCACCCTTTCAACATAGATCTCCTACCCGTCACGTTAGGAAGTTTCAATGTCATCATTGGTATGGGTTGGTTGTCGAAGTATCGTGCTCATATACTTTGTGATGAGAAGATCGTGCGTGTGCCTTACGAAAAGGAGATTCTAAATATACAAGGAGATGGAAAAGGTTCAAGGAGCCCATCCAGATTAGCGGTCATTTCTTGCACTAAGTTACCGAGGCTAATGGAAAAAGGATGTTGCCTTTTCTTAGCTCAAATCTCTTAGAAAGGAGGGAAAGAGAAGAAGGAAAGATGCATTGGAGATGTATCTATAGTTCGTGATTTTCCAGATGTATTTCCCGATGATTTGCTGGGAATCCCGCCTACTAGACAAGTGGAGTTTTTGATTGAGTTGATACCTGGTGCTGCACCCGTGGCACGAGCGCCTTATCGACTTTCACCCACTAAACTGGAAGATTTGTCAAAATAATTAGCGGAGTTAGCCGAAAAAGGATTTATACGACCAAGTTCTTCACCTTGGGGAGCCCCAGTCTTATTTGTGAAGAAGAAGGATGGATCGTTTCATATGTGTATTGATTATCGAGAGCTAAACAAGTTAACGGTGAAGAATAAATACCCGTTGCCATGGATCGACGACTTGTTCGATCAGCTTCAAGGATCGAGTGTGTATTCGAAGATCGATCTGAGATCGGGATATCATCAACTTTGAGTTCGCGACGAAGATATTCCGAAAACGGCTTTCAGAACCCGTTACGGGCATTACGAGTTCCAAGTGATGCCGTTTGGGTTAACTAACGCACCGGCGGTATTCATGGATCTCATGAATCGGGTGTGTAAGCCTTACTTAGACAACTTTGTGATCGTGTTCATCGACAATATTCTAATTTACTCGAAGAGTGAGAAAGAGCATGAGGAGCATCTAAGACTCATCTTAGAATTGCTCAGGAAGGAGAAGCTGTATGCCAAGTTCTCCAAATGTGAATTCTGGATTCCGACGGTACAATTTTTGGGTCATGTGATTGATAGTCAAGGAGTTCATGTAGATCCCGCTAATATTGAAGCTATTAAAGATTGGGCTGCACTGACAACCCCAACTGAAGTTCGTGAATTTTTGGGTTTAGCCAGTTACTACGGAAGATTCATTGAGGGATTTTCGAAGATAGCAAAACCGTTGACAAAATTAACTCAAAAGAGTGTTAAATACGAATGGGGAGATAAGGAAGAGGAAGCATTTCAATTACTTAAGGAGATGTTGTGTAGTGCTCCTATCTTAGCATTACCTGAAGGTAGTGAGGACTTTGTCGTCTACTGTGATGCTTCTCATAAAGGTTTGGGAGCTGTGTTAATGCAACGAGAGAAAGTGATAGCTTATGCCTCCCGACAACTCAAGAAGCACGAGAAGAACTACACTACTCATGATTTGGAGTTAGGTGCTATGGTTTTTGCCTTAAGGATATGGAGACATTACTTGTATGGAACCAAGTGTGTTGTGTTCACTGACCACAAAAGTCCGCAACACATCTTGAATCAGAAAGAGCTCAACATGAGACAGCGATGTTAGATTGAGCTGCTAAGCGATTATGATTGCGAAATTCGCTATCATCCTGGTAAGGCAAACGTCGTTGATGATGCTATTAGTCGAAAGGAGAGAATACCACCGTTACGAGTTAGGTCATTAGGAATGACTATCGTATCGCCGTTACCATCTCAAATACTAGAAGCTCAAACGGAAGCGTTGAAAGCAGAAAACCGACCTGCTGAGAATATATTTGGGATGGCAGAGAATGAGAAAGGATTTGTTAAGCGTTCTGATTGAATATTATGTTTTGGAAACCGAAGTTGGGTACCATTGTATGGAGGAATTCGAGAGTTGATTATGCATGAGTCGCAGAAGTCAAGGTATTCTATTCATCCTGGGTCTGACAAGATGTACCAGGATCTGAAGAAGTTATATTGGTAGCCAAACATGAAAGCAGACATAGCGTTGTACGTTAGCAAGTGCTTGACATGTTCGAAGGTTAAGGCAGAACACCAAAGACCGTCAGGATTATTGACGCAGCCAGAACTCCCGGTTTGGAAGTGGGAGCGAATTCGGATGGACTTTATTACCAAATTACCGAAGACAGCTAGCGGTTGTGACGCTATCTGGGTAATTGTGGATCGATTGACTAAATCTGCTCATTTCCTGGCGATTAGTGAAGATGATAGTGTCGACAAACTTGCGAGGTTGTATGTGAAAGAAATTATTTCACGTCATGGAGTTCCTATATCGATTATTTCTGATCGCGACAGCCGTTTCAAGTCAGCTTTGTGGCGATCTCTTCAAACCGCTTTGGGGACGAGATTGGATATGAGTACTGCATATCATCCCCAAACCGACGGTCAAAGTGAGAGGACTATCCAGACTTTGGAGGATATGCTTCGTGCATGTATAATAGACTTTGGTAAAGGCTGGGAGAAGTATCTACCCCTTGCGGAATTCTCCTATAACAATAGCTACCACGCAAGTCTTAAAGCTACAGCATTCGAAGCTTTATATGGTTGAAAATGCCGTTCGCCTATTGGTTGGGCTGAAGTTGGAGATAGCCAACTCACAGGCCCTGAGCTTATATTGGAGACTACTGAGAAAGTGACTCAAATTCGTGATCGGTTACAAGCAGATAGAGATAGGCAGAAAAGTTACGCCGATCAGAGACGTAAACCCCTAGAGTTCCAGGTTGGAGACAAAGTGATGCTGAAAGTCTCGCCTTGGAAAGGAGTGATACGTTTCGGGAAACGTGGGAAACTCAACCCCCGCTACATTGGACCATTTCTTATTTTGGAAAGAATTGGGCCCGTGGCTTATCGGTTGGAATTACCACAGGAATTGAGTAAAGTTCACGATGTGTTTCATGTTAGTAATTTGAATAAGTGTCTTTCTGATGAGACGCCGGTTATACCGATAAAGGATATTCGTGTGGATGAGAGTTTGAACTTTGTGGAAGAGCCGAATGAGATTTTGGATCGAGAGATTAAGCGACTCAAGCGAAGTCGCATTCCACTCATCAAGGTTCGTTGGAATTCCCGTCATGGGTTGGAATTTACATGGGAACGTGAAGATGTGTTCCGAAAGAGATATCCGAAGCTTTTCACTTCATAGATGGATTGTTCCGAGAGAAACCCGGGATGGGTTTCTTCTGAGGCTGGGAGGATATGACAACTGGCAAATTAGGGAGCCATTTAAAAAACCCGCATTACGTAAAAGTTCGTTTATAAATTTATGTTTGAAAATTTATTCGTAACGAACTTGCAAAAATTAAATTGTGGTTGACAATTTTTAAGTTGATATGGAATAGAATTTGAATTATCGTTTTGATTTGAAGTTTATGTTGAGATTATTGATCTAAAATAATCGTGGCACTACGTTGACTCCGGCACTAGGACAACCTAACGAATTTTAAATATTTTGAATGAATGGTTCGGTTTATATATTTAATGAACGTATTACGGTAGAGAGTTGGTTTATTTTAAAAAGTTACGGGTTTCGGTCCTTGTATTTTACATCTAGTTACCTTACCCCTACTATTAATCTTATTATTATTATTATTATTATTATTATTATTATTATTATTATTATTATTATTATTATTATTATTATTATCACTTTTTTTAAGAGCATTACAAAAATCGTCCTTGTGGGTTTCCTGGTCTCACACAAACACAAACACAAACACAACCACACCTACACTCCCTCCCTCTCTCTCTCTATTTTATCACCATCATCATCTCCTCTACCAAAACCCTAGCCGCCGCCCCTATTTCCGGCTGCCACCAGCTCACCGCCACCCTAACAACTACACCACTACCACCATTTGAATCCCCATCATCTCCTCTTTTCGATTCACCACTACACGCGCCCTAAAACATTTATTTTTATCACGAATCCACCATAAATTCGTCATATCTTTCTTGTTTTTGAAGTTTCTTTACGATTTGATCTTGGTAATCAAAGGTGAGACGAGTTGAGACTCGTATTTTGGTGAAAAATGTGACCAAGGGTCACGAATCTTGTATTTTCTTTTGGGTTTACGAATAAAAACATGAAATACATGTGGGTTTTGATTAAATACATGATTTCTAACAAGTTTGGTACCCGGGTTTGGTATTCTTGTGGTTGGGTCGAGTGGGAAAACGTGAGCCGTGGCTCACGGCTCAACATAGGTTCGAGCCTTGTGGCTTATTTCGTGGGTTTTGACCTCGAGTTCATGTTTAATGAGTTTTTGATATATTGGAGTTGAATTGTTACTTGATGTGGTATAATCTTGTTATTGTTGTTATGTGCCGCGACCCTAGAGTCCGTTTTGGCAGCTTGGTGTGCTCGTATGAGCATAAGCCGAGACCCTTGTGGTCATAGGCTTGAGTCATCTTGGCTCGTGGAGTTTAGCCGAGACCCAAATGGGTCTTCCGGTTCATATTGTTGTCGTTGGAACTTTGGGTACATTTGGTTACCATTTGTTGTTGTTGTGGTATACTACTTTTGGCATTGTGGAGTTGTGTTGACGGCAATTGATTGGGGACCGATTGTGAGACGGTCAAACTAGAATGACGGAGATAGGTTAGTCGGGTGCCGTAGTCGGACCCTATTGTTGTAGCATGTGATATGGGAGTGATTGACGGAGATGGATTACTTGATTATGACTTGGTTATTTTTATTTGGACTTGGACAATGAGCCGAGAATGATGACTCGGACATGTGACCATCTATATAACTCGATAATTATTTACAATCAAACCTTAATAATAAAGCTCGTAATAATATTATTAATAATATAAACGTTTATATAAATATATAAACGTGAAAACGTATATATATTTATACAAGTGCGTATATTAATAATAAAATGATCACGAGTAATATTATAATAACACAATGATATATATTATATTATGAAAGTAGTGTAATAAATGTCGGGAACGTTGATGAGTGCTCAAACACTCATCGTTTTTGAGGTAATTAAACTGCCAAAACATACAAAAACAATCAAAAAGATATCAAAATACTTAAATTATCCCAGGGATTGTGTTTTATGTGTTTTAAAAGCAAAATGAGCAAAAACAAAGAAAAAACGTACAAAGTTTGCAATATTGGCAGTTTCAGTCCCCCAAGTTTCAAAATTTGTCAAATTTAGTCCCTATGCATTTATTTTAAAAAGGAAAAGTCAACCCAAGGTTTTGAAAGTCAAAAGATCATAAAAAATTACACTTGGGTAACAAGTTTTCCAAAATTACAAGTTTAGTCCCTGAAAATCCAAAAATGGCAAAATAGGTCCCTGGGAAATTTTAAAATTTGGAAAATGGAAAAATGGTTTGTGAACTTTGGAATAATGGCAATATTGGTCCTTTGAAGCAAATTGGGAAAAGTACACTTTCAGTCCTTGAAGTTTGGGAAATTACAAAATTGGTCCTTGATAACTTACAACCAACCGGACCCTTATTATATTTAACCCAAAACCAAACCCCAAATCCATTACCCCATTTATCCTAATCCAAACCCATCCCCATGATCCAGGCCCAACCTCCCAGCCCAAGTTCAAAATAATAAAAAGGGCAGGGTCAAACGGTCAACGCAGGTCAAACGACCTTTGACCCGTCTTGTTCCCCCAACAATGAAGCGCAAAACTAGGGAAACTCATCCCCCCCCCTCTCACCTTTTTCACCCACTAGCACCCCACAATTAATACTCTTCACCAAACTTTCCCACCACAATAACTCCCAACAACAACCCCCACTAGTTCCACTCATAATGCCCCGTATAAGTTTTGGCGCCAATTTTCTAATCAAGGGTGTGGATGTATCAAAAGCCAATTGGATGGCTGGGATTTGGTCAAGGGGTCAACACAAGTCTATTGGAGCTCTCAGAATTCAAAAAGGTGCAAGTGGGAAGAGAAAAGGCCTAGTTTTTGCCTCGTTATATATTGTAGCTCAATTTTGAGCATAGTAGTGAGTATTAGTGTAACCTTAGTTTAAATAATGTCTTAATTTTCCTTTGTACTCAGTTTTAAAAGTTAATGAAAGCAGTGTTCTAAGTTACTTTTCTGTTTTACTTTTCAAGTGCCATTTCAAATTCTCCATTGCTAATTAAAACTTCTAATGTGTATAAGTCAGTCATAAGCTTATGTAATTTCAGAAAATAAAGTTTTATAAGCTTTATATGCTAGTGTGAACATCCTAAACTCAGTTTTCAATATTTACTAAAAAAATTAAGAAAAATCATAAATATATAGAAAATTGGTGATCAAGGATTGAGTAAGCTTGGAGCACAGTTAATAAAGGATGGCTGTGGGTTAGGGACCTCATGGGAGGTCATTAGGGTGGTTCATTTGATCTTTGTTACTTGGCAGCTTGGCTTGGAAGGCTTATGTAAGCCTTACTCTTAATTTTTACTCTCTCAAGTAGTTTAGTCAGTTGTTATTGTCTAAAATACTTAGTTATTGCTTATTATAATAGTTGTACTCAGTAGATTGCATTGTGGTGTCTTGTTAACTTAGTTTGATTCAGAAACAGTTTCATAAGGAGTGTTTGGTTGTAATCTGTTTATGCTATTCTACTTGTTCATTTGTGCAAGTCTGTGTTTCAACAAGTTGTTTGGGTGGATAAAGGCTCAGGGGAATCATTATTTTGTTCAAAGACACCATAAAAGTCAAAATCACTAGAAAGTGATCACCACAGTTAACTGTGGTGAGTTTTTAAGTCCAAATCCTATCACACTCTTTCATAAGTTGGATTTTTTACTTAAGTTAGTTTTCATACAGCTTATCATAACATTTTAAGTCATTAAATCAGCAATACAAGTTCATAAAAGTCAAATATCAAAATTTCTCAAAAAGTCAAAAACACCATATTCAGATTTTTGCCAAAATGACATGAATTAAATTGATTTTTGTGTTTGGACTTAAGGTCTGAACTTTGTTGTGAGTAGACTCTATCAGCTGATCTTTTGAATTTCATGATTGGTTGATTTTTGTGATTTTTTCTTAATGACCAAAGTACCCTTGGAAGACACCTGCAGGGCAAGGTAGTTACCCTGTCTCAGCAGACCCTAGCTCACCACCCAACTTTGGTGGTGATTTGTGGTTTACCCAGTGGGTCCCACACTTTCATTTTGGTTCCATACAACCCCCCTCCTACCAGGGAGTAAGGGTTGACCATTTATTTGACCTTAAGACCTGTGGACCCACTTTGTTTGACCTCATAAGTTTGTCCCCAGTCTGCCTCAGAACCAAATAAGCCAAGTGCTTATTCTGGTGTTGTAGCTTATTTAATCAGCTTATTTGTGTGTTACTTGTTTAAATTTGTTCATTGTACTTGTTTACATCTGTTTTCACCAAAGTGGACCCCACACAAGCTGGTTTTAGCTTATTTCCACCTTTGGTCAAAGTAAGTCAACTGTTTAGGGATTAAGCACTTGAAGTGCTTATTTCCTTGACCACAGTCAATCTTGCTTCACAAAAGTTCCTTATAAACTTATAATAAGCATTTTGGAAAAAGAAAATCTCAAATAAGCCCAACTTAATAGAAGTGATAGCTTCTATTTAAGCCAATTGGCTTATTCATCAGCTTATTAATAAGCAATTTCCATTTTTATAATTTTCCTAGGCTTCTGGTGTGTAAAACAATTTCTGTAATTTTTTCAGATTTTTCTTTTATCATTTAGTATTTTTTCCTCATTTAAAATAGTTTTAAGTAATTAATAAATAGTTAATAATTAATAATAATTAATTAGTAAATCAGAAAAATATAAATTAAATTTTAAAATTAGTTTTTAGTTATTTTTCATTTTTCCAAATTTTATTTTCACTTTTCTAGAGTATTTTAATAATTAATTAGAAATTAGGTTATTTTAAATAATTAAAAAGTAATTAATAATTAGTTAATAATTAGTAATAATTAATTAAATAGTCTAAAAAATATATTTTCATTTCTAAAATTAGTTTTATAGTATTTTAGATTTTTCTAAGTTTAATTTTTATTTTTCCTAGTTAATTTTCTATTTATTTATAATTTAGGTTAAATTAGTTAATTAAAAGTAATTAGAAAATTAGTATTTAATTAATAGTAATTATAAAATTAGTGTAAAAATTAGTTTTAAATTTCCAAAAATTTTCTCTCATCATTAGGATTGTAAAAAGTTAATTTTCATACCAGTAGCCTTTTCAGATCACTTCTTTCTCTTTTATTCCTTGTACGTTTGTTCGCGTTTTCAGCAAACGTACGGTTTTCAAGATTTAAGTGGTTCTTTCTGAACCTCAATTCACGTAATCATTCAAATAGCTTTCCTAAGCTATTTCTGTTAATAATATCCAAATAATTCTCACAACAAACCCTTTCTGTGAATAAACACCCGATCACAAAGCACGCTAAAGTTACAATTCACACCTCAACGGGATTTAACGACCCGGTGATACCTTATATTACCCGGAGCATTCACCTAGGCTATTTGACTTTGTTGACCATTCTTTGGTCAATTTAAGTTGGTGGTTTAGCATCAATCAATTTTTGGCGCCGCTGCCGGGGAGGTGTGCGCGTTTCTGCAGCGTCTTTCGAGATTAGTGTTATCTTACCTCACTCACTGTACAAATACCACCACTTGTGTATATTTTCAAAATCAAAACACATAAAAAAGTCATTGACACTTTTCCTAAAGTGTTAGAGCACCAAAAAAATTAAAAAAACAACAAAACATATCGTAACGTTTCCTTATTCGGTTTTCCTTTAAGGTGATTCTTAAGGAGAAACGATTCTGGATTACGGGACGATAACAAAAATATTGTCCAAAAAGTTTTTATCCCTAGTGCATGCGCACTCGTTCTTCAAGGTCCACTAGCCCATTACGTGAGCTTGTCCGGAAACCTCGAAGACCTCGTAGACGTTCTGCACCAACAGTCGGATCTGAGATCCGAGCTGTTCCACCTTCAGCTGTCATCATGGCGGCTGAACCCACTATGAATGAGCTTCTCCAAGCACCCGTCGAGGGTTACGGAGACGCTATCGTTGTTCCGGAAATCATGGCCGATAATTTTGAGCTTAAAACAGGATTGATAAACCTGGCCACCTCACGTCAATTTTACGGTTTTGAGAGGGACGATCCTCAAGATCACATTCGATGGTTCAATAAAGTCACATCCACCATCAAATGTAAAAATGTCCCTGAAGAGGCAATCAAACTTCTTCTCTTCCCTTTTTCTATCGATGGGGCTGCCTGGGTTTGGCTGGATAAACAACCCCCTCGATCAATTGAAACATGGGAAGATTTGAATAAGAAGTTCGTAAATGAATTCTTTCCTCCTTCCAAAACCACGAGTCTTAAGAATGAGATCATGAAATTCACGCAGAAATTTGATGAATCCTTTAGTGAGGCATGTGATCGTTACAAGGAATTGCTCCGAAAATGCCCTCACCACGGTTTCTCCGATCTCATGCAACTTGATACTTTCTACAATGGTGTAAGCCAATCCGATCAAGACTCTCTAAATGCCTCTGCTGGAGGTAACTTCTTGAATCGTACCACAAAGGATGCTTTAGCGATCATTGAGAATAATTCTAAGGTTCGCATTCCCCGAAGCAAACCGGTTGTTTCCCAAGGGAATGTTGTTCCTTCTACCTCATCGCCCGTGGCTCAATCTAGCACTGATGCTAGACTTGACAAACTCACGGAAGCTATCCATGCATTGGTTCTCACCCAAAACTCAGTTCTGACTCAAAGCCAGAAAATTTCTTCTCCTCATTCTTCTCCACAAGCTGAAGTCAAAAAGATAGAAGTTTGTGTGACTTGTGGTGGTCCACACTCATATTACAATTGCACTGCCACCGAAGGCAATCCATTCGAAGTAAATGCAATAGTCGGCAATTCCAACCCAGGAGGTAGCCAATACCGTCCTCAAGTGGAACCAAATTACCGGGCTAGCAACCAGGGTGGACCACCCGGTTTTCCTACACCTCAAAATCCAAATAGGTTTAATCCTAATCCACCCAGGGGGCCTAATATGCAAAATCAAAATCCTGCCCCCGTCAATCAGTACCCACCCCAAAGTGGTAATCAAGGGTATTCAGCTCCGAATTATCAAGATCCCCTCCCAAATGAGCTCAATAACTACATCAAAGATAATGAGACCAAAATGAGGGCGATGCAAAATCAAATCTCAAATTTGAAGAATGATTTCCAATCATCAATAGCCAAACAGGGTCATGAGCTGAAGAGTGAGTTGATGGCAACAAACAACAAAATTGATCAATCTCAAAACAAGATTGAGAATATGTTTGCCAGTCTTATGAGTCATCTCACTCCACCCTCTACATCAGGAGGTCTCCCGGCTAATACAGTTGTCAACCCCAAGGGTGAACTCAAAGCTATTACTACACGCAGTGGTAAAGCTTATGAAGAGCCGCCACTTCCTCCTATTCCTCCTCCTCTTTATTCCGAGGAAGTAGAAATTGAGCCTGAGGCAACCACGGACAAGGTGCAATCTACTAGCCCACGAAGTACCGCACACGTCCACCCTCAGGTTGTACCAGAAATTGTACCAAAACCAGGAATTGTACCAAAACCGGGAGTTGTATTTGAACCATCAACAACTCCTGGAGAGAACCCTAAATCCAAACATTCACTACCATATCCATCTAGGTTACAAGACCAAAAGCTCCGCGAAAAAGAAAATCATCAAATGGAAAAGTTTTTTCAAATCTTCCGAGATATTCATTTTGATATCAGTTTCGCGGATGCTCTCCTGTTGATGCCTAAATTCACATCGACAATCAAAAATCTGTTGAACAATAAAGAGAAGCTATTCGAAATGGCTCAAACTCCACTCAATGAAAACTGCTCTGCAGTTCTTCTGAAAAAGCTTCCCAAGAAGCTAGGAGATCCGGGAAAATTTCTCATTCCATGTGTTTTTCCCGGAATGGTTGAGTGCTTCGCCATATCCGATCTAGGTGCGAGCATCAACTTGATGCCTTATTCAATATGGAAAAAGCTCTCTCTTCCAGAACTCACAACCACCTACATGACTCTCGAGCTGGCAGACCGCTCAACATCTCGCCCCCTCGGCATTGCCGAGGATGTATTTGTGAAGGTGGGAAATTTCCACTTTCCGGCAGATTTTGTGGTTGTGGATTTCGATGCTGACCCACGAGTTCCTCTCATTCTTGGGAGAGGATTCTTAAGGACGGGTCGTGCGTTAATTGATGTGCACGAAGAGGAAATAACTCTTCGTATTGGTAATGAAGCTGTAACCTTTAACCTCGAGGTACTCCTCTAATTATGACGCCGAAACGGTTAACCGGATTGATGTCATTGATGTTGCGTCTGAGGAGTACGCTCAAGAGGTTTTAGGTTTTGTCGATGATTCTCCGAGTGAAAACTTCACTCCATCTTCTCACCCCATTATTGCCAATTCTTCTCCTTCCCTCACTCCGTTTGAGGGAAGTGACTTCATCTTAGAAGAAATTGAGGCCTTTCTCAAAAGTGATTTGATTCCCGATGGAATCGATAACCAAGAGATTGACCTCGAGGGGGATGTTCTCATGCTTGAAAAGTTATTAAACGAGGATCCCTCTCCTCTTCCTGTTCTACCACAAATACTTCATAAGGAGGAAGTCAAAAATGTTGAGAAAACTGATGACTTTCCCGCGGTTGAACTTAAGGACTTGCCGCCTCATCTTGAATATGCATTTCTGGAGGGTGATGATAAATTACCCGTCATTATTGCTAAAGACTTAAGTGTTGAGGAAAAGGTTGCTCTTATAAAGGTTTTGAAGTCTCATAAGCGAGCAATTGCTTGGCGTCTCTCCGACATCAAGGGCATCGACCTTGAGTTTTGTACTCATAAGATATTAATGGAGGATGACTTCAAACCTGCGGTCCAACATCAAAGAAGGGTGAATCCAAAAATTCACGAGGTTATCAAACAAGAGGTTTTAAAACTTCTTGATGCCGGATTGATTTACCCTATCTCGGACAGTCCTTGAGTCAGCCCAGTTCATTGTGTTCCAAAAAAGGGTGGCATTACTGTTATCACAAACGAGGAGAATGAGTTAATCCCAACTCGTTTGGTTACGGGTTGGCGCGTCTGCATTGATTATCGTAAATTGAATGACGCCACTCGTAAGGATCATTTTCCTCTGCCCTTTATGGATCAGATGCTCGAGAGATTAGCGGGGAATGAGTACTATTGCTTCCTCGATGGTTTCTCGGGTTACTTTCAGATTCCCATTGACCCGCAAGACCAAGAAAAGACTACTTTTACGTGCCCCTATGGAACTTTCGCATATCAACGTATGCCATTTGGCTTATGTAATGCTCCGGGCACGTTTCAAAGATGTATGATGGCCATTTTTTCCGACATGATCGGGAAAACTATGGAGGTCTTCATGGATGATTTTTCGGTCATTGGGGATTCGTTTCAATCATGCCTCTCCCATTTAGACAACATGCTAAAACGTTGTGAAGACACAAAGTTATGTCTAAATTGGGAGAAGAGTCACTTTATGGTCAAAGAGGGCATTGTCCTCGGCCATAAGATTTCAAAAAACGGGATTGAGGTTGACCGAGCCAAAGTGGACGTCATTGCAAAATTGCCTCATCCCACTACTGTGAAAGGTGTTAGGAGCTTTTTGGGTCATGCCGGTTTTTACCGTAGGTTTATTCAAGATTTTTCTAAAATCGCCCGGCCTATGACCCATCTCCTCGAGAAGGATGCTCCTTTTATCTTCTCCCCTGAGTGCATCGAAGCCTTTGAAACATTAAAGAAAAGGCTTACCGAGGCACCGATTCTTGTTGCCCCCGATTGGGACTTGCCCTTCGAGCTCATGTGTGATGCTAGTGATTATGCTATAGGGGCAGTCTTGGGGCAACGCAAAACAAAACATTTTCAGCCTATACACTATGCCAGCAAGACTATGACCGAGGCTCAAAGTCATTACACCACCACTGAAAAAGAATTATTAGCTGTGGTGTATGCTTTTGAAAAATTCCGGCCATACTTGATTCTGACTAAAAGCATAGTGTATACGGATCACTCGGCTTTGAAGTATCTATTTGCAAAACAAGATGCAAAGCCGAGACTCCTTCGTTGGGTTCTCCTCCTTCAGGAATTTGATATCATCATTCGTGATAAAAAAGGAGCCGAGAACCTAGCTGCTGATCATCTCTCCCGTCTTAAAAACCCTCACCAAAATGCTTTCGAGAAAAAGGAAATAAATGAAACATTTCCTCTCGAAACCATCAATGTGGTTTCATTTCGTGGAGACTCGATTACCCCATGGTTTGCCGACTTTGCAAACTATCTTGCGGGTAACTTCATTGTAAAAGGGATGTCGTCCCAACAAAAAAATAAATTTTTCAAAGATGTAAAACATTACTTCTGGGACGACCCCTACTTGCTCAAAATATGCGCGGATCAAGTCATCCGGCGGTGTGTGTATGGTCAGGAAGCCGCTGAAATTTTAAAGGCTTGCCATAATGGTCCCACGGGGGGCCACCACAATCCGAACTACACCGCCAAAAAGGTGTTTGATTCCGGCTTTTATTGACCCTCGATCTATAAGGATGCCCAAGATTTGGTCAAATCCTGTGACGCTTGTCAACGTCACGGGAATATTTCACAGAAGAATGAAATGCCTCAGAATGCAATTCAAGTTTGTGAAACTTTTGATATCTGGGGCATCAACTTTATGGGGCCATTTCCATCCTCTCACGGCAACAAATACATACTCGTGGCAGTTGACTACTTGTCAAAATGGGTTGAAGCGAAAGCTTTACCCACAAATGATGCCCGAGTAGTTGTGAAATTTTTAAAAGCTCTTTTTGCCCGATTCGGAACTCCACATGCTATTATTAGTGATCGTGGTACGCACTTCTGTAATGACAAATTTGACAAAGTCATGCAAAAGTACGGTGTGACTCACCGTCTTTCTACTGCGTACCACCCTCAAACGAGTGGACAAGTCGAAGTTTCCAATCGGGGCATTAAAAGAATATTGGAAAGAACTGTAGGTGAGAATCGTGCATCGTGGTCGGACAAATTAGATGATGCACTTTGGGCTTTCCGTACGGCTTACAAAACACCCATTGGGTGTACGCCTTATAAACTTGTGTACGGGAAAGCGTGCCATCTTCCGATCGAGCTTGAGCACAAAGCCTATTGGGCTCTCAAGCATGCCAATTTTGACCTCAAAACGGCGGGTGATCATAGAAAAGTTCAACTAAATGAGTTAAACGAACTTCGTGATCAAGCTTACGAGAATTCTTTGATCTACAAAGAAAAGACAAAGAAGATTCATGAGTCAAAAATCAAAAACCGCGTTTTCAACGTTGGTGATCGAGTCCTTCTTTTCAACTCTAGACTCAAGATCTTCTCGGGAAAGCTCAAAACCCGATGGACTGGTCCATTCACTATCGCAAAAGTTTATCCTTATGGTACCGTCGAATTATCTCAAAATGACGGTCCTAATTTCAAAGTGAATGGACATCGGTTGAAACATTACTTTGGAGAGGACATACCATCCATGGTTGTCCCGGATCTCCAAACTTTCCCCAAGGACAATTGAATTCGGGGATCGAGTCAAGCTAGCGACTCGATGAACAAAAACAATAGCACAATATGGGTTTTCACACGTATCTCTGATTCTTTCTATTTTCTACCACCTAGTGTGGGGGAATGGTCAACCCCCCGCTGTTTGAAAAAAAATGTATATATGTATATAAGTTCTAAGTAAAAAAAAAAAAAAAAAAA
Source organism: Artemisia argyi (assembly GCA_030686995.1). Taxonomy (NCBI): domain Eukaryota; kingdom Viridiplantae; phylum Streptophyta; class Magnoliopsida; order Asterales; family Asteraceae; genus Artemisia; species Artemisia argyi. The sequence continues at coordinate 35,195,654 of CM060685.1, read as the reverse complement.
AAAAAAAAAAAAAAAAAAAAAAAACAGTTGTATATATATAGAAATAAAGTGAAATTTGGTATTTCCGCAGTTAGATTCGAATCTTGGCTTTTTACGTTCAAAGTATCGGCATAATAGCCGGGACTTTGAATATTGAGGACAATATTCATTTCTAAGTGGGGGGGGGGGGGGAGAAATTCTAGCAAATTTTATCGCAAAATACTTTCAAATACCCCCGTTTTTGGCCAAAATTTTCAAAATTTTTTCACTTTATTTCAAAATTTTTGTGGTAATCAGTCCGCCAGGTCTAATCGACAAAGGGATTGGCTAATCCAGGAGCAAACGGCTCTTGGTAAAGATAAATCAAATCCGTTTACGGCTTGCAATTTGCCCAAAATTGTATGGTTCCTCAACTCCCCATCATCCTCAAAAGCTAATGAGTTGGCTAGCCCGCAAGATTATGGCTTGTGGTAAAGGCCGTGGAAAATCCATAATTGGTAATCAACTCACCAAGATGTTGACTAGGTCCATCAAGATGCTGGCTAGTCCAGGAGCAAACGGCTCTTGGTAAAGACTAAACAAATCCGTTGAAAGCTGGTGGTTTGCTCAAAATCACACGGTTATCAGGTGTGCCACAGTTCTTACACCTGGCTACTCCAGAAGTGATGGCTTTTGGTAAAGAGTTTAAAATCCATCAAGTTTTCTAAAATGATTGCTAGGGACTAGCAATAGTTTAGTGTGGGGGATTAATGAGTGCTCAAACACTCATCGTTTTTTACGTAATTAAACTGCCAAAACATACAAAAACAATCAAAAAGATATCAAAATACTTAAATTATCCCAGGGATTGTGTTTTATGTGTTTTAAAAGCAAAATGAGCAAAAACAAAGAAAAAACGTACAAAGTTTGCAATATTGGCAGTTTCAGTCCCCCAAGTTTCAAAACTTGTCAAATTTAGTCCCTATGCATTTATTTTAAAAAGGAAAAGTCAACCCAAGGTTTTGAAAGTCAAAAGATCATAAAAAATTACACTTGGGTAACAAGTTTTCCAAAATTACAAGTTTAGTCCCTGAAAATCCAAAAATGGCAAAATAGGTCCCTGGGAAATTTTGAAATTTGGAAAATGGAAAAATGGTTTGTGAACTTTGGAATAATGGCAATATTGGTCCTTGGAAGCAAATTGGGAAAAGTACACTTTCAATCCTTGAAGTTTGGGAAATTACAAAATTGGTCCTTGATAACTTACAACCAACCGGACCCTTATTATATTTAACCCAAAACCAAACCCCAAATCCATTACCCCATTTATCCTAATCCAAACCCATCCCCATGATCCAGCCCAAACCTCCCAGCCCAAGTTCAAAATAATAAAAAGGGCAGGGTCAAACGGTCAACGCAGGTCAAACGACCTTTGACCCGTCTTCTTCCCCCAACAATGAAGCGCAAAACCAGGGAAACTCATCCCCCCCCCCCCTCTCACCTATTTCACCCACTAGCACCCCACAATTAATACTCTTCACCAAACTTTCCCACCACAATAACTCCCAACAACAACCCCCACTAGTTCCACTCATAATGCCCCGTATAAGTTTTGGCGCCAATTTTCTAATCAAGGGTGTGGATGTATCAAAAGCCAATTGGATGGCTGGGATTTGGTCAAGGGGTCAACACAAGTCTATTGGAGCTCTCAGAATTCAAAAAGGTGCAAGTGGGAAGAGAAAAGGCCTAGTTTTTGCCTCGTTATATATTGTAGCTCAATTTTGAGCATAGTAGTGAGTATTAGTGTAACCTTAGTTTAAATAATGTCTTAATTTTCCTTTGTACTCAGTTTTAAAAGTTAATGAAAGCAATGTTCTAAGTTACTTTTCTGTTTTACTTTTCAAGTGCCATTTCAAATTCTCCATTACTAATTAAAACTTCTAATGTGTATAAGTCAGTCATAAGCTTATGTAATCTCAGAAAATAAAGTTTTATAAGCTTTATATGCTAGTGTGAACATCCTAAACTCAGTTTTCAATATTTACTAAAAAAATTAAGAAAAATCAAAAATATATAGAAAATTGGTGATCAAGGATTGAGTAAGCTTGGAGCACAGTTAATAAAGGATGGCTGTGGGTTAGGGACCTCATGGGAGGTCATTAGGGTGGTTCATTTGATCTTTGTTACTTGGCAGCTTGGCTTGGAAGGCTTATGTAAGCCTTACTCTTAATTTTTACTCTCTCAAGTAGTTTAGTCAGTTGTTATTGTCTAAAATACTTAGTTATTGCTTATTATAATAGTTGTACTCAGTAGATTGCATTGTGGTGTCTTGTTAACTTAGTTTGATTCAGAAACAGTTTCATAAGGAGTGTTTGGTTGTAATTTGTTTATGCTATTCTACTTGTTCATTTGTGCAAGTCTGTGTTTCAACAAGTTGTTTGGGTGGATAAAGGCTCAGGGGAATCATTATTTTGTTCAAAGACACCATAAAAGTCAAAATCACTAGAAAGTGATCACCACAGTTAACTGTGGTGAGTTTTTAAGTCCAAATCCTATCACACTCTTTCATAAGTTGGATTTTTTACTTAAGTTAGTTTTCATACAGCTTATCATAACATTTTAAGTCATTAAATCAGCAATACAAGTTCATAAAAGTCAAATATCAAAATTTCTCAAAAAGTCAAAAACACCATATTCAGATTTTTGCCAAAATGGCATGAATTAAATTGATTTTTGTGTTTGGACTTAAGGTCTGAACTTTGTTGTGAGTAGACTCTATCAGCTGATCTTTTGAATTTCATGATTGGTTGATTTTTGTGATTTTTTCTTAATGACCAAAGTACCCTTGGAAGACACCTGCAGGGCAAGGTAGTTGCCCTGTCTCAGCAGACCCTAGCACACCACCCAACTTTGGTGGTGATTTGTGGTTTACCCAGTGGGTCCCACACTTTCATTTTGGTTCCATACAACCCCCCTCCTACCAGGGAGTAAGGGTTGACCATTTATTTGACCTTAAGACCTGTGGACCCCACTTTGTTTGACCTCATAAGTTTGTCCCCAGTCTGCCTCAGAACCAAATAAGCCAAGTGCTTATTCTGGTGTTGTAGCTTATTTAATCAGCTTATTTGTGTGTTACTTGTTTAAATTTGTTCATTGTACTTGTTTACATCTGTTTTCACCAAAGTGGACCCCACACAAGCTGGTTTTAGCTTATTTCCACCTTTGGTCAAAGTAAGTCAACTGTTTAGGGATTAAGCACTTGAAGTGCTTATTTCCTTGACCACAGTCAATCTTGCTTCACAAAAGTTCCTTATAAACTTATAATAAGCATTTTGGAAAAAGAAAATCTCAAATAAGCCCAACTTAATAGAAGTGATAGCTTCTATTTAAGCCAATTGGCTTATTCATCAGCTTATTAATAAGCAATTTCCATTTTTATAATTTTCCTAGGCTTCTGGTGTGTAAAAACAATTTTTGTAATTTTTTCAGATTTTTCTTTTATCATTTAGTATTTTTCCACATTTAAAATAGTCTTAAGTAATTAATAAATAGTTAATAATTAATAATAATTAATTAGTAAATCAGAAAAATATAAATTAAATTTTAAAATTAGTTTTTAGTTATTTTTCATTTTTCCAAAATTTATTTTCACTTTTCTAGAGTATTTTAATAATTAATTAGAAATTAGGTTATTTTTAATAATTAAAAAGTAATTACTAATTAGTTAATAATTAGTAATAATTAATTAAATAGTCTTAAAAATATATTTTCATTTCCAAAATTAGTTTTATAGTATTTTAGATTTTTCTAAGTTTAATTTTTATTTTTCCAAGTTAATTTTCTATTTATTTATAATTTAGGTTAAATTAGTTAATTAAAAGTAATTTGAAAATTAGTATTTAATTAATAGTAATTATAAAATTAGTGTAAAAATTAGTTTTAAATTTCCAAAAATTTTCTCTCATCATTAGGATTGTAAAAAGTTAATTTTCATACCAGTAGCCTTTTCAGATCACTTCTTTCACTTTTATTCCTTGTACGTTTGTTCGCGTTTTCGGCAAACGTACGGTTTTCAAGATTTAAGTGATTCTTTCTAAACCTCAATTCACGTAATCATTCAAATAGCTTTCCTAAGCTATTTCTGTTAATAATATCCAAATAATTCTCACAACAAACCCTTTCGGTGAATAAACACCCGATCACAAAGCACGCTAAAGTTACGATTCACACCTCAACTGGATTTAACGACCCGGTGATACCTTATATTACCCGGAGCATTGACCTAGGCTATTTGACTTTGTTGACCATTCTTTGGTCAATTTAAGTTGGTGGTTTAGCATCAATCAAACGTTATTATAATTAAACGATTATAAATGCCAACATAATTAACGTTGAATAATTATATAAAATAAAGTACTTTTTGGAAAATAAAACGAGAAAACTTTCGAGTTATACGGGATTGTGGTCACTTGAGTCCAAGTGGGCCATATTAGTTATTTTATGACGTATGTGCTTGTCACAGATATGTGACGTTAATACGCCCATTTTCTATAACTACGTAACTTATTTGATCGACGGATTAAATAGGATCTATTTAGTTATATAAAATGAGTATATTGATTGGTATTGTATCCTACGATGCCCATAGGTTGTGGTATGTGTACAAGAATAATGAGTTACTAAATATCTCGCGAGGTTTGCCAAATTGACGAATTTGGTAAGCTTGACGATATATCTAGGGAATTTATTAAACTTTGATACTTACCATATATTACTCTACGTGCTATGTGACTTAGGTTTTGGGTATAATCTTGGAGTGATATATTAAGTAAATAAATATGGGGGATTACCAAATTGACGGATTTGATAAACTTCGATGATTTATTTAAATAATATATTGGGCTAATATTAGACTTATAGATTGTTTTATTATTCTTTTTATTGTGACTTCTTGGTTTGAGTTGTGTCGACCCTCCACCCGCTTGGATACCAAACGCCAAACTACTAATACGAGAATAATACGAGAAATGGATTTTCGGAAAGTAAAATGGAATGCGTTCGGGATTGGGAATATTTGATTTTGAGGAAATAATCCTGAAACGAGTTTATATTGTTAGGAAGTGCCGAGTCCGTAGTTGCCGTCTTTTGAGTTGTGATACATCTTACTTCTACCGATTTCTTCTTGCTGATTTCTGGACTTGAGGTGAGTCATAGCCCCACTTTTACTCTTGAACTTTGTTTTCAATACTTGGGGTGAGAAATGTGCAAATTATTTTATGTGGACTATTATCGCTTTTGTTTTTCAAAACTTGCTATGCTTATGGAACTAGGATGTTATGTCAACCTTAGTCACATAGTGAATTATCGCGTGTGGACTAGATATGGTTAGACGAATGTTACAACAAACTTAGTCACATAGTGAACCATCGCGTGTGGACTAGATTTGGTTAGATGAGTTACATCAACCCTAGTCACATAGTGAACCATCGCGTGTGGACTAAATAATGGTTGGATTATGAGATTGGCTTATTTGAGGATTTTGGATGATCTATAGTGTGCACTATAGGATTTTGCGTTGAGGATTGAGGCCTAGTCTAGCTAGCAAGCATTTTGCGTATATGTCCACTTGATTTGATATTGAATATAAACCTATGATCTCACCAGCAAAAGCTGACTTTTGGCACGTTTTCTCAGGTAATTAAGTGATGAACTTGGATGCTTGGATTGGAGGTTTGGCTTGGCTATGCGGTTAAGGATCTATTTTTCTAAAAACTCTGATATGTAATGTTGGACCTACTTTTACTTCTTTTGGGCCTTACTTTGATAAATTTGGGATGAATGTAAACTTTAAAACCCCGTTTTGGTTGTGTTTTACTTATGTTTACTTTATCTCGTTCTTTTATGTCTTGTGTTAGATATCAATCCCCGTAGCACCCCGAAAGCGTGTCGAGTCTTCTGCTGTACCAAATTTTGGGGGTGTTACACCAAATGAACACTAAAAATCAAAAAGCTCATTACTCACCGCTCATCGCCCAAAAAAGCTCCAAAAAGCTCTGCGCCAAACATAGCCTAAATGCAAAAGACTGAATTAAAAATTTAATCTACGCGGAATAAACCGGCTCAACATAAGCATTTATAAGTCATCAAGTCAGCCACTACACACAAAACTTAAATTTTGAAAGTTCTATGTTATATAAAGAAAAAAATTAAAAAATATTAAAAATAAAAAAGAATGCTACAAACAATTAGAAAAAAATCACAAGTTAGATATATTTTTAGATAATTATCTTTTTATTTTAATATACGTTTACACTTAAAAATGTACAAAACAACTTGTCACATCCAACTTCTTATGCTCGAAGTTGAGGAAGAAATTGGGGTGACTAATTGCACTGTGTTCTCAAGTTTGGTTTTGAGAACAAAAGGAAGTAAGGAAGAGGAACCTAGAAAGTTGTCACGTTCTTGACCTTTTTTTTTTTTTTTTTTTTTTTTTTTTTTTTTTTTTGTGAAAACTTATTCTACAAATATTTGAGATGAAGGTTGAGTAATCGCATACAAGCACGAAGCAAATGACAAAAGTACTCATGATCAAACGATTATGCTTTGTTGATATAAATAATGTTTGTGAATGTTATTAATATTTCTCAATAAACCTATGTTTTGATAATCACAAAACTTAAATCAAATTAAGTTAAGAATAAGACATAAACAAGTATTTGGTGACAAATATTTACTTCTACATCTTATATCACTTAAGGTATGCATAAACTTAGTAACTTATGCATTACATGATCAAAGGAAATTTTATATTAATACATAACATTATATAAAATGATTTTAACATTTTATATATATTTGTAAATCATTTTTGGTAAAGCTTTATTAAACCACAAAAATATGATTTCAAATTTCCAACCAAAAAGGGCAAATTTTATCCAGAGAATCTTTTCAAACGTTCAGGAGGGCGGCCCCCTTAATTTTACTAGGCGGCCCCCTTAATCATTAAGGGGACTGGCCTATAATTAAGGGGACCGGCAACGCTCCCGAACAGTAAAATCTGGCCCTTTAAATACTGGATCATTTTGCACATTTTCCTCACCTTTTTGCACTATAAACTTTCTGATCCAATCCTCTTCTCTAGATCTAAAATCCTTTGATCATATATTTCATAAGTCTTTGTTTCCAAGTGATCCAAAGCTTCATCCATTCAAGTGCAAGAAGAAGAATACTTCTCTACATCCATCTTATTGTAGTGGTGTTGTGTATAGCTAGTTTCATATAGTACTAGTGATAGCTATTTGTTAAGGTGTTGTGAATACTTGTTGATTGTAGAATCTTGGTGTGTTGTAAACTAGTTTAGTAGTAGTGACTTAGTTGTGCATAGAAGAAGGTGTGAAGATTGATAAGGTGTGAAGACGGTGTGAAGTCTTGAAGAAGGTGTGAAGGTATTAAGGTGTGAAGATCACGTGGTGTGATATTTGGTGTGAGATTGGTTCTAGCTACGATTAGAACTCGACATTTAGCTTAGTGTCGTTAACTTGTGTAAGCCAAGGTGTGTAAGGTTTCTCCACCATAAGGAGTTTGTTGACATAGTGAAGAAAACTCTCGAGTGTGGTACTCGGGGAGTGGAGTAGGGCAAGGAAGGTGTCCTTGTAGCCGAACCACTATAAATTCGCGTGTTGTGGTTTGATCTTTCTAACTCTATCTTTTCTTCATTATATTTCAATACTTTCAATATTAGTTTAGACTTGCTCAAATTGGTTGTTGCTTGAATTCACTTAAGATCGAATCGAAAGTTTTTATAACCAACAAAATATTTTGGAAATAAATTTAAAAGGACGTAAAACTATTCAACCCCCCCCCCTTCTAGTTTTCCACATGCTTATTATTATTTTTTTAATTTTAGTGGTAATTCTGTAAAATCAAAGAGGCTGGTGGTTGAAAGAGTGGTGGTGGTTCAAAGAAAGCTAGTGGTGCTTCAAAGAAAGCAAGTGGTGGTTCAAAGTCTGGTATGGGTTCACAATCACAACAACCTATGGTGTTGTTTCAAAGTTCTGATGTTCAATCACAGTCTGCAAATTATGGTGGTGGCATTGGCTCACAAGCATCACAGTCTACTAGGGTGAGACCATTCCCCTTACTTCTACAAGCATCACCATCAAAGATTGACAAAGACATCTGCAAATAGATTCAATTGATGTTATGTTTGTCTTTACTACTTATGATTAATCAGAAGTAATGTTTGGTTTGACTATTAATGTTTGTTCCTTATCTCATGTTAACTTTTTAAGTCATTTTGTGTTGTGGTGGTTTGGCCTAATCTGTTATGGCCATTTCATTATAAATAAGACTTGATGTTAAGACAATGTGTAAGGATTCACTTGTTATGTATTTATGAATGTTTATGGTCTTATGGTCTTATGGTCTTATGTTTGGAGTTAGTGAAAGTGTGAAATTGCATTTACAAACTAAATGCTTATTCAGTGTGTTGAGTGGGATACGATTCATAACACATTCAAAGTCAAAGTCAAAGTGTTTCTTAAGTCAAATTGCAGTTACTTAAGTGCACATACCAACCAAGAGTTAAATTGCATTTACTTTTACGTTGAATTATGTGATGCTTGTTACTTTAAATTCACATTAACACACACCACATTACACCATAAAAATATGTAAACACAAAATCAAACCATCAAACATCAAACTTCTCACAAAATGAGTTCCAAGCCTGATGTGATTGAACTATTATTTGATTCATCAGAACTCATGTCACCTAAACCTGATTGGAATTTACCTTACAATACTGGTATAAGCTCTATTAACAAAAAGGCAAAAGGAAAGGTTGTTGAGTCAAGCTCTGATTTCAGTTCCTTTAATGATAGTTGGGTGTCTAGCTATCATTCAACATATGAAGAAGATCAATGTGTGTCAAAAAAAGGGTACAACTGATCAAGCTGAGTCAAAGAAGGCTACAAGTGATCAAGCTGTCTCAAAAAAGGCTACAAGTGCTAGGCCTAGCTATCATGTTAACACTACTCCTGTTCAAGGTCAGCCAATCTATGATAAAAGGGTTCAAGTGCTAGGCCTACCAAATGTGCACAGTTGGGAAGCCATCCAGGAACAGAGGTGGAAGAGAGGGAACAAAACATCACCAACTGGCACAAACCCAACTGCAGGCACTATAGGGAAAGGGAAAAGGATCATGGGCTAGTTTAACAACCTCTATGTAATGTCTTTAAATTTTGATGTCATTTAACAACCTCTGTGTAATGCATCTATGTATGCTCCTACTATGCAATGAAATGTGCATCTATGTATGCATTAATGAAATAAAAGTTAAAGACTACTTATTTGTCAAGTTGAAACTGCTAATTTTCATTCATATTAATCGCAAAATATAACTTGAATATCCACTTAACTGTCTTACTAAAACACATTCATATTATACCCAAAATACAATCATACCCTACTGACTGAATACATGAACTGTATTACTTTAACACTACATAAAGGGGAAAAAAACCAACTAATAAACAACCACTTCTTGTGTCTTTTAGCTTCAACAGCTTCTTTCAAGAACTTCTCCTTATAGGCGATTCATTGAATTTAGTAGACCAGGAACGATTTGCACAGCCCTATCACACATAGGAGGATCATACCAATCTATTATCCCACAATTAGAAACCTATAAACCAAATCCAAAAATTAGGTTAAACTTGGCGAATTTTTTTTTAATTATTTTTAACACAAAATTGAATACTTACTCTTTTACTACAACAATAAAATCACCTGCCTAGGTTATATGTCCATGAAGTTTTGATGATGGCTACTGATCCACAACGGGTGCATCTCACCGTTTTTGTGATCTGGATGTTTGTGTGTTTGTGTTTCTAACGGCTCAAAACATGAAGAAGAAGAAGAAGAAGAAGAAGAAGAAGAAGAAGATATAGAAGTATTAGTATTAACATGGAAAGACTATATTACCCCCAACATATTAGACACTTTACAAGATAACTAGGTCAACTGACGGATATCTTGGTCAAGGGACCAAACCGATATGGATTCAAAACTACAGGGACAGGATCCGGGTGAAATAAACCATAGGGACGATTTTCGTATGACCCGGTAAACCACAGGGACGATTTATTATTATTATTATTATTATTATTATTATTATTATTATTATTATTATTATTATTATTATTATTATTATTATTATCATCATCATCATCATCATCATCATCATCATCATCATTATTATTATTATTATTATCATTATTATTATTATTATTATCATTATTATCATTATTATTATTATTATTATTATTATTATTATTATTATGATCATCATCATCATCATCATCATCATCATCATCATCATCAGTAGTAGTAGTAGTAGTAGTAGTAGTAGTAGTTATTTGTTATTTTTGAGAACAAAGTATAAAGCTTTCAATCATGTACCGTTGGATCGGGCTGAAATTTTTACTGGAGGTTCTCAATATATCAAGGAAGAGATCCACCGGAGGGATCTTTGATCTGAGCTATCAGTAAAAAGATAAAAATTGTCAAAGTCTGCTGCTGAAACAGGTGAAGTAATTTGAATTTTTAGGGTTTTTATGATCTCAATTGCTTGGAATTCGTGTTTACTTACATTAAATCATTATGGAAGTTGGATATACATTGATTGGTGTCTAAACTTCTTGAAAGAAAGCAGTTTTGAATGTGTATAATCGATTTTTGATGATTTTATGGTTTTAGCGACACTTTACAAGTGTTGTCTTTATACTCATATGGTTTGATGATGACACGACTTTGATTGGTACTGTTCACGGTTATTGCTGCTATTTTTGTTTCTGCTGATGACATTTGGTTCCTACTGATTGGTTCCTCCTGGTGGTTATTGTGTTCCTACTTATGGTACATATCTGATACTACAGCTGCCATTCTGGTCAAATAAAAGTACTGCTCGTTTGTATTTGTTGCTTCTGATCGATTGCTGCTGGTCGGTTCCTACTGATTGGATCATGCTATCCGGATTCTGGTGCTTTCACCCAATTCTGCTGATCGTTCTGTTTCTGCTGCCGCACTTCAATAATGCTGCTGCATTCAGTTATTTACAAACCTCATAACCAAACTTCTCTCCACACCTTTAAAATGGCAGAATCTGACAATGAAAGGGATGCTGCAAACTTTCCTTATTTGATGAATGATGAGTACGAGGTTTGGGCTATGAAAATGGAACACTGGATCACGAATAATGATATGAATATCTGGAAGGTGATTCAAAATGGCAACAGCATGAAAAGGATTGGAAGAGATCGCGATGGAAAAGTCATTATTCTTCCTCTAACGACTGTAGATGAACACATTGAAGTTCAGATGGAATCAAAGGCAAGAACTACCTTGCTTCAATCTATTCCTGTTGATCATGTAGCAGATTTCCATTATATGGATAATGCAAGAGATATATGGAATGCAATCAAAGCAAGGTATGGTGGAAAGGCTGAATCCAAGAAGATGAGTAAGGAAGCTTGTACTATCAGTGATGCTGGAGAATTTGCACTCATGGGTGTCATTCCTAAGGTACATAACTGCCCTTTTTGTTGTGTCAATAAGTATAATGATATTAAAATGCAGTATAATGAACTTAATGAACAAAATAGTGGATACTATATACAGGTACAAGCCTATAAAGGTGCAATTAAAACATTAGAACAACAAAAGGTTTGATACCAATTGTAGAAGATCGTTTAAGCCCTTATCTAGGATAATAACAATGATTGAACAAACACAGCGGAATAATAAAGAACAAAATCAAAGTTATGAACAAGGTTTTCTAATAAACAACGATCCTTTATGGATCTGTATTACTTACACCTAAAAATGTTTTTCAAGATGTGTAAATAAACATAAGCCGTATGTTCCTTTTATACACAAGGAACCATAATTCGGCCATAAATAGAAAATCAATGCATATCACTAACTCTAACAACTTTCTAATAATACTAATAGCAGTAATGACTCTATGTCATTTAAATAATTCCTAACACTTTTGCAAGTTGGTCCTCTTCCTGTTGGCAACCATGCATGGGTGAAGCGGCATGTAACTCTTTGCAGACCTGTGTGCATGAGAGAGAGAAAAAATTCGGCCAAATCGAATTTCTTAGTTTCATATTTGTGTTTGTGGGTGTTGGCTTATTGATTCCCTCTAGGGTGTTTGATCTAATGTCTAAAAGATATGGTTGATTAGAAGTGAAGTAATTGCTTTGTGATTTACTGATTTCATTTAAACAAATTATGCTAATAAGGTGAAGGTTGGGATACTCTTGATAACGGTGATTGATACGTGGGAATCGCATCAGGCTTTACCTCTCGAGGGATCTCGAGAAGCTTACAACCCCCACCAGGCAGTGTACCTGATCGTTGTAATATAGTATAGTGACAAGTACCGGGGGATTGATCGTTCAACTCAGGAATAGTGTCGCTAGGATTAGAAAGTCTCCTAAACTAAGTCTAGAGGTGAGGGATGATTCTTTTTGTATTTTTATATTTTATAAAAGCGATTAAAATCTCAGATTTTGGAAGAGTGGGCGGAATTAGTTGCTAGCCAACTAACCCAAATAACTAAAGATGCAATCAAAATAAAATAACAAAAATGAAAATAAAGCTAATTATACTAATTTGGTTTAAACAATGATGGGAAAAGTTGTGTTACTTAGGTTTCATTACTCCCTAGATATCTTTTACAGGTTGATAGCTTGTTACAATTGCATGGATGACGGGTCATATTCCTTAATACTAGTCGTAGGGCCGTGTACAATATTCCCTAATTCTATAGGATCCTACTTTACTCCTATGTCGAGCCATTAGAAGCTCCTAACATGGGATCATTAGAATTCTCCTACGCATTAAATAAAACCGAAAATCGTAGTACACCTCCGATCATGTTTCTTAAGACATTCAAGCAAGTTACCAATGGAAGTCTGCCAGTTTTCTTAAGCCTAACATCGAATACAATCATCCATAACAACTATAAACAAACAATCAACTCATAATTAACATCTAGGTTTCAATACATCTAAGCAAACACAAAAGAAATCTAGCCGAGCATGTTAAATTGAAGACAAGCGTAAGATATATTCAAACAACACATAGACATGTTGAATGAATTGAAAGAGTACTTATCTTTAATAGAACATGAAAGATTCAAAGGGTTGAAACCCTTGAAAAAGCTGGAAAATTCGGCCTAGGGTTTTTCCCTCAAAGTTGCACACTAATGAATGAAATTTGGAAAACTATATATAGATTCTACAGGGTGACAGCGTCAATAAGGAATTTTTGACGCCGTCAACTCGCTGTCTTAATAAAAATCGTATTGCCTAGATCTGATTTTGACGCCGTCATGTAGGAATTTCTTCTAGGCCGTCACTAACAAATGGACCATGACGGCCTAGGTGACGCCGTCATCTCCTATGCTTGAAAACACTCAGGACCGTCACGTGTATCTTCCACTTCCACCTCTTTTGTAGATCTTGACGTCGTCACTTGGAGACTCTTGACGCCGTCAGGTACTGTTCACAGCAAGAAAAATTGAGACTTTGCCGTTTTCTTCACTTTTATGCTCCAAAAACGTCAAAAATGCTTCCTTTTCCAGATTTCTCTCCAAAAGTACCTAAAATGACAAAAGGAACGATTTAAGGCAATATTTGATCAAATAATCATGAATCCGGGCTTAAATGACCCCTTAAAAGTGGTTCACTTTTCGCCTCATCAGTGATGAGGTTCAAGGTGTATTTGTAGTGATATTGGCACATGCAAGTTTAAAACCATTCGTAGATTCACATCTTACATATCTATATGGCGTTCTTAGACTTTTTTTTTGTCTATTGTCATCCTCCCTTTCCTAATATTGGAGTTGTTTAACGTTTATGTATTATAAGTATGTATTTATTGTTTGTAACGATATGTGATTATAAGTATGTTTAATTTGCTTTGTGTTGTTTTGATGATCGTACACATACTGACGTTGATTGATGGGACAAATTTGATTCGAACCGTGATAGGGAGACTCCGTTTACCTTTACTCTTAGTCAAGGTGAGGATTAACAAATCACCATCCAGGTTCTTACTAATCACCTTTTGTATCTTGGAATATAGATACGCAAGCTAGGTAAATATTTGTTCTTTTGATTGCATGCTAATTTTTTAATTGTATTTTTCAATCATACCAACGCATATTAACTAAGTTATGTTTATGTAGCTTCAGCAACTTGATAGTCGAAGCACCTTTTGTGATACAAGCACGGTCTCTCTAATAATTTAGAGAGAATGAAAACTTAAAATTAAGTACGTTGGTGCTAAAAGCAAATTAGCATTTAAAAATTTGTTCTTTTCATTATGCTAATTTTTTAATTATATTTTTTAATCATACCAATGCATATTAACTAAGTTATGCTTATGCTTTTCAGCTCGATGTTGATGTTGGTTCCTCAATGATCGCTAAAAGAGTGGCAAATAGAGTTTTGAGTAGCTTCAACAAGTTGATAGTTGAAGCAGCTTTTGTGATACAGGTACATGTTCTCTACTAATTTAGAGAGAATGAACACTTAAAATTAAGTATGTTGGTGGTTAAAGCAAAAAAGCACTTAAATACAATGCTTATACAAGAAAACAAAAAAGACATTGAATGCAGGGAAACACGCCAGAAGAACTACCAAAACATCTTCTTGGGACATGTCGCGTGAGCCATATTGATATCTCGACAGCAGCTTGCATGTAGGTGTTGCAATAATTTTGATATGAAGTGCTGTTACTTCTTCAAGAGGGAATAAATACACAATATATAACAACATTAGCAATTAAATTTTTGCTTTATTAATTGTGGTTATAGGCAAAGCTGATGAGAAAATTAACCATTAGGCTACACGTATGCAGTTATGCATATTTTCATGTCTGGTAGGTCTATGTCAAAACACAGAGTCGCGAAGAGCTTGCCGTCAAGCAATCCATGCAATTGATTCCTATGACTTCTTTTATGTCGTAACCTTGCTTTTTGTGATTTTACATTATGTAGTCGTTGAGCGTTGATATAAAATATTATGACGATAATAGATAACTATAAGCTAATTTGTTTTTGTATCTGTGGGTTAAGTAGTACGATATGAATGATTCAATTAATGTAAAAACAATATATGTAATCGAAATTGCTAATATTCTTAATATAAATTTTTTCACATGTTGACTAATTTTGCTCATTCAAATCCATCCTATTTTTGCCACTCATTATTTGGGGATATTGTTTCTTCAGACTCCTAACTAGAGAAAATAAGGATATACATATGAATAGAGAAAATAAGCTTGTCAATGTATCTTTGTAAAAACAATATGTGCAATGGAAATTTCTAATAATCTTAATATAAAACTTTCCACATGTTGACTAATTGTTGTCATTTAAAGCCATATTATTTTTGCCACTCATTATGTGTGAGCATTGTTTCGTCATTAATGTGGATAAAGTATTTAATTATAATATGTATCATTATTTTGTGATCGTAATGTGACTTTGCACTAAAATCATGCGATCTGTTTATAAATGATATGAGAATGTTCAAAAGAGCAAAATCAACTGATGATTGAATATATGATGGAAGGTCAAATGAGTGATATCTTATAAACAATAATCTCACTACTAACATATATATCAATTTATATGTTATGCATTTAACTTTTAATTAACATGTATTAACCGATCTGCAATAAATTTTGTAAAAAGTATTCTATAATTTCAAATAAATAACATACACTTTTCCTAAAATATTTAAGAAAAAGTAAACATCAAAATTTAAAATAAAGTATATTATAGCTATTAAAAAATTTAAAATCTGTACCACATATAAAACTATATAATATCTTAAACTATTTAAAAGTGTTGAGATAATTTAAGAAAAAACAAACACGTTATAAAGAAGAGAAATTTAAGAAATAACAAACACGTCTTAAAGATGGGAAATTTAAAAAAAGACAAACACACTTTAAAGAAAAGAAATCGAATAAACAACAAACACGTTTTAAAGAAGACAAATTTAAGAAACAACAAACACATTTTAAAAAAGAAAAATTGAAGAAACAGCAAACAAGTTTTAAAGAAGAGACATTTAAAAAACAACAAATACATTTTAAAGAAGAAAATTTTAAGAAACAACTAACACACTGTAAAGAAAAGAAAATTAAGAAACAAAAAAATATTTTAAAAGATAAAAATATTAAGAAACAACAAACGCGTTTTAAAGAAGAGAAACCAGAGAAATTACAAACACGTTTTAAAGAAGAGAAATCTACAAAAACAATAAGTAAGTTTTAAAATAGAAATTTAAGAAACAATAGACACATTTTAAAGAAGAAAACTTTAAGAAACAACAAACATGTTTTAAAGAAAATAATTTAAAAAAACAATAAACACGTTTTAAAGAAAAAGAAGTTTAAGAAACAACAAACACGTTTTAATGAAGTGAAAGAAGAGAAATTTAAGAAACAAAAAACACATGTTAAAGTAGAGAAATTCAAGAAAAAAAAACAAGTTTTTAAAGAAGAGAAACCTAAAAAAAATACAAACACGTTCTAAAAAATATAAATAAAAAGAAACAACAAACACGCCTTAAGGAAGAGAAATTTAATTAAAACAAACATCGTTTAAAATATAGATAATTTAATAAACACGTTCTAAAGAAGGGAAATTTTAGAAACAACAAACACGTTTTAAAAAGGAGAAATCTAAAAAATAACAAACACATTCTAAAGTATGAGTTATTATATTTAGAAGCTAGACTAATTACCGCAAAATGTTTAAAGACAAACTAGTTGTTTTGACTATTTTAAAGGTGCTACATACATTGTAGGATGGTAGACCTATTAAGGAAGAAATTGCATGCCCAATTTTTCAAGTTAATCGCATTTGGCGGATAGTCCATCATTTACGTAGTAGGATACACTATTTAGTGCATAAGTAATTGTTATGTATAGACATTCAAAGGTGTAGGAAAGTTAAAAGCACAATAATTGTTTTCACTGGATATGAAACATTTACAATGTTGTCAAATTCAGTGGGAGTATTGTGTACTTATTACTGAATAAGGAATTATTGTAATGATCTTTAATTCGGTGGGAGTTACAAGCTTTGACATCTTGGTAGCTAAAGATAATTACTTTTCAAGTATAGACACTCATACTTTTAAGGATAGTCTTGTACGTTTCCTTACTAGACATTATTGTTCTATAACTACTCGTTATGCTAAAATCTATGACACAATCATATTGACTACATAAACAAATGCATGGCGTGTTGTTTATCAACTATATGAGGTTGTTCCATGCACAAGTGGGAGAAATGTTATCTTTAATGTGTGCAAGAAACAACTCATAAAGATATGATTTAATGGATTCTCTTGACTAAAAGATAAGAGAATAACGTTCTAATATGAATTATACTAATCTATTCAAGAAACACTTGGTGTTACAATTTATGTTATGTGAGAGCTTAGCTAGATTGCAACAACAAGGTAAATTTCATATTTTCATTACTAGCAGATCAACTGATGTAATGGAACTATGAGAATTTGCAGTTTCTAAATTAGATACCTATTAGAACATGTGTCAATATAATATCAAGACTACTTTAATTTGTATATTTATGAATTCATGGAATGACATAAATTAATAAAGTAATCTAATGCTGCTTCAATCTGAATATTTATGTGTTCTTGGAATGACATAAACAAATGAAGAAATAATGTTATTTACATTATTGTGAAATAATATATTAACTTGAAATTACTATTGAAACCAAAAGATGGTGTTCATAATTACTTTAGTTAAACATGTTTATGTTTCATTGTAAAGATATAAACATAAAGTCTTTTAATTATTACAAGACTTATAATAAAGTAAGACGTTATCTTATCATGTTTTTTAATTAAGACATATACATGAAGTTATTAAATTGTTAAATGACTTATAACGTATAGTGAGATTATAACAGTTTATGCTTTCTTGTAGAGAAATAGATATGAAGTGACTTTGTCAAAAGCACTTGTGTTATAAAGCATGTAATTGGCATGAAAATACTATTATACCATTAAAATGGCTTAGTTGGTAAATAGACAAACCAAAAGGAAAAATGGTTATCTTAAATATTGTTAGATTGTCTTACAATATTAATACTAATGAAATACCAAATGTTTATGGTATGTTTAGTTAGGGAAATCAAACTCTAGTTATATTGTTTAATTAAAGATAACTATGACTTGTTTTCTTCCAAAAGTTATCAAGGTTAGAATATTGAGTATGACTTGGACATACTTAATAAACCTCTAACATAGAAGATTAATAAGACATTATCATATGATGGAATGTGATGAATCACATTAAGTCTTAAATTGAAGTTCTAAATTTGTTTAACTGCTTATGAAGAGGTTATTAACAAAGTAAAGTCAGGAACTGTCAGTATGTATTTGTAATATCCCAAAAGAGAACATTGTATTGTTGCTTTATTTGCTAAGTATTTAAAGATATTCTTTAAATTACTAAAAGCAAGTGGGAGTTTTGATCTTTAAAAGATAAAATTACAAGATACATAATCTTCTAAAATACACTAGTAAATATCATGATGAAGTTTGACATTTAAATGTTAAATCTCAAGATGATGATAAAGTTTGATATTTAAATGTTAAATATCAAGATGATGAAATTCTCATCCATAGAATAGCAAAATATCTCAGATATTTAATTAATATGTTGAGGGCTATGATTTACAGGATTATTGTAAACCTGATAATCATTATGATACATTACCAAATATGAAATTGGGTAAAGTACACATGATATGAATGATTAAGATACTGTCCATAAAAGATAATCAATTTTAGAAACTTGGTTTATCCTAATAGTTAGACTAGAAAATGAAGATGAGTTTCTTCAAAGATAAGGTAACCATTGTGGTTTAAATCTTTATATAGAAATCATATGGACAATGTTGTACACGTATTTAATGTATGTCTTATGACAAAATTATTAATCATAATTAAGCAATTAACTGTGATTGAATATTCTATTCTAAACACATTAAATATATAAAGATTATGATTGTCATATTTATGAAATTGACAATGGAATATCAAAAGTCTTTCTTGAGTGATTACTTGAGCGAGGACGATAAGTAATCAAAAGGAGTTTATGAATTCAAATAAATCTTTGGAAGTGTACAAAGTGCAATAATCCATGGATGGATAAATGCATGCATCTAGAAGATTATTTTATGTTTAATTATTAAATCCATGTTTTGATTTATAATTGAAATAAGATAATTTTTAAGTATTCCTAAAAGCTAGTGGGAGTATTATGTCTAATTTCTTAAATCATATATGTTGTAGAACATATAAAAGGTAGCATTCCATATAAGTTAAAAGTTAAGTCTTAGTTTGGAATGAAACTTTACTTGAAAGATTTAGAAAATAAGACATACAACCTTGGAATGAATATTTATTGTTGAAACATGAGCGGTAAATGAATATAATATAACATGATATATTATTTAGAAAGTCTAAATAGATATGTATGACATGAATAAAATCTAAGTATGACTCAAAGATTTTTCATGAACATCATGTTTTGTTGTATCATGCTTGATTACAAGATGATTTGGGAATATTAATATCTAATTAAAAGGTTATTAGATAACTTGTGTAATATTCTAAAAGAATATGTTTGATTATAGAATCATATCCTAAATCTGGAACAGCTTCCAAATTCTATAGATGAACAATTTTTCAATTGTTGTAAAAATTGTCATAGCCAACAAACTTGAAAGTTTGAAGGGCATCAAACATTACACAATAGATATTAATGTTTACGGGAAATTTTTAATAGCATATTGTTGTTTGCATACAATAATGCTAATGAAATTGAGATGACACTCAATACTAGTTATGGTAAGGATTTCATCCTTGGCTATATGTACTAGTTATGCTTACTAAAAGCATAGTTGCATTATATATTAAGAGAATAAGAATACTTTAAACTTTAAAATATTTGGAAGTTTGATTATCATAAATTGGTGGTTAAGAATGTCACACATTTTATGAAATATTATATGGCATTATCAAAATAGTTGAGTATGCACATATAAGAATTTCAATAGTTGAATTCTTGAAATAAGTATTCTTAAAATTCCGATAGATCAAAGTTGGATGATTTATGCCTTGTCAACAAGTATGAATGTCATTACTTGAGACATAATTAATCAACAAGAGTTATCATGCATTGATCTATTTAGTATTTGGATAAGGGATGTTAAATAATTATTATAATAAATTTAAATACATGGTATGTTTAATTTATAATATATTGTATCCTATATTTGTATGTTTAATCCATGAATGAATGTTATTCTAAATTGTCTGTTGTCAGTTAATAATATGGGAATATTATTAAATCAAGACAAATCTGAAGGTTGGTATAATATACTTAAAGTATATTGATGCGTAGTCATGCCATTTCAGATGATATTCAATGATACCGAATATAGGACTTATCCCAACTACATGATGTTACTTTATGGATTTTGTTATTAAGTAAATCATGAGAAGTTATCCTCAGACTTGAGATGCAAGATAAGTGTCATGAATATAGTACATTTTTGTGGAACAACTTAACGCTATACGTAACTGGTAGTCATAAGGGTTGTTTTCGGAAGTGTTACAAAGTTCGTGGGTTATGCTTGTAGTCAAGATAGAATTTGTTTCTTCAAATTTAATTTTGGAGTTTAATACTGATGGGCCCCTCGTAGGGTTGGTGAGATGTATGTGTGGCCACACCCAAGATCTTTCCTGAATATGTTCAGAAGATTTGGTAATCTTAATCAATCACAAACAACGAGAAACAGAATGGTTAATTAAGGAATGACTTTAATCCATATCCTTATTAACGTGGTATTAGAAACAAAAGGATAATAATAATGAGAAATCATTAAAAGGTTTTTCCAGAAGCTTTACTCGAGATCGTACTAGAGGCATCGGCGTGTTGCAAGACGCTAATCGATGTGATCACACTATTAAGATATGTCCAAGTGGGAGCTGTTAGATTTATGAACATAAATTAATAGTCGTGTGTTAGGATCGAACTCGAGATCACGGGATTGCACATTTTACGTATGAAAAGTAAATGAGTAATAATTATATATAAATGTTATATTAATTATTAGAACGTAAACACGTAATGATCGTTAACATTTAACGGAAAAGGCTAACGACCATTAGACGAGTAAAAGGAAAGGGACTATAGATTAAAATTGGAATGTCAAGAAGGTTCCGAAAACCCTTTGAGGGTGTAGGGACGATCGGCCAAGGGATCCCACATCCCTTGGTGAAGCTTTTGTTCCAAGTTTTCTATCTTATATAAACACACAAGGTTTCATTGTTTTCTCATAACTTGAACACCTAATCTTGTGTGTTTTCTCTTCTCTTCTTATTGCAAAGGTTGACACCTCATTAAAGTTTAAGGGAGTCGATATTTGTGATTTCTAGTGTTTGTGCTCGCTTTACTTGCATAAACGTTTACTTGAAGTAGTACGTGTGTACAAGATCGTGAATCAAACACATTATTGTTTGTTTCTTGGATTTGTTCACATAAACCCTAATTAGAGTTCTTTAATTGAAGATTGCATTTGATTCTTGTCCGGGCTAGAATCACTACTGTACGTTTACTTTTATATTTGATTAATTAATTACATGTTATATAATCTTGTTATAACGCTTCCGCATATGGTTATTTGATGTGTTTGGTTTATTTATATGATTGTCATGATATTATAATTCCAACAATAACAACAAACACATTTTAAAAAAGAGAAATCTAAGAAAAAACAAGCGAGTTTTAAAGAACAGAAATCTACAATAACAATGAATATGATTCTTCTGAAGAAGATAGTGACACGGAATATGAAGTAAACAATTGGTATCGGCAAAGATATGGAAGTTGAGATATATGAATGTATTTCGTGATTTTTTTGTCTAATATTTGCTATGTACGATAATTTATGTGTAATTTTCTTCAGTTTCGGACTTATTATTTTCTCTTTCGAAACAAAGGTTGGAACAATGTGTTGCATTTTTAATTATTGACTCATCTAACTGTATTTACAATTAAATCATATTAGTATATAAAGTTTCGTACACATTCAAAACACCCTCCACTAAAATAAATAATTTCAATATTTGAAATAGCATAATCTTAAAATAAAAGTCCACATTAACAATTTAGCCAACAAATGTAGTGACGCTAGCCGCCACATTGAGGCGGGCCTGGCATCTAGTGTGATATATATAATAAAAGATTAGAACAATCACTCCTATAATTAAGGAGATAATGAGGATACAATTGAATATCAAAAGAGTACTAAATATCTCTATAGACCCTTCATGCTTTACGCATGTGTTTGTTTACAAATAAAAGTTACTCGTACAAGAATAAATAAAACTATTTGATATTTTGATAAGAACATATGCGAAAGTACAAGACCAGTTCGAAATAAATTTTTTAAAAGTGTAATGGATTTGGTGGAACTTGCATTATAAATTAGGCCCCATGTAACACACTCTATTGTCAAAACAAACCATCTTAATTCTAATGGCTAAAATTTTCCACTGCTTCATTCTTCTGTTTATCATGGCATTGTCACAAACTATTTCGATCACCCGAGCCGATTCCGCCTTTCTACAATCCGTAAAAAAGAACCCAATGAAGCTCAAAACCGAAAAACTAAGTCACTTCAAGTTTTATTGGCACGATATAGTTAGCGGTCCCAATCCTACTGCAGTCACCATTGTGCAACCTCCAGCTAGCAAAACAAAAAACCCACTCACGGGGTTCGGGCTGATTAACATGATAGATGATCCTTTAACTGAAAAACCCGAAACGGGGTCTAAGTTATTAGGGAGAGCACAAGGGTTTTATGGTGCGTCCTCACAAGAGGAAATCGGGCTTTTAATGGCTATGAACTTTGTGTTTTTAACTGGCAAGTATAACGGGAGTGCAATAACGATAATGGGCCAGAATTTTGCGACTCATAAGGTGAGGGAGATGCCGGTTATTGGAGGAAGTGGGGTTTTTCGGTTCGCTAGAGGGTATGTTCAAGCAAGTACACATACAATTGATTTGAAAACAGGAGATGCATGTGTTGAGTATAATGTTTATGTTATGCATTATTGATCTTGTTATAAGTTATGTTCACATGTTTATGGTGTATTGTGTTATACTCCGTAATGCTTAAGGTCATACCGAAAAGAGATGCTGGCATGTAAGCCATCTCCTATAATAAGAGTTTCATTGAATACAGGTACATATAGTTGCAATTGTTGGTCTTAAACGTTAAACTCCTTGTAAGCGTGAGTCATCAGCTCGTATTGACCACGTCCCCTTACCTTTTACATGGTTTTATATGTTAACGCCATTGAGGTTTCTTTCTCTTTTTACACTAATAGGTGTGTACAAGGTATACTAATCAATTAACTTGTTTATTAAAAGTGAGGTGATATCTACACGACTGATTACATTCATACATCATATACAAACTTTTTTAATCTTTCCTTCGAATTAAAGTATAAAGTTAACAAAAGCGGATCTTAAACTATATACGAAAATTGAGCATGCATCACTTTTTATGTGAGAACATGATGGTTTAAGTCATAGTGGAGTGGTTATGAACGTGTGAGAGGCCCTTTTTCATGATGTTAAAAACTTAAAACAAGTAATTCATCTCACTATCTCAGCTAACAAAGAATTTTTGACTGTTTTCAAGATAATCGTCTATGATCATTACACGAAAGTTCTTGTCGCTATAGTTAAATTCCACGTTTCGTTTCTAACTCTTTCTAAGTTACCAAGAAGGATATATATACATGCAAACACGTACGTACACTCACTGTGTGATCATCGGCTCCGTTAAAGTTAACCAACGTATGTTAGATGTATTAAAATTACGTTAGATTGTTTTTTACTTCAGCCAAATAAGTGACCATACTGTTACGGTTCTAACAGTTTGCAAGAGAAGACCCAGGAAGACTTGAAGACCCATGAACCCATGCATGCATGCTGTGTGTTTTAACTGCTGTTTGTTTGTTGGGTGAGTTAGTTATTTACTTTTTCAAAGTCATCATAGTGGTGAGGGAATAAAGGAATTCGTGGGTTATGCCCAGCTTTCCATGTGCACATGTTTTCCATTTTATTAGGTAGTGGGTTAGTAGTGAAGTCTTTGTTTGTATTTATAAGGGATTTTCTATGTTTTTTAATGTTATTCAGAAAATTACCTCAAATATTTCTCTCTAAATTTCTATCCCTTCTCTTCCTTTTTGTTTAAATCCGATCCGAACCACATCACATACATATGACACATTTCACTGGTTTAGTGACCAACTTCAGTCACAAAATACTATTGTATGTCACAAACACACAAGGGCGGAACTATGTAGGGGCAGGGGATCGGAGGGTCTTGCCCCCCCCCCCACCCCCCCAAAAAAAAAATAATAAAATAATTGTGAGTGATAGTGTAAATATTATAAGTTTTAAGTGTAATTTAGTTGAGGTTACAAACAAATTTCCAACTCGGCCTCCCAAAATAAATTCGGCCATCGCAAAAAAAATGTTCAAGTTTCGCCACTGCAAACACAGTTTCGTCTCTTACTCTTGAACTAGCTTTATTTGAATTTATATTTTTCTTTTTTATGTTTTTAATATATATATATATATATTTTTTTTTTCAACGTGTAATATTATATAGTTTTTTTCAAAGTATAGGAGTTATTTAGTTATTATACATATTATTTTGTGTTAATTCCTATTTAACAGTGCTTGACTTTTGGTCGTTTTATAACTACTTAGCATCTTCTATACCAAATCAAGAAACAAAGAAACATGTGATTGATTTTCTACAATTACCCCGATTAATAAAGGAGTTATTTTGCTTTTTTATTTCTTAATTTTATGTTTTAATTAATTGTTTGTTTTATTTATTGTATATATTATTATTATTATTATTATTATTATTATTATTATTATTATTATTATTATTATTATTATTATTATTTTTTAAAGTTTATTTCATGTTTGGACAGTTTGGTTATGACATATCTCGTTTTTGGTAGCTTATCACGAAACAGTCTTCATCCCTAGTAGTTTTTGTTTATACATCCTTATGTTTACTTGATTTTTATTAATTTGTTTGTTGATTAAAATTTATTTATTTTATTTTATTTTTTTCACCTAAAGTACCACGGTTGTTGTTGGACCTTTTGATGACGTATAGTCTATATATGGGCCACGAGCCCAAATGATAAACATTACTAAGCCCCAAAGTCACTATGCGTGGGCTATTGTCACTTGGGCCGCATCAATAATAGGAATGGGCTCACGTAAGCCCAAACCCAAATAAACTATACACGGTATAGATAAGGATATCTATCTATGGAATAGATATCCTTAACCCGGATAAGTACCACGCGTACGAAACGTAAGGAGCACGAACCCTACAAGGATTCTGCGCCTATATAAAGAATGACACAACTCTTATTCAAGGTACGATTCACAAAACCCTAAACTCTTTACGAGAACCCTAAATCGATTACTTACTCTCACGCCGGAGTCTAATCGTGGGAGACAATCCCACGATAAGCCTAACGGTGTTGTTTATTTTCTTAGTGCGCAGGTTACAAGTACTAAGAAGCGAATTGGTACGAGAGCAAAAGCCATAATCAGGAACGCCTAACTTTTGTATCAACAAGTGGCGCCATCCGTGGGACCCTACTGAGAACTAAAAACTAGAATGACGAAAAATAAGAACTCGAGCCAGCGGACTCCGCAACCAGAAAAACGTGACTCCCAGAGGAAGAATCAACAAGATTCGACCCCTAGGCAGGTTGCTGGGACAACCAGCGCACCTGGTCACCAAGAGGCAGGGATAACCCAACCTCTTCCAGCGGTAGAACTGCCTGTAAGGACTACCCAAACCACCACAATGGTCCCAAACGCTGAGGAGCTCCAACGCACTCTCTTCACTACTCCTCATCAAGCTGTACGCCCAGTGAACAACACTGTGCCACCAGGCGCACCTAACCGAGATAGGGTACCTAATACTGAGGCAGACATTCTTGCAGCAACTGAGGACACACCCAACCTAACCTTGGGAAATTTTGTATCCCAAAATTATGAAACCCTAACTGCCCTTATGCAAGAAGAGGCAAGGAGAAGGTCAAGTACGAGCCTACAAGCTCGACTCAATTTTGGTCTTGAACACGAACCATTATCACCGCGCCACCCACGAGGAAGACGCGCAGAACGTACTACCATCCACGATAGGCTGGGTACGACATCTGATTCACAGTACTCAGAAGACAGCGAGAGGCGCACTAATGTCCACTCCAGACTTGGCAGTCGAGGGATTCAAGATCGATTAGGACCTCAAAATTCACCAAGCCAAGGGTCCTCCAAATCTGGGAGTAAGAGGATTCACTACAGATTAGGGAAAAGAATATCCCCAAGTGAGAGTCCCTCAAGCTCTTCTTCTGAAAGAAATCGGCGCAAGCGCCGAAAAAGAGACTACTCTTCCTCCAGTGACTCCTCGGACAACGAGGATAGAGAAACAGGATACTGGAAGACAAGAGGAAGACGTCGCGAGGAAGAAAATGAAGATATGTCTCTTCCATGGCGTCGCCAGAAAGTTGATGCGTTTACACGACGCATCAGTGATTATTCCGACCGCAAGCGCAGGCGCATGCCCACTAACGTAAAAACATATGATGGAACAGGTGACCCTGATGATCACCTAAAAGTTTTTGAATCAGCTGCCACTATCAAAAACTGGCCACAGCCTGTGTGGTGCCATATGTTTAATTCTACGTTGGTAGGGAACGCGCGCACATGGTTCAGCAAACACCCACGCAGGAGCATCGGTGGGTTCGAGGAATTACGGAAAGCATTCCGTCTCAACTTCACCCAGAGAAAGAAGTGCGCTAAAAATCCTGTTGAACTAGCAAGAGTAAAACAGCGCCAAGGGGAATCAACCAGTGCTTTTATGGAACGCTTCAAAGATGAGTGCATACAAGTCAAAGCATGTCCTGAAATTCTAAAAATTTCAGGGTTCATGAATGGGATTAATAACCCAGAACTTATCCGAAAGCTAAATGACAAAGTTCCCCAGACTTTCGATGAGCTAACAAAGCGCACCAGATCCTTCATACAAGGAGAAGCAGCTGCTGCGGACAGCAAAAAGGGTTATTCGAACTATAGGCAGCAAGAACAGCCTAGGAGATAATCCAACGATCAGAATAACAACCGCAGTAGGAATTATCGCAGCAGAAGAGACAATGACAAGTATACCCCTCTCACAAAAACTCCGAGGGAAATATTTGTAGCAGAAGGCAAACTTCCCAAAACCTCCACCAATGCGCACCGCAGAGGAAAAGCGCATAGGGAATGGATACTGCGAGTACCATGGTCAAAAAGGCCATACAACTAACGAGTGCGTCCAGCTAAGACAACTAATTGAAAAGTTAGTAAGGGAAGGCAGAATGGACCACCTTGTAAAAAACATCAAGGAGGGAAAAGACAAACAAAGGAGCGGGGGTAACAAAGAACCCCCCAAAGAAAAAGCTGATACCATATACATGATACAGTCATGGCAGCGTAAGATAAAACAAAAAGTCAGCCAAAAATTCTCTCCAGTAAAAGAGATATCTTTCCCTACTCTAGCTGCGGACAACGCAGTTATAGAGCCTCTAACTATTGAAATACATACGGGGGGACATGATATCCACCGCATGTACATTGACGGAGGGGCATCCGCAGACATCCTGTACGATCATTGTTTCAAAAGACTGCGACCTGAAATCCAAAGTCAATTGATACCAGCAACAACATCATTGACTGGATTCACAGGAGAAAAGATTTGGCCCATGGGGCAGTTACGCTTGCTGGTGGTCGTAGGAGATGAACAACACTCAACCGCAACATGGATAAACTTCATGGTAATAAAGTCCCCCTCACCATACAATGGTATTATTGGGAGACCTGGAATATCATCCATGCGCGCTGTACCATCCACAGCGCACGGAATGCTTAAGTTTCCAGTGGAAGGAGGAGTTGTCACCCTCTATAACACAAAAGTACCACCAAAGGAATGCAACGCGGTAACAACTGAAGCAGAGAATATTCCAGAACAGCGCACAGAAAAAACACCAAACCTAAAGGTCGCTATTCACCCCGATTACCTGGACCAACAAGTTTCGATTGGTGGATCTTTATCTGACAAAGGTAAAGCAGCCGTGTGCGCACTCTTACAAAAGAACCTAGACATCTTCGCATGGGAACCAAAACACATGACAGGAGTGCCACGCTCTATCACAGAGCATAAGCTACAAATCCGACAAGGATATCCCCCAATATGACAGAAGAAGCGCGGCCAGGCTCCAGATCGTGCAAAGGCTATTCTGGAAGAAGTACATAAACTCGTAGACGCAGGAATCATGCGCGAAGTGTACTACCATGACTGGCTCTCAAACCCAGTTATGGTAAAGAAGAGCGATGGCAGTTGGAGAATGTGCGTGGACTTCACAGACCTTAACAAAGCATGTCCACAGGACTACTATCCACTGCCAGAAATAGACTGGAAGGTAGAATCCCTGTGCGGATACCCTTTCAAATGCTTCCTAGACGCATACAAAGGGTATCATCAAATTCAGATGGCAGTCGAAGATGAAGAGAAAACAGCTTTCCACACCAGTCAAGGAGTGTACTACTACACAAAAATGCCTTTTGGCTTAAAAAACGCAGGCGCAACATACCAACGATTGGTGGACACAGCTTTTGAAAAACAAGTAGGCCGCAACTTGGAGGTCGACGACCTTGTCATCAAAAGCCACACAGAGGATGAGTTGGTGCG
The DNA here is from genome assembly GCA_030686995.1 of Artemisia argyi. NCBI lineage: Eukaryota > Viridiplantae > Streptophyta > Magnoliopsida > Asterales > Asteraceae > Artemisia > Artemisia argyi. The sequence continues at coordinate 35,166,715 of CM060685.1, read as the reverse complement.
CGACATCGAGGAAACGTTCAGAACATTGGGACGAATAAACATGAAGTTAAACCCCAAGAAGTTGATGCGTGGGAATCGCAACAGGCTTTACCTCTCGAGGGATCTCGAGAAGCTTACAACCCCCACCAGGCAGTGTACCTGATCGTTGTAGTATAGTATAGTGACAAGTACCGGGGGATTGATCGTTCAGCTTAGGAATAGTGTCGCTAGGATTAGAAAGCCTAAATACTAGTTCTAAAGGTGAGGGATGATTATTTTTGTGTTTTTATATTTTTTAGAAAGCAAATTAAAATCTCGGGTTTTGGAAGATTGGGCGGAATTAGTTGCTATTCAACTAACCCAATACTAAGATGCAATCAAAATAAAATACTAGAAAAGAAAATAAACTAATTTATACTAAAGTTGTGAGCAGTTATTGGAGAAAATGTGTTTACTTAGATTTCACTACTCCCTAGATATCTTTTACACGTTAATTACTTGTTATAATTGCATGGATGACGGATCGTATTCCTTAATACCATTCATGGGGTGGCACACATAACTCCCCAATTCTATGAGCTCTTATCTCCTCCTACACCATGCCCAGCACAACTATAGGGATTGTAAACAGTGGCTCATGCATTAAATACAACCAATAAAGACCTAGTGCGCGTTGGTTCATGTTTCTTAAGACGTTCAAGCATGTTACCAATTGGAGATCTACCAGTTTTCTTAAGCCTAACATATAAATCATTCATCCAAAACAAGAATAAACAAGTAATCAACACATAATCAATACCTAGGTTTCATTAGATCTAAGCAAACACAAAATAGATCTAGCCTAGCATGATGGAATTAAGATAAGAACATGATATAGACAACCAACACATAGACATATTGATTGAATTAGAAGAACACTTATCTTGATTAATCATGCAAGGTATCAAGGGGTTGGAACCCTTGAAAAACCTGTAAAGTTACACCAAAATCGTACTTAGGGTTTCTCCCAAAATTTCTCTCTTTAAATGTGAAAAATTAGAAAACTATATATAGGAAAAGGGGTCTGACGGCGTCAAGACCAAATAGGTGACGCCGTCACCTCGCCGCCAAAACAATCCTCGGACTGCCTAGATCTACATTTGACGCCGTCAAGAACATTGCATTTCCAGGCCGTCACGACTTTAACTCTTGACGCCCTACCCTCATGACGCCGTCAAAACTCTTCTGGGTCGTCATGGACTTTTACTCTTGACGCCGTTATAATCTTCCTCTTGACGCCGTCATGCACTGTTCCCAGCATGGAAAATTAAGACTTTGGCGTTTTCTTCACTTTTATGCTCCAAAAACGTCCGAATTGCTTCCTTTTCCAGATTTCACTCCCAAAGTACCTAAAATCACAAAAGGAACGATTTAGGGCAATATTTGATCAAATAAATTCGAATTCGGCCTTAAATGACCCCCTAAAAATAGATCATTTTTCGCCTCATCAGAAGTGCACCTTTGGCGCAACCGAGGGCATGTTCCTTGGATACTTAATAGAACCTGATGGAATCAAGCCTTGTCCAGAAAAAACAAAGGCTGTTATTGATCTCCCCTCACCGCGCACACTCAAAGAAGTCCAGTCATTGAATGGAAAGTTAGCAGGGCTAAACCGTTTCTTATCTAAATCAGCAGACAAATCACTCCCTCTTTTTAAAACACTCACGAAGTGCACAAAAAAGGGAGATTTTCGCTGGACCAAAGAAGCGGAAGAAGCTTTTCAACAACTTAAACACCACCTGGCATCTCTTCCCAAACTTGTCGCACCGCGACCAGGGGAAGAGCTAATCATGTACTTATCGGCAACTCATGGAGCGGTTAGCGCAGTACTATTGACAGATAGGAACTCCGTCCAGACACCCATATACTTTGTAAGCAAAGCCCTGAAGAAGACAGAGACTAACTATAGCGTTATGGAAAAGCTGGTCTTAGCTCTAGTATTCGCAGCCAAAAGGCTGCGCGGATACTTTCAAGCGCACCCAATAGCTGTAATCACCGATCAGCCAATCTAACAAGTTATCTCTAAACCAGACGCATCAGGACGGTTACAAAAGTGGAGTGTACTATTAAGTGAATATAACATCTTATATAGACCACGCACTGCAATCAAAGGACAAATATTAGCCGATTTCATCGTGGAGAAGCCAGATAGCGATAGTCCAACATCTGCAACCAAAACAGATCTACAGGAACCCTGGATTCTGTTCGCAGATGGATCTTCATGTGTAGATAGATCAGGCGTAGGCCTTATTCTCACAAATCCAGAAGGTATGGAATTCACCTATGCGCTGCGCTTTGAATTCACAGCCACAAACAATGAGACAAAATACGAAGCCCTATTAGCCGGACTACGCATCGCAATCCAAATGGGTGTACGCAACTTGGAAGCAAATGTAGATTCTCAGCTAGTCACTAACCATGTGCTAGGTGAATATGAAGCCAAGGATGAACACATGATCCAATACCTGGAAAAGACCAAATCCTTAATCAAAAACTTTGACAGGTTCACAATAAAACAGGTGCCCAGAGGAGACAACAGGAAGGCTGATGCGCTCAGTAAAATCGCATCCACAAGCTGCGCGCACCTCTCAAAACAGGTATTGGTGGAAACCCTACAAAACAAGTCAATCTTGGAAATGGAGATATCCATAGTGATAGATGAACAAGATCCTACATGGATGACACCCATCATTGAATTCATTAGCAAGGGAATTTTACCGCAAGATCATAAGGACGCTCGAAGAGTACGGCGCACAGCGCAACGATTTAAACTACGAGACAACGTACTCTATCGACGCTCTTTCTTACAACCCTGGCTCAGATGTGTTGGACCTCTTCAAGCAGACTACGTACTCCGAGAAATCCACGCTAGATCATGTAGCATGCACTCAGGGCCGCGATCTTTGGTGGCAAGTGCTCTACGGTCGGGGTATTATTGGCCAACCATGCACCGCGACGCACGCGCTCTGATAAAGAAATGCAGCAATTGTCAAGTACATAGGCCAATCCCGCGTCGACCACAACAAGAGCTAACACCCATTACCTCACCATGGCCATTTTACAAATGGGGCATTGACATTGCGGGACCCTTTCCAGTTGCAGCAGGAGGAGTAAAGTTCCTCATCGTAGCCATAGACTACTTTACGAAGTGGATCGAAGCAAAGGCGGTGGTGAGCATCACAGGAAACTAAGTCAAACGCTTTGTCTGGGACAACATTGTCTGTCGCTTCGGACTACCGGGAGAGATTATATCAGACAACGGAAAACAATTCTGTGATAACCCATTCAAAGATTGGTGCGCGCAATTGAACATCACGCAACACTTCGCTTCAGTAAAACACCTACAAACCAATGGCTTAGTTGAGCGTGCAAACCGCAGTCTAGGGGAAGGAATAAAAGCGCGCCTTGACAGACACAAAGGAAGGTGGGTGGACGAGCTCTCGCATGTTCTATGGGCGCATCGCACCACCTTCAAAACCAGTACTGGCGACACGCCATTTTCCCTTGTCTACGGAACAGAAGCCGTCATACCAGCTGAGATAGGAATGCCAACTATACGAACAGCAGAAGTCAACGTCACAACAAATGATGAGGAACGGCGCATAGACTTGGACTTACTGGAAGAAAGGCGTGAACACGCAGCTATACGCGAAGCAAAGGCTAAGGCAAAAATGAAGAAATATTATGATGCAAAGGTCAAACATACTTCATTCAGGCCAGGAGACTTTGTATACCGTGCCAACGATGCGAGCCACGCAGAAGACACAGGCAAGCTCAGACCAAAATGGGAAGGACCTTACAAGGTCACTGATGCGCTCAGCAACGGTGCGTACAGACTGCGCGATATGGAAGGTCATGACCTAGCGCGCACTTGGAACATCTGCAATCTTAAAAGATGTTACTTTTAGGCTACGGCCATTACACAGACACCTTTGCACCCTAAGAGGTGCCCAATAAGTGTTTGTTTTTCTTTTCTTTCCTAGGAATTTTCTTTTTATTTTTTCAAAAAACTTGCAAGTATCAATAAAATGTTACGGTTTCTAACTAACTCCATAGCGTATTTCACTTTATTGCGTACATACTTATATATGCCAATATTGTTATCTTATATTTTTGCCTACATGGCGTGCATGCACTAACTAAGACCCACGAAGGCATAAAGGATGAGTAAACCTACTAATTCACTCGTTGAGTAAGAGGGTTGCAAACCCATCAACATTGGATCAAGCATCCTTGCTAAGCGCCTTACTTTTGAGACGTCTAAGTAAGTTTCACGTGCGCACCCCACGATGGGTACGCAAATATTAAGTACACCGTACAAAGCTTAGCAAATAACGAGCCAAGACACTTGGTCAAATAATAAAACTTAGCAAACAATGCAAGTATATTTCCTAAAGTCACGCACTTAACGAGCCAAGACACTTGGTCAAATAATAAAACTTAGTAAACATGGATGCAAGTATATTTTAAGTCACGCACTTAATTAACAAAAAGGTATCTTATTCAACAATTTTTTACACAAAAATTACAAGGAAAAGATACACTTCATTATTTACATAATACATATACAAAAATAGCCTACACGCTATGGCGATGCTCAGGGCTATCATCCGAGGCAGCATAACTCCCCGCCTCTTGAAGCTTTCTCAAAATCAAAGCGTCCTTAGGAGATACGGTGGGAATACTCACAGGAACCCCATCAGACCTGGGGATGTGTGCAGCGCCCACACCGCACAAAACTGCCTTGCCCTGAATGCCTCTCTTCTGGGCAGCCCTCTGCGCATGACGCTCTAGAACCTCTTTCAAGGGAATTTCCCTCTCAAAGGCAAACGGGTTGAGTATGTGGCGAGGCTGCGCAAACACAGGAACCTGCAGCTGCGATTCATCAAGCTTCAGGAAGTAATCAGGCTGTGCCTCTGAATCCTCCAAAAGGTGGCGCTCCAAGGTCAACCCCACCATAATTACCTTTATGGGGTTGTCTTGATCATGCTCCAACCGCGCAATATGAGGCAACTCCAGGACTTTCAACCCCTCCATCGCCTGCATCAACTCATCATATGCAGCCGCGTTGTAACCAGGTGCCTCTGCCAGGTCCTTGCTCAAAAGCTTAGCTTCATGAAGATCCTCCATAGCCTACGACTTTCCGCGCGCCACCGCACAGTGAACCACCTTCCCAAAGGCGTCCAACACCTCTTGGGATTCCAGGGTGCCCATAGCTGCCAGGCGCAGCCCGTGACTAATCAACCACCTACATCAAACAAGGATAACTTGTGTTAATGAAAGGCATCGCAACAAAAATATAATAAAACGAAGAAGACTAAAGAAGAAGTACCTGCGCTCCGCAATGGTCGACATTAAATGAGGATATAACTCCTCATCGTACTCTATGCTTAAGCCACGCAGCTTGTTCTCTTGCACCCGGATGATTTCCTCCATAGGCTCCTTGAACTTAGTAATACTAGCATAGTGCTCCACCTTCTTCTCCTCCAAGTACCTCACAGCCCACGTCATGTCGGACTTGTAGTGATGAAGCTGCCCGCGCGCCTGCTCCACCTCAGCCAGTGCGGACAACTTCTCATGGGTGACCTTTTCAGTGTACACCCTGGAGGACTCCACCTCCGCCTGCGCTTCCGCCAGCTGCGCACGGAGCCTAGCTATCTCCTCATCCTTCTGGGCGAGAGTACTGCTCTCCCCGACATACCTCGTCTTCAACTGAGCCACCAGCTCAGCCTGACGCGCAGCAGTCGCAACCAACTCATCCATCAGCTGCTGCGCAGGTACACCCTCATCAACCTTGGCTTTCCCCTCCTTGTTTTCATTCTGCGGAGAGGAAACCACATCCATGAAGACCCCGTCACCCTTCGTGGCATCATCCCTACAATACGTGAAGAAGATAGTTAGTACATATTACGACAAGTAATATAAAAGAAACAGAATAGAGACGCAGATACTTACAGAAATGGAGAGGCCTCTGCAGCCTTCTTATCCGCGCCAGGAGCGGATGTCTCCTCCTCCGCGGACGACTCCGCATCCCCAATCAGGTAGCGTCGTCTCTTATTAGAACCGCTACTCCCAGCCTCCCCTTTGCGCTTAATATTCTGCGCCACCTCCTCCTTCAGCACCTCCTCAGGCTTTAGGATTTCCACGCTGTCAGATGATTCAGCGCGCGCCTCCTCCTCTTGCGCCATTTCCACATCTGGCGACACGCTCTGAACATGCGTTACTTGGAGCGGCGGCATATTTTCAGGGACAACCTCCGGCAGCACTGTCAAACGACCCTCGGTCGCCTCCAGTAGTGGCTGCTCACCCTCCCTCAGAGGGCGCACTCCCACCGTTACCTGCTTTGGCTTTTCCAGCCTCACCACAGCGAATAGATCCGTCTCTGCGCACATAAACAAACAGCAAAACAGAAAGGATTAGTTACTAAATGTGCGCATATAAAAAGACTTACATATTTGAAGTAGAAGGGACGAACACCCACCCCGGCCTTCCTCATCTATGAAGGTTGGCACCTCGTCAACACCGCCGAAGTAATTGCGACTCAACCCCATGTGCACCAAAAACTCCTCCGGATAAGGGTTAATGGGTATGCGGTTGGCATCAAGAGTCTGCGCATCGGTCTGCCTATAGGAACCGGGTGCGGGGCGCCCATCCCTTGGCAAAGTATCTTGAGTATAAAACTCAAAGGGTGACGGAAAAAACACGTCATCAACCCAGACTAAATGCTCCCTCCAATTTCTAAGGGAGTCTACCTTCTCAGTGTAACACTGAAGCGCCCCCGGGTGCTTCGCAAAAGATACCCATCCATTCGACCACGTTGTGTGGTAGAAGGAGCGAAACAAGGCAATAGTCGGCTCTATCGCAAGTAAACGGCAGTTTACCTCAAAATTCGACACCTTAGCCGCACCTATACAGTGCAGCTGTGAGATGTGGAGGCGATAGTGGTTTAGCAAATCGCTCAGAAAAATAGATATCGGTACGCGGTAATTCGCTTACTCGAAGAAGCGCGTGTATAATCCTATTTTCCCTTCGGGGAAATCGGCTATACACGCGTCAACGTCTGGAGCCTCTGCATGCACATCCAGAGAAATGAAGTAGTCAGATGTAAACTGAGTAACATCATTCTCAGTCATCGCAGAGCGAAAGTCTTCTAACTGGGCAACCATTTTCATAACTCTACTAGAAAACGCACACAAAATTACCTAAGGAAACGATTATTTTCTTTGCAAAAAGTTCGCTTTTAAAAAAGTGAGCAATGGTGAGTGTGTGTTTTACTGTGTATTTTTGTAAAAAGGGGGGCGGTGACTATTATATAGGGGGTAAAAAACCCTAGATGATGTACACGTGGATCCCACTCACAAAAACGTGTGGCTAGAACCAAAACGGTACATGCACTTTTTCCCGATTTAAGAGGGACACGTGGACACAACCCCCGATTTTCGAGGTATTTCTTTGAAATATCTATGACTAGGTACATTGCACTCCAAAAATGGGCGGCAATATTTCAAAGATCTCCCGCCATGCTTACCGCTGTTGTGATTAGTCTAGCATCCGCGGCTACGAGCCGCGCACACTAGACTGGGGGGGACATGATGACGTATAGTCTATATATGGGCCACGAGCCCAAACGATAAACATTACTAAGGCCCAAAGCCACTATGCGTGGGCTATTGTCACTTGGGCCGCATCAATAATAGGAATGGGCTCACTTAAGCCCAAACCCAAATAAACTATACACGGTATAGATAAGGATATCTATCTATGGAATAGATATCCTTAACCCGGATAAGTACCACGCGTACGAAACGTAAGGAGCACGAACCCTACAAGGATTCTGCGCCTATATAAAGAATGACACAACTCTCATTCAAGGTACGATTCACAAAACCCTAAACTCTTTATGAGAACCCTAAATCGATTACTTACTCTCACGCCGGAGTCTAATCGTGGGAGACAATCCCACGATAAGCCTAACGGTGTTGTTTATTTTCTTAGTGCGCAGGTTACAAGTACTAAGAAGCGAATTGGTACGAGAGCAAGAGCCCATAATCAGGAACGCCCAACTTTTGTATCAACACCTTTCAAATTTTGTTTCAAGTAAAAAGCTTGCTTTAAGCAAGGAATACAGGAACTTTTTATGATTTTCGTGTGTCTGATGGTGGACCTGATTTTGGAATGATCAAAGGAAAAGTTTGGAAATAGTATGTTCATAAATTTGATATCAAAAAAGGTTGGGTTGTTCATTTTAATGTCATGGATGGTGGTTTTGTGGTTGTCACATAGTATGATTAGAGTAGTGCTTTTCTCTTAGCTTTGGATGATGAAGCTTATAAGTTGTCTTTGTAAATTGACACCTGATATAGCCGATTTGGACAAGTGTGTATATTTTTCGCCATTTATTATTTGACTAGCTTATAGACACGTGGAATTCACAGGGTTTTAGAAAAGGGAGTTGATACTCCCACCACATTTTTTGATGCAAATACCACAACTGTGCATTGCAGTGTTGTACGATACAATATTGTAATGCAAAAGTTGTGGTACAAGCATCAAAAAATGTGGTGGGAGTATCAGCTCCCTTTAGAAAAATGAATGTATCAGAAATTAAGCGTGTGAATATGTAAGGAAAAAAAAAGACAAACATAAAGAATTTATATTATTTTTTAATGGAATAATATGTAATAAGTGAATGATACAATAAAGAAATATGAATATAACTATTAAGCTAATAAACGTCCATGCACGCGGCCTACAATCTTTATGGTCTTGAAAAACAAATATATGTAGTGAGTGATAATTAAGTGATAAGTCAATGAACATTTCTTGAGCACCTAATGAGTGTAAAAAAAAGTGTGAGCAAAACATGGTTGTGACTGATAATTCAATGGCATAAAAGATATCGCATGTATATTGGTACGTACCTCTTGAAACATGGTCATAGACCTTGAAGAACTTCTTTGTTGAGTACATTTGTAGTAGTTTTCGATAGATTACTATCCGCATTAGAAACAACAACCTTCAAACATTTTTTGCTTGTATCACATGAAAGAGCCACATATAGTTGTCCATGTGTGAAAACAGGACGTGACAGGTACAAACCAACTCTTGAAAGTGATTGCCCTTGACTCTTGTTTATTGTCATGGCAAATGACACTTTGAAACAGGATAGTGTTTCCTTACGATCTTTAGTGGTAAACGTTTATTAGACAAAGTAATTCTCTTTGTTTTATATGATAACCTTATCTCCAAAATGTGTTATGTTAATTATTTATGCTTGAATAGAAGTTTTGTGTAGTATATGTTTAGGATGGAACAACGAAATAGATGGTCTAAGTTTTAACTCAACCAATAAGATTACAAATACGTCATTGTATTAATTGAATGGTCTACTTCAAAGAGTTGTAAAAATCCATGTTTATTAGAATAGATAGATAAAAAAATTTCGTACAGTATCGACCTGTGTATGTAGTTAAATTGGTATTTAAAATTATTGATATAGTATGAAAACAAAAAGATGGTTTAACTCACACCTAACATGTAACCTGATTAAGAACTTACTGTTTATAAGTAAATTGTTCCTATGATATAATACATGTATGTTCTACAGTTAACAGAAATGGCTTAAGTCTGGTCTCAACCTTTAATCTGTATTTATTGAGTATCAAAGACACGTCTGTTGAGGCAACATGATCAAGATCTTTTTATGTTTTAATGATGACAAATAAACCATCGAAACACATAAAATAACAAACGTTAGCTTAAAATCGCCGGAGCCAATAGCTGCTGCTGGCGCGTTGCCCGCGCGTCAACGCGCGGGTGACGCGCCAGGAGTCTGTATTGCTCCGGGCGAATTTTGAAAGTCGGCTTTCTCCTTACCCGACAAATGTGGATCTTTCAATACAGGTATGAATATATTATGTGGTTAATTGAGAACTCTCGAAACGAGTTTTGGGATTAGAGAGATCCAACTTTTAAAGCACCCATTTACGGGAAAATGCTAACTCATGTTTTCTAACTATCGCCTCTAGACAAGGCTTTTCTAAACTTAGGGAGCTTATATACTTCACGTAACATTATGTGAAAGCATTCATATGCTCATATCCCGTACTTACATCTTCTCTAATTACGTAACGGGTTTACTCCCTTATTGGTCAAACTAAGTCAAAGGTCACTTTGCATAAACGCATCCTTTCCCACTTGGGTTATGCTTTATGTTAGGAATACGTTTATTCATATGAAGACTCGGTCACCCCGAGTATAGTTTAGCATATTGTAGCTCGTAGTAGTTATCATATTAGTTAGTATGTAGTATAGAGTTAGTTAGTATTTGTGGAGTCGGGTCGGGTCTTTACCCACTGTCAGCTCGATCCACAACCCGTTTATAGGGCGTTTACTTCTTTGTATAAATACCCCTCTCTACTAGTGGAGAGGGTTAGACCTTCATTTTGGAATATAACATATCACTAGTTTTTCTCTCAAGGTTCCCTTCACTTTCTCTCTCTAACCTCTCACTAGAAACTACACATATTAATCATCCTAAACACAAAACCAACCATGTTCTTTCATTAGAGTATATTACAATTGGTATCAGAGCAAAGGTTTCATCCTAGGGATAGTATACTCACGGATTTGTTGTGTGGTTTTGGGGTTTTAGTTTGGTTCGAATGTGTTTGTGGTTCTCCTCATAGTTTGATCTCGTTCCATGTTATTCTGGTGGTTTTTCGTGTACTTTCTTGATTAATTGAGTCATTAGTTCCTAGGCTTGCGTTTGGAATAGTTGAATCTCTCATTTGGTTGGTAAAAAGTGAGATTTGGGGTGTTATTCTTACCAGCGAGTTGATACTCTCACGTAGAGAGTTGATAGGTTCTTTATAGCGAGTTGATAATAGCGTGTTGGCGTTTTGCCATTTTGGGATATAGGGACAAACCGCTACGACAGTGACAACCTTGTCTCATTATCAGCGAGTTGTCAGGTTTTGGAATCTTATGAAGCTAGCGAGTTGGTATTAGCGAGTTGAGCAGATAGCGAATTGTCAGACTAGCGACTTGACTACCAGCGAGTTGTTACACTAGCGAGTTGGTTCCATCTAGCTAGTTGATAATTACCGGTTTAATATTAGTGAGTTGCTTCTATTCAGTGAGTTGTCTACAAGCGAGTTAGTTCCAGTGTTCAGCGAGTTGGTGTTGTCAGAGGGTTGATACATTTTAGCGAGTTGTTCACTTCTAGCAAGTTAGTGCACTTGTAGCGAGTTGAACTATTTTGTGGTGAGTTGATATGTTTAAGAGACTTGGTGTGTCTAGCGAGTTGAGGGCTTAGCGAGTTGTGGTATTCTTAGTGAGTCGGTTTTGTTACATTAGTGAAACTTGTTCTCTGTTACGACTTAAGTTGTTACCACTATTTCTACAGTAACTTGACGTTGTGAGGTTAATCTTACGACTTGACTTGTTATTTTAATAGTAACTTGACGTTGTGAGACTAAACTTACGACTTGACTTGTTTTCTGTGGAGCGGTTGTAATTCGACTTGTTGCAACAAAACACAAAATACACTTGTGTTTACAACTTAGCACTAGGACTTACTCACTTTCCATAGCATGGCAAGCACTTCCTCTGATGACATTCAGGCTACAGGGTCGGACACTCGTCCTCCAATGCTGGACAGGACCGACTATGAATCATGGGCACAAAGGATTCGTCTTTACTGTTTAGGAAAGGAAAACGGGGTTAACATTTTGAAATCCATCGATGAAGGACCCTTTCAAATGGGAGTCACTAGAGACACGATTGCTGCTACTGACGACCAACCTGCTGTAGTTGGCCCCAACAGACCTCGCACCTACGATGAATTAACTGAGGAAGAAAAGAAACGCTATGATGCCGACATCAGAGCATCGAACATTGTCATTTAAGGGCTTCCTAAAGATGTCTACAAACTTATCAACTACAACACATAAGCCAAGGCAGTTTGGGATAATGTGAAAATGCTTCTTGCAGGGTCTGAGTTAACCAAAGAAAATCGTGAGTCTCAGCTATATGATGAATTTGAGCACTACAAAATGAATCCAGGTGAAAGCATCACAGACTATTATGTCAGATTTCACAAGCTGGTCAATGATATGAGAATCATCAAGATGACAATGCCCAACATTCAGCTTAACTCCAAATTCGTGAACAACATGGCACCTGAATGGGATAGGTTTGTTACAGCTGTTAAACTCAACAAAGGTCTTAGGGACACCAATTATGAACAACTCTATGCATACCTGCAACAACATGAGAAGCATGCTGCTTATGATCGGTTAATGTGAGAAAAACTCAATCCTTCAACTACGAATGACTCTCTTGCTTTCGTCTCAAATGTTCAGCAGATTAATCAATCATCAATTGATCCACCTCAACAACAACATCCTTTGCCCAGGTCCACTAATCAAGCATCAAACCCTTCTCCATCTGCCCTAAACACCCATTTGGACTCTGGGTATTCCCACACTGACATGATGATTGATAATCTTTCCAACCAAGTTTCATTTCTGGTTCAATAGTTCAGGGCAGCTCTTCCATCTACTAATAACCAACTTCGGACCTCATCCAATCCTCGTAATCAGGCAGTCATAGAGGATGGTAGAGTTGTGGTGCAAAATGTGCAAGGAAGACAGAATTTGAATCAAAGAAATGCTGGTATTGGGAATGGGAACTATAGAGTCGGTAATGCTCTTCAAGGTCAAGCCAGGCAACCTAAACGCTACAACTGTGGAGGAATAGGCCACATAGCTAGGAATTGCACTCAACCAAAGCGTCCACAAAACTCAGAATACTTCAAAGACAAGATGTTGCTAATGCAGGCACAAGAAAATGGGACTGTTTTGGATGAGGAAGCCTTACTCTTTCTGGCTGGTGATGATGGGAATACATTTGATGCTGATGTAGATGATCAACCGGTTCAAGACTTAGCACTCAATGACCCGAATATCTCCCAAGTTGAAGACTGTGATGCATTTGACTCTAATGTTGATGTCGAACCCACTGCTCAAACCATCTTCATGGCTAATCTGTCTGCAACTGTTTCCTCTCCACAACAGTCTGGATCTTCCATCACATCTGCTATATCTGAGGTACCAACTTCACTCAATCAAAATGACTCTGCCAATCCACAGAGGGTGTGTGAATTTGTACAACTCAAAGATATTGACAACACATATACCATTGATAAGGGAAATACCATATTTTCCCATATGAAAGGTATTTGAATGTCAATGGACTGCCAGTTGAACTAAGTGATGCACCTTCTGTTGATCTTCGTGAACATGAGCTGCATGAGCACACTATATACAACCCTGATGATTCCTTGCCCACTAGATTTAACATCCTTAAGGATCAAGTGACTATATACGAACAGCGGGCTAAATTTGATCTTAATGAACGTGAGCAAAAAATGGAATGGCAAATGCGTGCTTACATAACTGAAAATAGTTCCAAGCAAGAAACATCGAAAAGGGAGTTAATGTCTTTGAAAAAACAATTGGATCAAACTGTTAAACAAAAACAGGAAATTCTAAAGGGGTTAACCTCGCTCAAACATGATTACAAAGACAAAGAAACAAAACTTTTAAATGATGTTTCTAATCTTAAGATGTTGAAAAATAAACTGGAAGAAAAGTTGTACACGCAAGGCCAAACCATCCAATCTGCTCAAATGATGCAGAACCGTAGGAAATTAAGAGATGAATTTAGTGAACAGGATGCCTCTAAACCTAAAGTCAACTTCCTTAGAAATGGTATAGGTGCTCAACCCGCATTATATGATGCAAACATTATGTTTGAGCCTGACCATGCCCCTCCTGATGTGAGGTCCTATGACGAAATTGATGAAATGGAAGATAGGACTAGAGAAAAACTAGCTAAGCAATTAAAGGATCCCGTGTGTATTCCTAATAATATTGTCTTTCACTATGATTATACTGATGATAATCATTCAGCTATTTTTGTCCCTCAAAAGAAAATCCTTCCTGAAAAAGTTTTTTGGAATGTTGATATTGAGAAAATGAAAGCTGAAAGACTTGTGGGTAACACACGAACTATTTTTAGGATTGCTGATCCGACCATTTATCCTCTGAACACTCCCATGCACCTTGTACCATTTACTCTTCCCACACAGTGTAATACTCTTATTGGATTATATGTACTAGGTCAAATGTTTAATGATTTTGAGAAAACATGTAAAAAGAGAATTACACCAACTGGGATTACTGAAGGGGAAAGGGGATTTGAACAAACAAAACGATGTTACCTAACTGAAGTCATGCCATTTTTCAATCTTCTTAAAGAACACTTTCAGGGCCTTAAAAAGACAATAAATGATGATGTAACTGATATGAAAAAGATCTTCAAAGATGTGGAAAATGAGGGTAAACAATTGGCAATTGATCTCAAATATAGTGAAATTGACAGGAAAAACATTATTATTATGAATGAAAACTTGATTGCTAATTGCATTGCTCAAGATGTTTTCTACACTGTCACCGCCTCTGCATTATCTGCTCAAAAATTTCATGAAATGTCGGTTGCGTTGAATGTATTTCAGAATCGTGTGATTGAGCTTGAGGGGGAGAATTTAAAATTACATAATAAAATTCAAAACGACGACCATGATAACATGGTCAGGCATTTCTCAAAACTAGAAGTGGATAATCTTAATTTACAACTACAATATCAACATCTAGAAGAAAGCATAAAGATCTCAAATGCCAAGACATCTTCGGATGCTCCTGAATTTGACACATGTTTTGAATTATCCAAAAAGGATGAAGTAATTCAAGCTCACTCAAACACGATTCGGAAGTTGAGGGCCCAAATTGCACAATTAAAGTCTAACATGGGCAATGTAACCAATACCAGTCACCAAATGTCGCTAGATTCTCAAAACTTTCAGAAACAAGACATCATTAACGTATTACAACATGAAAATGAGTGGCTTTGTGCTGAAATGTCAAACGCTAAACAACGTTACAAAGAGTTATTTGAGTCTATTAAAATAACACGTGACCAAAATAATGAAAGAGTCACTTCTTTGTTAAACGAAATTGAGAATCTAAAGACCATGGTGAAAGGTAAAATTCCCGTCGTTTCATGTGACCATGCAATTTCCAATGTTCATGCTTGTAAGAAATATGCGTGCGATGCGTTGAATGTTTCTCTTCCTCTTAGGAACAATAAGTTAGTTCATAGCAACTATCTTAGATATCTTAAGGATTGCCTGGTCATACTTAGAGAAACCATTGAAGATGATAAGATACCTAAACCACTGAAAGATGTTATTGTTGGTGCATGCTTCCTCACTAATAGAGCCCAGGAATTATTAGAATACGCTATTGGATCATGCCCCAAGAATGATAACAAGTTGGATAGGTCATTTGCGTCGCACTCTAACATTGGCAACAAACAGGTTACATTTAATTATCCCCAAACCATGGCACAATCCACCACCATGATTACCGGTAAACAAGTAGCAATTAAGCATACTAATGTTCCCGTCATTGCTTCTACAGGAGTAAACGGTGTATCTAAAGCTAGCAAGTCACAGCCTAGGTGCAATACAAAGAATGGTAGGACTTTGCTGGCTAAGAGTGCACTTATGAAGGAAGTAGAAGAATCCTCTAGGAACAATAAAATTATGTTTAGTGAAAGGAATCAAGTTGAATCAAACATTTGTGTTAACAATGATGTAATTAATTCGAATTCTGGTGCTATTTGTAATACTTGTAATGAATGTTTATTTTTTGGTAATCATGATGCTTGTGTTGTGTCATTCTTAAAATCCACTATGCAATCTCCGGTCATGAATGTTTCAAGTGCGAAAAGGGTTAGACAAGTCTGGAATAAAACAGGAAAGGTGTTCACTAATGTTGGGTATCAATGGAGGCCTACTGGAAGGAAATTCACCCTAGGAGAACAGTGCCCATTGACTAGGATCACTAACTCTAAAGTCGTGCCAATTAAGAAATGGAAACCTACTGGTAGAAGGTTCCCGGTAGAAGCACTTAGTACCACTCCTGTGTCTAGTGTATCAAACTGTAAAAATTCCAGTAGTATATCCGTGACATATGATAATCCAATATTTATGTGTGCTAACCAAACGGACCCCAACTGTTTGTGGGGCTCCAGCTTTTTTAGTTATCCACCATTGTCTGGTTTCAAATGCAGGTCGTAAAAATCGTCCTTTGGTATTTGGACTCAGGCTGCTCAAAACATATGACTGGAGATCGCTCGCGGCTCAAGAATTTCATGGAAAAGTTCATCGGTACGGTCAGATTCGGGAACGGCCATTTTGGAGCTATAATGGGGTATGGTGATTACGTCTTTGGAGACAGTGTGATATCCAGAGTATACTACGTGGAGGGACTTGGACACAATCTATTTTCTGTTGGTCAATTCTGTGACTCTGATCTTGAAGTTGCCTTCAGAAAGCACACCTGTTTTGTTAGAGAATTATATGGTGTAGATCTTCTCAAAGGGAGTCGGGGCACAAATCTTTATACCATCTCCATTGAAGACATGTTGCGGTCCTCTCCAATTTGCTTGCTTTTAAAAGCCTCTAAGAACAAATCATGGTTGTGGCATCGTCGTTTAAACCATTTAAACTTCGGTACCATCAATGAGCTCACACGTAAGGATCTTGTTTGAGGCTTGCCCAGACTTAAGTATGAAAAGGATCATCTATGCTCCGCATGTCAAATGGGCAAGAGCAAAAAGCACACCCATAAACCCAAAACTGTCAATTCCATCATGGAAGTCCTACATACTCTTCACATGGATATCTGTGGACCAATGAGGGTTCAAAGTATCAACGGAAAGAAATATGTGCTAGTTATTGTTGATGATTATTCTCGCTTCACGTGGGTAAAGTTTTTACGATTAAAAGATGAAACTCTGGAGATCATCATCAAACTCATCAAGCAATTGCAAGTTCGACTCAACAAAACAGTTAGGTTCATTCGTACTGATAATGGAACGGAGTTCGTGAACAAACAACTTACTCAATTTTATGAAGGTGTCGGCATTAGTCATTAAAAGAGCATTCCATGTACTCCTCAACAAAATGGAGTTGTTGAAAGGCGTAACCGCACCTTGGTTGAAGCTGCTAGGACTATGCTCATCTTCTCCAAAGCTCCTCTGTTTCTTTGGGCTGAGGCAATTGCAACGACATGTTACACACAGAACCGATCCCTGATACATCCTCTCCACTGCAAGACTCCATATGAACTGGTTCACGGCAGAAAACCAGACCTATCGTTCTTCAAGTATTTGGCGCATTGTGCTATCCAACAAATGACAGTGAAGATCTTGGGAAACTCAAGGCCAAGGCCGACATTGGTTTCTTCGTTGGTTATGCTCCAGAACGAAAGGGGTACCGAATCTACAACAACGTACTAGAGACATAATGGAAACCATCCACGTTACATTCGATGAACTGACTGAGCAACCAGTTCCTGGACAATCAAGTTCTGGACCCCATACCTAACCTTTTGTCTCCTGGACCTATAAGCTCCGGGCTTGTACAGAATCCCACTCCTGCTAGTCCTTTTGTACCTCCTACAAGTGAATATCGGAAGAAACTGTTTGACCCAATGTTTGATGAGTACTTTGAACCTCAAAATGAGGCTGCTCCAGAAGCTACATTCATCCCACAACCAGCTGGGGTAGCAAATGGCCCACATGTTAATGCTAGGCCATCCACTTCGTTGTCATGGGATCCAGAAGCCCCCACCATCATTCATTCAGTTACCACATCTAATGGTCAATCTTCATCCGTACAACGAGTAGCAGCTATGGATAATTCGCTTGAAGTAAATCCTTTCGCTCCACCTGATGATGAGCCGTTTGTTAACATATTTGCTCCTGAATCCTCAAATGATGCAACATCCTCAGATGAATCTAACACGACTACCTCAGTTCCCTATCCTCAACCCCATGAACACCTAAGGAAATGGACTAATGATTACCCAATTGACAACATTATTGGAAATCCTTCTCGTCCGGTATCAACCCGTAAGCAGCTTGCAACCGACGCATTGTGGTGCTTCTTCAATTCTGTCCTCTCTAAAGCTGAGCCAAAAGATTTCAAGGATGCGATGTCTAAACACTCATGGTTCACTGCTATGGTTGACAAGATCCATGAGTTTGATCGACTTGAAGTGTGGGAATTAGTACCACCTCCTGATTGTGCTATGATCATTGCTCTCAAATGGATATTTAAAGTTAAACTTGATGAGCATGGAGATGTATTGAAGAACAAGGCAAGGCTAGTAGCAAAAGGATATCGTCAAGAAGAAGGAATAGACTTTGAAGAATCCTTTGCACCTGTTGCTAGAATTGAAGCCATAAGAATATTTCTGGCAAATGCTGCAAGTCAGAATATGGTGGTTTATCAAATGGATGTCAAGACTACATTCTTAAATGGCGATCTAAAAGAGGTGGTGTATGTGAGCCAACCTGAAGGATTCGTGGATCCAGAACGTCCTAACCATGTTTATCATTTGAAGAAGGCTCTTTATAGGCTTAAGCAAGCTCCTAGGGCGTGGTATGATACATTGTCAAAATTCATTCTTGCTAACAAGTTTTCCAAAGGTGCTGTTGATCCTACACTCTTTACCAGAAAGACGGGCAAAAACTTTCTTCATGTACAAATCTATGTTGATGATATCATATTTGCCTCCTCTGATCCCAAAGAGTGTGATCGTTTCTCCCAAGAGATGAGCTCTGAGTTCCAGATGTCCATGATGGGTCAAATGTCTTTCTTTCTAGGCTTGCAAGTATCTCAAAATCCCAATGGCATCTTCATCAATCAATCCAAGTATGCTAATGAAATTTTGAAGAAATTTGGATTCGAATCCTGTGACTCAGTTGATACTCCTATGATTGAAAGATCAAAACTAGATGAAGATGATGTTGGGATCCAGCTCGAACAAACCAAGTATCGAAGCATGATTGGTTCGTTAATGTATCTTACTGCTAGCAGACCGGATCTTCTGTTTGCAGTTTGCATGTGTGCTCGGTATCAATCCAAACCCACCAAGAAACACCTGGAAGTTGTCAAGAGAGTCTTTCGCTATCTTAAAGGAACAATCCACATGGCCTATGGTACCCCAAGGACACTTCTATGGCACTCACAGCCTATTCCGATGCTGACCATGCGGGATGTCAAAATACTCGTCGAAGTACATCTAGGGGTGCTCAGTTTTTGGGTAATAAGCTAGTTAGTTGGTCTTCAAAGAAACAAATGAGTACATCAATCTCCTCCACAGAGGCTGAATACATTGCCATGTCCTCGTGCTGTGCTCAGATCTTATGGATGAGATCTCAACTTTTGGACTATGGCTTCGTATGCAACAAGATTCCCATGTACTGTGACAACAAAAGTGCAATTGCACTCTGCTGCAACAATGTCCAGCACTCAAGGACTAAGCACATTGACATTCGACACCACTTCATCAGGGAGCAAGTTGAGAAAGGAATTGTGGAACTTTACTTCGTGAGGACTGAGTTCCAGCTAGCTGATATCTTCACCAAAGCACTTTCTAGGGACCGATTTCAATTCATCCTCCCTCGCCTTGGTATGAAGAGTCTCACGCCTGAGGATCTCACAAGTCTACAGGAAAATCAGGAGGAGTAAAAGGGTTGCTTCACATATATAAAAATCAGAAACTCATAAAAAAGCCAAAAATACTCTTCTCACGACATGTCTCTTGTGTAATCAATATTATGTACATTTCTAAAAATGTCATTCAATAATGACACGGAAACATACATATGCATGAGCAAGAGTTTTTCTTATTAATAATGTTTTTCTAAAACATGTCGTTTCTAAAATTATTCCTTCAAAATGGTTTGCTATTACTTCAGATAGCAACCCGGTCTTAATTCTGGGGAAAGTTCGTCGCCAAAAAGATGACTGTTCCTAACAAAGGCATGAATTACTTTACATTCGTGCCTTTTCGATCTGATGTACGCTTAAGTGCATCATTTTTGGTAAAAGAAAAGAAGTCTTCTTTGCATCTCAAATATTTTTCCTTCAATGATTCTTCGGGAAAATATTTGCTCCAAACTTGGTGGTACCATGGTTTTTGAAGATCAAACTAAGTTGCAATGTTGTTTAAAATTTGCCACTCAATCGATGCTAAAAGAATTAATACTTTGTGTAAAATGTTTAATTTTGAAATGTGTCATCGATTGAGGGGGAGAACGATTTCAAAAGCTAGATATCATCAAAACAAGATCTTTGTGCATAACTCCGGTGGATTAAGTACAATTATTATGTGTTAGTAAATGAATTTTTCATGAGTTTCTCGCTAAACTCACAATTATTTATAAACTCATCATCTCTAACACATAACATACTCCCTCAAGGTTTGAGGGGGAGCTAAAATGTCGTCTCAAAATCGGTCATTCTTAAATATGACACATCTTTCTCCCAAAACCTTTAAACTTATTTAAATCACATGGGATCACAAATCTCAATTGGTTTGAAATTTTTGATCGGGGGAGAAGATGTGATTTAAATATGAAAAACTGATTAAAACGTGATGTTTTGAACCCAAAAATATGCTCTTCCCTATGTGCTAAACTCTTTTGTATATCAATGCACATATTAAAGGGGAGCAAATGATTTGTAATAAAGGATCCTTGCATCTTAATAGTTCGAGACTCAGACTTGACTCATGAATTGACGAAACATAATTGTCTTGAATCGAAAGGACTAGTCCTGGACGGGTAATAACTTCAAGTTGGTTTAACCAGTGATGTAAGCGTGTCTCGAAAAGGACTAGTCTGTGTAGAATGTACCGTTTCGAGAAACCTTGGGTGAATTTGATCGGGCCGGGTAATAACTTCAAGCTAGTCTAACTAGTGATGTAAGCGTGTCTCGAATGCCCGGTCATGTTCACTTAAGGTAGATCAATTCAAAAAGTGCAACTCTTCCCGACATGTGCGAATTTTCAAATCAATACATATGAGCACATGTTAAGGGGGAGCATTTGAAAATGACAAAACTCTCAATGTGTTTACAAAATGTGTTTCTTAATCATAAACACGTTGAGAGAATTTTCAATGATTTGGTGTATGGCAACATAGGATAGTCATGAAGTTATAAGGTGGCTAAGGTCAGGAAAACCGTTCTATGATCCGCCAAAGCCGTAGGGATCTACCCATGGACAATACCGAATAGATAGTATTAGAAAGTCCATAGGTATGATTATGAAAAAAGGAGAAATGTGAGAATGGAGAAAGAATGGGTTGAAGAATTAAAAAGAAATGAAATGAGAAAGGGTGAAAAGAAATAGCCCTCCAATTATTCAACCTTAGGGCAGAAACTGGGTTCAATTCATAATCTACTGATGGTTGCTAAGGCAACATCGGTATTGAAGACAAGACGTCATGGACCCAGTGACGCAATGCACTAAACCTTCTAGTCACTCAAGTTCTCTTAAAAGAACTTGTTTCAGTCTCACGGGGAACCGGTGCAATCTATCAACATATCTATTAGAGATGGTTGATATTGAAGCAGGAGACCTCTCCCTAATCTCCCGCATAGGAAAACCAAATGCACTTATTGAGTCTAGAGCCTCGAGATGCATAAAAAGATCTCATAGGAACACGTGCTACTTCTACCCTGGTTGTTCAACATTAAGGACACCAGTGGTAAACTATGAGTCCTACGCAGATCTTAGCAATCTGCCAGAACATTTATGAGGGATGTTGCTATAGTAACTCCCAGTGATTGAATGGAAATCCCTGCCAGGGTCAACATCAAGCAGCCCTGAAAGCAGGTCACTTAGGTAATTCCTTGTGGATAACGCTTAGTGGTCGCGATGGTTACAAACGGTCAATAGTCGTGGAGTGATCTCCAGCGACTCACCCATTCGTTGATCTACTTAGGTAGTTCGCGTAAATCCTCTCAGGATTTACCGATTGGGAACGGTCTTGGTGAGGATTATAAGGAGTCTTCACACTATGCTGTTGACAATCTCTAATTCAAAACCTATAAGTACCGGATGATTTGTTGCTAACTGTCTACTTGCAGGAATTTCTGACGGTTGCGGTTGATTGCTGAAAAGATGCTGATCCATCAACACATGCTCACACTTCGACATCACAATCTAAGAAATCATGATCATAGATTGGGCCTCATATATGCTTCCACAACTCTGATACAGAAGATCATGATCCTGAAAAGTGTGAGCATGCCAACACAAAGGTGCTCATATCACATGGAGACATTACTGCTCAAAGATGACCCTCAGACACTCATTTGGATGATGAAGTTAAAGTTATTTCCAAAGATCATCCATCACATTGAAGGTGTCATCTAGAGTCTACCACTTAATACACAAAGATCTCACCAATGAAGAATCAAAAGACTACGAGCTACAAAGATGTCGTCAAAGACTTGAATGCTACGATTCAATATTTATTTTCTGGGGTGACCTCCCTTAGGGGGAGATTGTTAGGAATACGTTTATTCATATGAAGACTCGGTCACCCCGAGTATAGTTTAGCATATTGTAGCTCGTAGTAGTTATCATATTAGTTAGTACGTAGTATAGAGTTAGTTAGTATTTGTGGAGTCAGGTCGGGTCTTTACCCACTGTCAGCTCGATCCACAACCCGTTTTATGGGGCCTTTACTTCTTTGTATAAATACCCCTCTCCACTAGTGGAGAGGGTTGGACCTTCATTTTGGAATACAACATATCACTAGTTTTTCTCTCAAGGTTCCCTTCACTTTCTCTCTCTAACCTCTCACTAGAAACTACACCTATTAATCATCCTAAACACAAAACCAACCATGTTATTTCATTAGAGTATATTACACTTTACACCAAGACAAAACACTTAACTTGTTTGAACCAAGGTATTAGTTGAGAACGTCGAGTCGTGGAAAGTCACGAGATATGAACCTATGGATTCTCGATGTTATGTTACTTGAACTTATAAGTAACCTATGAATTTCCCAACTTATAATCTTAATTGTCTAAACATTTTCTCCTTAATGACAATTAGATTATGTCTTAATTTCTTAATCTTATTTCTACAAAAGACAAATACCACCACATCCAATCATATCCAAATCATATATTCTCTTACATAATCTCTTACACTCTTACATATTCCCGTACACACTCTACATCTCAACCATCCATTCCCTTACAACACATCTTAACCCTCCATATTCAACACATGGGAATTATTTAAAAACCAAAAGGAGGCTCCCTTTGATCTCCACCATCCAATTCAAACTAGAACACATCTCAACCATCTATCCACTCTCCTCTCTATACCGGTGGTTAGTTTAAAGGATGGGCGCTGCAACGATCGTTATCCAAAAGGACTAATGTGTAACTACTAACGGAACTCACTTAAAGCCGGTTAACACGAATGACCAAAAGTGCACGTAACAGTTCCAAATCCGGACGATCTTTGCACTCAATGAACCACAAGAACCAAACTTGCAATTTGGCCAAACCACAAGGACGATTTTTGCAATTTAATCCACGGGGTAGCGTATGAGTTTGTCTTATCTATAGTTTTGGGTCATCCTAAGTTAGACCTTATACAAGGCAGTCTTAAAAAACTTGATGCATTTAATACATAACTTTTTATATTAATATGTTTATTTCACAATTAATGCATAACTCATTTAATGAAAACAACTTTTTTTTTTTTTTTTTTTTTATCAAACACTTGTAAAACTACTAGTCTTTTTAAAAAGCTTTTGTAAAAGGTCACTTTTGCAATGCAAAAAAGTTATCAAATGACTTTTTCAAATAGTACCAAACTTTTGAAAAAACCGTGCATTGTGAATTCTCTTATGTGAGGAATTAAAATTTTAGACTTTAATTAATTATTTAAATATATAAGGCTATCTACATTGGGACGTTAAAAGTCGGTCGAAGGCAAGGGGTGACCGACTTTGAAGTCGGTCATGGCCATTGTGGTGTCTTGGTCAAATGTCGGTCGAGGAGCAAAAAATATAAACCATTGGTCGAAAATTAGACCGATTTTCACAAAACACAAAAAACAAAAAGACACAACTTTAAAGAAAAAAAACGGTCATCGACTATGGCAACTTGGTCATGTCTGGTCATCGGAGAGAGAAATCTGATGTGACAGGGGATGACCCGGGTCACCACCGTGCCCAGCCTAATAGATTGCAATGACTTTTATAAGTATGAGTATTTTACTCTTACAATATTAATCATTTTATAAATTTTTAAGTTTTAAACAAACGTTTCTTACTTTTATATGTAGTAGATAAATGAAACTACAAGATCGTGTTATGCGGACGTTCAAGCAAACAAACACTATTTTTTAGCACATTTGGTCGGTATTTGGTGTCTCCGTAGAAGAAAAGTAGCTTGCAAGGATGTGTTAGACAATGATAAAACACGTAGGTGATATGTTTCATTCATACAATATTTGTAAAGGTGAACACATAAAAAACCTAATGGACCTAACCTTACATACCGGGCTTGGGCCTATTAATCTATCATCTAATATTCCAGTAGTTCGAGCGGCGAAATCGCAAAAGCTCGAATTAAAGTAGAAAAGCTAATAAACAAGAAATTAAAGCGAAGAAATAATTGTCGATGAAGACATCTGACAGCAAGTGAAAGCAAATCTTCGAAACAGAAAGTCACGAACCGATATACCTGGAGAAACCGAAGTAATTTTTTTTTCCTTGCGTCAATAACCAGAAACAAAAATAAAGCAAATGGCTTTTGATCTCAAAGCAGCCAATGTTATCTTCATTATTGTTTTCTACACGTGTAGAAACCAAACATAAACCAATAAATATGTATTGACTATGAAGGAATTTAATGCACGAAGACAAACCAATGTATCAATTATTAATTGAAGAACAATACAGTAACTATAATAATTCAAAGTGGGATATTGATGTTTGGGATGGGTCGACGGTAACGAAAATAATTAAGGTTTAAGGGATAGTGTTTCTAGGGATTGGTGTTTTATTGAGGTGAGGGTTAGGGTTTGGTCTCTAATACCTTGTTGAACAATGATAAAACTAGTAGATGATATGTTTCATTCGTACAATATTTATAACGGTAAACACATAAAAATCATAATAGACCCAACCCCACATATCAAGTTTGGCCTACTAATCCATCATCTAATAGTGATAAGCTTTACCCATTCTCATCCGGTCTTTGTCTACTAACTAGTTTTGTAACCCGCGCGTTGCTGCAGAATTCTTTTATTGTCGTTAGCTACTTAACGTGAAGTTAGTTATCTAGGACTGACTCTGCAATTGATGTATAACATGGACCATTTATGTAAATTATGTGAGGACTAAATTTGCAATGAACCACTGAGATGAAGGACAAAGTGCATACAATTTTTTTTAAATGTTAAAGATAACGGTCGTTAGTTAACAGCCGTTAAATAACAAATGACCGTTAGTACTGTACAAATAGGACTGACTTTACAATTGATGTATAACATGAAGGACCATTTATGTAAATTATGCGAGGACTAAATTCGCAATGAACCGCTGAGATGAAGGACAAAGTGTGTACAATTTTTTTTTAAATGCTCAAGATAACGGTCGTTAATTAACAGCCGTTAAATAACTAACGACCGTTAGTACTGTTAAAAAAATAAATAAATAAATAATACTGTAGCGTCCACTGTAGCAAGCACTGTAGCTGCTACAGTAACCTCTTATCCTTTAGTATATATATAATTACTGGCATGATAATGATTTAAATGACGACCACGTATAATATTTTATCCATCTTATTTGTTTATTTAGTGGTTTTTGTCCATCAATAATTAATCATATCTATCGCTAGTGGTGTAATACTAAGGAATCGAAGAAGTTTGTAAAACATCATATTTTAATTGATTTATAAAAAAAATGTGTATAATCAGTACGATATATGAGTAAAATAATTGTTAAAATTAAGATTATGCTTAACATTCAAATTGGTAGAACCCACAATCAAGACATATTATATACGAGATCAGTTATCGACATTCAAACGCCTCGCGTACTTACATGCATGTTGATTTACTAAATTGTTTAATTAGAAATGTAAGATAATCAATATTAAACGTCTTTCAAGACATCATCAAATGACTTAGTGGGTAAGGTTATTTATTTTTTTCCCAAAAATTCCAAGGTTTAAATTTCGTCAGGTGTGTAGAGTTGATAGTTGTCGGGGACGGGTGGAAATGATGTCGGGATTAACCCAAGAAAGCCACCTAATTTTAAGTCAAAAATGCTCAACCTCCCTGGATAAGAAAAAACTCCATCCTTTTATGTGTTATTATACTTTAGTTTACATAAGAATGACATTATCTAATGTTTATCTCTGTTGGTGAAACGCCCGACACTAGAATTTATTTTAACTATCCGACTCATACGCCGTATACACTTTTTGACTTATACTGCGTATACACCTTACTAGGTGAATATGCCATATACTGCCCTTAGCGTATACACCGTGTGCATTGCAGACCAGACCTGAACTTTCTGTGACAATTTTATGCACTTTCCCACAACATCACTTGCCCATTTTCGTAAAGCTTTTCTGAAATTAGATTTCATACATACAAAACATCATTTATTTACATAAACTTCATATACACAACAAGGAAACGTAATTTGTAAAACTAGAGTGTTATGTCAAACACTCCCAAAATCAACCCATAACAACATAACTTGTTTATAAACCATAACTTGACACGTACTGACCGAAAAGCATACTATGACTGGAAAAGTAAAGACTACAATGTTTAAGGTATTTACAAGCTAAAATCAAAACGATAGTATGAGAATGCTCATTATCTTTAGCACGAGCATTAGCCGTTCCCTCAAAATTCCCTTTCTATCTTCTAGCATCTACAAGTCCCGCCTTCTTCATTTACCTACAAAATGGAAACTAACACCGGTAAGTCATAAAACTTAGTGAGTGTACAGAAATATACTAAACTTAGCATATACTAATAACTAACACAATTAAACATGACTAATAAGTCTATCTGAATTCAACTACATTATGCTAACTAGCAACTTGCTTTTAACATGACACTATTAGTCATGCTATTAATATGCGACTTACAAACAGATTCTACTGAGACTATTCATGAGATTAACATATAGTGATAACTAATCACATGATGTATTTACTATACGATATCTAATCATCTTGCTACATATAAGGAATTCCCTAGCAGACAAGTACGCTTATATACGGCCTCTTACTTGACATAAGTGCTATTTCAAGCACGGGTCCTACACGAAGGATGTCATTTCCTCAAAAGCTTATAAGTGTTACTCGAGTGCGGATTCTCCACAAAAGATGTCATTTTTACAAAGGCTTATATGCGATCCTCAAGTGCAGATTCTCCACAAAGGATGGCATGTGTGGGAGTTCCTCGTTTTGCATCTCTTAGGCACACTACATAGCTAATGGTGCGTCTCATAGGCACCCGTAATTTTTTTTTTTTTTGGTAAAAGGAGGCACCCATAACTTAACTAGTGGTGCGTTCTCTAAGTCCCCATGGCATTTCAAGCATCAACACTTCTTCTAGATGTCATAATCACACATTCTTTTTTTAAACATGTGGTTAAACATAATCATATCCAAGTTATGCGTAATATTGCTACGAAACTTGCTATTACTTCCGTAACTTGGGCGATTTTTTCCCTAACTCACCCTAATCGATTTTTATCAAATCTGCCCTAAATCCTTCAATTCTTGTACCGATTTGTTTTATCCTAGTGATCTTATCAGTGGGATACTCAATCGCTACTAGTTTTTTAAGATTTAGATCGGTTTTTGGTGAATCGTTATTAGGGTTTGTTAGGGTTTAAATCGTTTCTCTCATTCGATCTTATTATCCTTTGCTGATTACAGTCGGTGTTTTAATCGACTCTTATACATATATGGTCGAATCTTTTTCTGCTGCGCCTCGTTTTATTCCATTCGATTCCCAACTTGGGTTTCATTTTTTTTGTGCGCATGGGTTCTTATGGTGCTTAATTCAACACTTTTCTCGCTTAGGGTTTGGTGTATTTTTCGTTTTGGGATGTGTTTTGTGCTGCTGCATTACCCCTTGATGCCTAATCGAATCCCTTTGAGGGATTTGGTACTATTCGATTTGCAAGTTCCATTGGATGGTATACGGAATGCTCCTTTATGGATGCATGTTTCCTGGTATTTGTGGTTCATCCTTGTTACGTGGGTTTGGGAGAGTGACTGTCAAGTTATCTTGTTGGCCTATGGGACTGAGGTGAGGGATTTCACCCTCATCCTAAGTACTTCAACGTTTCATGCGGTTCGTGCTGCTGGGTGGATGTGGGATGTTCGCATCTCAAGTTTTATCTTGTTATTATACCTAGTTTGATACTTTGTAATTAGATAGGTTTAGTTTGTGTTTATGGCATGTCATAAACACTTGTTTATCAAGCGCCTGTGCTTGAGGTTAATGTGGTACTTCAGCCACATTCCATTGTACTTAAACGTTTTTTGGATAATATATTTACCGGGTCGTTGACCTTTTACCCAAAAAAAAAAAAAAAAAAAAAAAAAAAAAAAAAAAAAAAAATTACTTCCGTAACTCACTTTAAACTAACCTTGGGGATTTCCGAACTCCCACGATCACCTAAACATCACATGATCATCCTAGCATGATTAGGTATTATTAATCATAACATAATCATATATGGCATCATTAATCATACCCATAACATCTATAACATTATATCATCATCAATAAACCTCTTTATCTTATGGACAATCTGTAGCATTTTGCTTATTTGACTGACTTAGAACTTACTCACTTAGAACTTATATAACCTGAGACCAATTTGATTGGAAAGTACACTCAAAGAACTTCAAAAAATGGTTCTGACCTCATCAAAATTTGATGAACGGTCGATTTACTACGATTTTTCTAACACGACACATTTTCTTCAAAAGTTGTTGTCCCGATTTTATTCTTAACTAAAACCATCAAAACTCGGCATAAACCAATTAATTTCTATCACTTTTACAATCAAACCTCAACTTATAGTTTTTTTTTTAAAAAAAATCTAAATTCACTACCTTTATCTCTTTTATGACCTTGTGGCAAACACTCTATTTGACACCATAACTAGTTATTAACATAATCATGGCATAAGTTTCTGCTAAACACTTTAACACAATTTCTATCAAAATTTAACATATCATATTCCCAACATAACATCATTATTAATTTACGTATTATAAAGTATTTTAATTTATTTAATTATATGGGTCAATTCCTCAAAACCCACGAATTTTCATAACATAAACTCGTAAGTTTTAAGACCTAAACAATATGTAGACTAACCTTGAATTGAGGATTGGATACTAACAAAAATTGCTTGAGTCTTATATGTTTAACACCAAAATTCATCAAAACCCCTTTGAAACCTTCTTGGAGAAATTTGGATTAATGAAAATGGTTATGACCTTCCCTCCTAATTCTCTGTGGCATGCACGGCCCTATACACGTGTTAGACAATGAGGCTTATTTGCTGGACTTTGAGGATTATAAGCCAATAATGGCAGTTTAGTAATTTTTTCAATAACTCTAGTTTTGCACCGTTAATCTCTGTCGTTAAGTCAATTGCACCGGAGGTCTTTTTCCATTAAGTATTTGTATTCTTAGTCCCCTTTCTGATAAACACAAACTATATTAATTCTCTAAAGCCTCAAGTGCATTATTTATAACAAAAACATAAATTTCAGGATATTATGGTTGAAAAAGGTAATTTTGAAGTATATCAAACATACTTTTTGTGATGGCAATTTTTTTATAAATATATTTTGCCGGGCGGAGACTTTGATACTTTTTGTGATGGCAATTTTTTTATAAATATATTTTGCCGGGCGGAGACTTTGATACTTTTTGTAATGACAATTTTTTTATAAATATATTTTGCCGGTTGGAAGCCCTTTACCTCAAATTTTATTTTATTTATTTATTTTAATAAAATTAATAAAATTATACTGTATTACAGTAATATTTTAATATGTGATTATTGTCTGTACAAGATGAACAACGTCAATAACGAAAAGAAAATGGTAATACATAACACAAGCTCAAATAAATATATCACGTTCTCACAATACCTTCTAAGGGAAAATTTGTTCATTGTACATACCTCTTTATAACGAGAAGTGATGTTGGCTTTAAGAAACCCTAAAAAAAGAGCAGGAAGAAAAAAGTTGAAGGAAACACGACACCTAATATACCGAGTAGTGAGAGTAAGAAGTCTTGTAAATGTGTATGTGAGATGAGACATCCGATAACACAATCCAGAGTGTGGCCATCGGTACAATCTCTACTGCTGAAATGGCAGCCAGAGCACATGACATGGCAGTTTTAGCAATCTGGGGTCGATCCGCGTGTTTAAATTTTAATGATTCCGTATGGCGTCCAGTCCCTAACCCTAGTGCAAATTAAAAATATATCCTTATTTGACTTGAGCTCTATACAAGGGAGAAAAGGGAAACATATAATACTGTCTCCAGCCCTACCGTATGTGGTGACGGTAGCATACGCCATACGAAGTCAGCAAAATTTAAACATGCAGATCGACCCCTCACTGCTAAAACTGTTACGTCATGCGCCCTAGCTGCCATGCATGTGAGCAGTGTCATGTGTACGAAGCGACACTCAAGATTGCGTTATCGGATGTCTAACCTCACATACCCATTTACTAAACTTCCTACTCCTTGCAACTCGATATATTGGGTGTCGTGTCTCCTTAAACTTTTTTTCTTCCTGCTCTTTTCTTAGGGTTTTGTGAAGCCAACATCACTTCTGGTTGTAAAGAGGTTTGTACAACGAACAAATTTGTTTGCCCTAAAGAAGGTATTGTGAAATTATTATTTGTTGAATTTTGAATAATTTATATGCAACTTGCAAGTAGTGCTTGATATTTATACATGTAAATAGATGTGTACGTGTGAAGAGTGGTAGAGGAAGCCACGTACAAGTGTGTTACGTGCGAGTGTGTGAGCGAGAATGTGAGATATTTATAAGAGCTTGTGTGAGGTGTCTATAAGATATTTATAAGAGCTCGTGAAAGATATTTATGAGAGCTAGTTACTAGTGAGCGAGAACGTGAGAAATCTATGCTTTTGTTGTCATATTTAAAGCTTTTCTTAGTCCGAGGATAATCAACTGTTTGCTCAACTTGAAATTTAATTATAGTAAAACAATTTAGTATCAATAGTTTTGTACTTTTGTATTTGGCTGGTATTAGTTCACATTACGAACTTTTAACTCTTCTGGAAATAATTTGAAATGGTCAATGATATATAAGTTTTCAATATATGTTGATATGTCTTCACGAGTACTAAAGTTCTAAAAATTATAAATTATGTTGTCTTCACTAAAAGGCTTGGAACTTAACAAATGTGGTTGTGTAAGATGTTCACGACGAATAAACTTACACTATGTTCTCAAGTTTTGATTTTGGGTGCAAAGTGAGTGAAAAGAACAAAAATAAAATATGTGTTCTTAAGTTTTTTTTAGAGTGAAAATGAAAGTAAAAGTGATGAAAGTAATGAGTTTTCTTTAAGAGCACTTTTCATCCTATTTGTGAGATGAAAATGACGTAAAGATGATGTTTATTATTTAAATTACTTAATTGTCCCGATAACTTTATTAATTTATTTCCTTATTATGAAAACATTATTGTAAAAATAACATATTTATTTATTTCTTTCCTATTATTATTGTACAACTTGAGAACACATATATGGAAATACACTTTCTTTCTTCACTTCCAGTTTTTTTTTTTTTTTTTTTTATTTAACTTTTCTTTACTTTCTTTTTCTTTTTCAAAAAAACTTGAGAACAAAGTGTTAGTGGTAATGCAGATGAATTGTAATTGGTCATGAGACTTTTAATTGTAATGTGAATTATTTTATGAATAAATATATATAGTCAATTAGTTATTATAATTTAAAATAAAAATATAACAATAATAAATTATTTAATAATATATATATATATATATATATATATATATATATATATATATATATATATATATATATATATATATATATATATATATATATATATATATATATATATCACTTCTCCCCGAACAACAATCCCGGATTTAATATATATATATATATATATATATATATATATATATATATATATAGGTTGGTTCTTGAAAAAAGTACCATTTGATGGAAAAGTGAGAAAAGTGTACAAATCACCCCCCACACTTTCCTCTTCCTGTTTTTTCCCAACTCAAGGGGCCTTATTGTAACTTTTTATATTTTTTAAGGGTAAGATTTGTAAATTCATCCCCTTTCCTCTTCTTTTTTGATCTATTTTTGTATTATAGTTGTTTAAGGATCTAAACAAGCGTTCTATTATATACGAAATTATATACGAAATGATTTCTTTTTTTCGAGTTGTTTAGATGTATATTGGATAAAAAGATTTCTAAAATGGAGCCCAAAAGCTTTTTGCTATAAGAAAACTTGTAATTTCAGATTCTGCAATGTTAAATCAGCTTATTAATGTACAACAATGTCATCAACAAATTAAAAATACTTTTACACATATATTAGAAATTGATCCTACCAAACGTATTATACAAGTACAAAAAATATACATAGCACATCTGACAAACAAAACATCTCAATGTACAAGCATAATGAGATTTGATTCGACTCGAATACAAATCGGAGAGATCCAATCATGACTTTCCTGTTCTTTTGGTGACGGATCTGAGGAAGACAGGAACTAACACTACTACAAAAAAAGGCATAGAGCCCGGTTGAAAAGGTGCATAGAGCCCGGTTTTGCATGAGGGCACAAAGGGGGAGGGACTCTATTCGTAAATCAAATAGAGTCCGGTTTAGAAAACGGGCTCTATTACCTATTATAGAGCCCGGTTTTATATCAAAGAACATGGCTCTATGTGAATAAAAATAATTAAAAAAAAATCCTTCCAGACATGAAATCGAATTCCTTTTTACAAAATGAACATTATATTGATTCATATAAAGAAGATTGACTCATATTACAAGTTACTTTCTATTGATACATCAAGATTAATCTTGCGACTGCTTTTTGCAAACACCACAAATGAAAAAGCTACAAGCTCTAAACTACAAAAGATATGGGGTTGATCAAACTGATGCATTGCCGCATTGCCCTCGAGTAACCTGACCGAAAGATATGGGGTTGATCAAATCGATGACGTCTCAAATCCGTCTTTATATAGTGAAAGCACACCAGATGACAAATACATAATAAGTCCTTACTTTACCCATCCTAGTACACCCTCTAAACTACAAAAGCAACTGGCAAAACACCACATCGACCACCTGCACAAACTAAAACAAACTTAATATAGGATGCAAATCACATTTATCTGTAAGCTTTTACAATACGATAGATCATCTAACCTTACTATGCGACTTGTAAATAAAACATGTAATATAAGAGCATAACTTAAACTCCTATTGGATTGTTCAAGCACACATCAGTTACAAGATAGAAAAATTAATATCACTTCCACTCAAGTTTATGCTTCAGCTACAACACATCTATGGTATATGCTTGTGTGCCTGAAGATCTCTATACCTTTTAGCAAGACCATAAACTATCATGTAAACCTGTTGACATATAAAAAAATGCAGAAATATATAAATTACTAAATGAAGATATATTATTAGAAGAGTACCTGATTTGCTTTCCGTCCTAGACTCATTAAAAAGTTTTTCGGCTTTATATCATGGTGAAGAAAACCTCTTGAATGCATATCTCGACTATGTTTACCTACAAATGAAACAATAGTACAAAGTTTTAGTGTTGATATGATACATTTAATCAATGTTCTCGTTACACAAAGGTGCTGATCTTCAAGCATTAAAACTGTTTTCAAAGTGGATTTCAACCATTTAATTATTTAATTAAAACATGCCACTCGTAGTCGTAACCAAGCTAACTAGACATTTTTACTCATAACAAAAACTGATGGTTGAATATCTTCCCGTAACCAAGAATATTTAAAGCACGGGTTGCGTCAAAGATTAATTGAGTCGCGACTACATCACAGGATACCATCACGACTACACCAATAGCATCACGGGAAAGACACAACATGGCGGCTGCAAGAGCTGTTTCATAGAACTTTTGTTGCGCCATGGCATTTTATTGCTTGGTTGAGAATACCATAAACATATGACAGTTAGCAATTAAAAAAGCTTATCGCAAATAGCATAAAACATATTACACCATGTATCTACCTTTGCTAATGCATTAATAAAAAAGAACAGATCATGTAGCAATAGTTAAAGTAACAAACACATTCTTACTTAGCTGTAACAAGTTCCAACTAAACCTATATAAAAGATTAGTATAAATACCACAAACACATTTCTACTTTAGCTGTAACAAGTTACAAAACTTGCAAAACATGAGTAACCCATCAACAATTATGCCAAAAACTATCACTAAGTTCCAATAAAGCATCAAAGTAACACTACACACAGTCTATACATATATCTAATAAAACAATAAACCTAAAACTAACTCTAAGTTACCAAGATGCCAATGATGCATATGGTTTGTGTTTGTAACCAAAAAAACCCAATACTTTCTTAAACAATAAACCATAAGAAATTACAAAAACACTTCAAAACCATTAAATATTCATAACCTCTGCAACTCCAACATACAACAACTTTAATTTTGACTAAAAAGCAAATAATGAAATTAACACAACTAGACTGAAATTCGACACACACACCTACAAAATTGATAATTAATTAGGATTTAGGAGGAGAGGAGATGACTCGCCGTGAACATAAATTGAGAAGGGACACTGACGGCTATGGTGTTGTGAGGAAGGTATGGGGTATTAGGGTACAAGTTTGTGTGAGATCTAATCTTATTGAAAATTTCAGAAAGTTAAAAAGACCTCCGAAAATTTTGAGAAAGATAAAAAGTCCGCCCAAAATGTATGATGTTAGTTCCCGGTTTGTTGAAAAGCATCTGGGCTTTATAATATAGAGCAGGGTTTTGTGGTAGGAAACAGGGCTCTAAGGGTTTGAGACATAAAGCCCGGTGTTTTAAGTGAAAACATGGCTTTATAGTAGAGAATAGAGCCCCTTTTTTAAGCCAGAAACATGGCTCTTTGAGTTTTACTCATAGAACCCGGTTCTTTGTGTTACAACATGGCTCTATGCCCTTTTAAAAAGACTGGGATCACTTTAGAACCCGTTTTTCACAAGAATGGGGCTCTATTATGGGGGCTCTATGTTCATTTGTGTAGTAGTGTAAGCGAAAGATATCAGCGGTGGTTCGTATCAGTTCTTGTCTCTCTCTCCTGCTAAGACTCTTCCCACGAGCAAGCTTAACAAGCAATCTCGAACTGATCTTCACATCAACGCCAAGAAGCTTGATACCCAACCAGTAATGCTTCAAGGTATCAAGGAATTCAGTTTTCCAATGAACGAGTTTCTTAGCCCAATCTTGCCTGTATTAAACATAACACAATAAAAGATTAAATGTTGGTTCCAGTTCAGATTATAAATAATTTGCGAAGGAATATTTCACCTGCTAATATAATGTGAAGAACAAACCTTGTTGGATTGCGAAATCTCAATGAAGCCTTGCGTTAGACCATCTTGATCGGTAGAAGGGACAGCTAGATCGAAAGGATTGTCAAGGCAAGTGGCAGCTGTAAGTGGTGTATCCTCTCCGACCTCAGCGAGATATTTAGTCAACATATTAGCCCCGTAAGCGAATCCAACAGCCATTCCATTAGAGTTGTCCAGGGTCTGCCATGTTGATGAAGTGTACAGATGTGTCAACATCATCACTGTCAGTAGCTGTATTTAACAAGATACAAGACCTAGTACTTAAGCACCATAAACTTGTGGATTTCAGTGAACTTGACCCACATGTGATTTTTGTTATTTATTTTTAATCAATTACGGATGTTTGATCATCAAAAATGGCTCATTATTGATTGATAGAAAAGAGACATGTATCTAGTAAAAATAATGCTTTGAATTGGGTACATACGTGATAGTTCCTTTGCAACTTACCATGAAGGAAGAGCGGCTTGTGGAACAAAAGGTGTGTAAGCCGTATCCCTTTTAGCTCAAAGCCGCTGCGCTTTCTTAAATTCTTATAGAACAGCTAGGAAATATTTTGCAAGTTTAGCATCTGTTATTTTTTTACTAGCCTGCACAAAGAAATAAAGTACCAACAACATGAAAATATTAGAAACAAAGGTTTTATGATTTGAACCTGACCAGAACAGCAGATAACTTCAGTAAGATGATTCTTAAACATGACTAAGAATACGCTTTAAAAGCATGTAGCATCCCAGAATAAAGGATATCGACGACGTTGTATATTAAAATAACATCTAAGACTAGAAGGCTTATAAGGTGATATGAAAAACATTAGTAGCTATTTCACGAGCTTTAAATTCAACACTTAGATCCAAATTAGGGGGTGTATGTTTAAGCTTATATAGCGGGCTTATAGCTTATTTGGTTTTCTGCTTATGTTCCATAAGATCACTTTTTGTGGCTTAGTTTAAAACTTTTCAGCTTATACAATCTTATTATGACATGATAAGCTTATATAACCCCATATGTAAACATCTACCCTTTCGATGCACTAATATCTACATTTTTGATGCACTATTCATACACATACATGCCTTAATATCTACCTTTTTTATGCACTATTTATACTCATAGATGCCTTAATATCTACCTTTTTGATGCACCAATTGACGAGGAAGGGTACCTAGAAGATGCAGTGTATATTACTTATTGCCTGTTATTTTCAGATTCATTTTTTTCTAGAGGTGGCAACTTCGACTCATTTACGGATGAATGAGTCTATTTGGGTTGTTTTTATTATATCAAGCGAGTCAAATAAATAATGGCTAGAAGGTAGTCCAGAGCTTCAGACCATCACAGAAACATAAACATGTAGCAACAGCTCATGCACCATATCCAATAGCAATAGTAGCAACAGTTTACAAGTGCCCAGTGCCCACAATACCACTAGTATCACTACTGATCATATCCAACAGGTCTTTCATCTCTCTTTTATTATTTACTTATAAGTCAACTATTCAAGTCAATGCTAAATAAAACTATTGGCTTAATCACCTATAGTTCAGCTAGCAGGAGACTTTTATTATTTACTTATAAGTCAACTGTTAGCACGAGTCTCAAACGGATGCTAGGATACAAACGGATGCACTAAAGTACCTCTAACGGATGCACTGGAGTATCTTAAACGGATGCACTAGAGTACCTCAAACGGATGCACTAAAGTACCTCATGATATGTCATTCTTTATAGCATGAACAACACTCGCATGAGTGACCATAAGATATGTCAAACCACATATCATTAATAAAGCTAGGAACTTTCCTGTCTTCCAAATTTACCCATTTTGGCTCATTGTCTTTTACTCTGACCCACCCCCATTCCAAATCGATTATCAAATTGATCAGAAATACTGAAGAATACAAAACACGGGATATACCTGACCAAGTCTCAACCGATGGCTGCCAAGGAAGAACCGATAAAGGGCTCCAAAACCAAGCAGTTTTTGTGGACTATGCTGCTGATCACTTTTCTTCTCAATTAGAAGATACATATGCCAGTCGGGATCAATGACATCAGTGGGATTGCTACCTGAATACGGAAACAGTTGAATTGAAGAATTTAGCTCAAATATATGTAGAAAACCATGCAAAACCACATAATAATTTAGTAATCCAGAACAGCTGGATGTTACCATCAATAAGGAGAAGAACAAGTGGTACCAATCTACATTAAAGAAGACCATGGATTCGCCCTCAATGCGGACAACCTAATCATAACAGATAAGAATGAGAAATCGCACCTCAATAACGTAAAATGTGATACAGTTGAATAAACCACGATTTTTCAATAGGCACTAAAGACCTTTATAATTTACTCTTTAAAATGTGAACTGAAAATGATGGTAAACATGACATTGGCGATCTCAAGCTCATTTGCTTTCAAATCCTTTAAACCCTGGCTATTCACAGATGACAAAAACTATGATTACAGAAACTGTGTTGACTATACCTGATGCCCGTGTCAATACAGGGAAGAGGAAAAAAGGGCTTACATTGGAAATTAGTTACCATGGAACTGAGCATCTATATGAATCTACTGGACTTCTGCAATAGAATACTTATTTATTAAAAGGGTTGAACCAATATAATTATACCTCCATAAGTACAGATGCACTTATTATATAAGAACCGGTGCACTTTATTAACAATGGGTTCAAATGAATATCTTGTTTTCCAACACAAAACAATTAAGCGTGTTGACCCTAACCTATTTTGACTTGTTACCCGACCCGCATAAGTATAAACATCTAGCTATCACCAATTTCATCTCTATGGAATTAACAAACAAATAAAGGATTACTTACGACATGACCATAGAACAAATAAGTGAAATTTCAAGGCCCGTGGAACCGCTGCTTTTGACTTGGGAGGACAAACAGCCCGTATAATACTTCTGAAGCATCTGTTTTGCAATTTCGAGCTCAACAAGAAAGCATACATCTATAGTGAGTACCAAAAAAGCAATCAAGAACTCAAGTTTTTCGCACCTACACAGCAAGATATTAATTTCATTGGATTTCCATTTTTAACGAAGTTTAATAATCCAAACTTATAAAGGCCTATAAAGCATTACCCCATCTTGTTGTAGAGCAAGTAGAACTAATGTCCTACACCCTGTAAGCAGCACACTACCCCATACTGGAATACTGATGAGCATATTCAGAGCATATGCTGTGCCAATTACTTACTGTACATAACAGATATTAGTGTCGGTAAGCATTAAAAAAAGATACATGTCATGGTGCAAACTACAGAGATATTAAATAAAATAGAACATATTTAATGAGGAAATTGGCTTAAAACAGTAAGCTTGATAATGAAATACATTTCTATGTACGCATATCAGATTCACTTTTGGTAGCCCATTGCTACATAGGTTTATATTTAAGCAACAAATTACAGAAAAAAAAATAACTATCATTAAGGGCAAGTGAACAACCACTACATGATAGTAGAAAGGATGAGAACCGTTATGCATTTTCTCCAAAAGTTTTAGGAAGAAATCAAGTTAAAGCGAATAGCTAGATTATAGAACTCAAGTAACAACTATTGCAATTTGGAAATATAGCTGAACCAAATATCCTTCAAACGGAAAAAGTCCTTTCTATAAGAGTACTAATAGTGAGGAAATCTCTTAAACATACTTTGGAAAGTCGTTTTTGTTTAAACACATAACAGTGAAGTAATATTCACCAAGTTTCTGCACTTAGTAAACATGAGTAGAGAGAAGCGTTAAATATTGTTCATACTAAAAGAACTCCCATCTAACGTTGATGCCTTAATTTGTCCAACGATGCACTAATCATACTCACTGATGCTCTAAAATGCCCAGTGATGCACTAAACATACAAACGGATACCCTACTATGACTAACAATGCACTAAACATACAAATGGATGCACTAAACATACACATTGATGCCTTAATATGTATGAAACCCGCATTATATTAAAATTATAATTTTGGAAAATTTGAAAGTTTATTTTGACGAGATATTTTATGAACGTTGGTATGTGATTTTTAATCGTACGATATTTATGGGAACCGATTATTTATTTATGGTTTGATTTGATTCGGTCGTGATGATTTATTGTGAGATCGTTATTTTTGGCACTACATTGACTCCGCACTAGGTTAACCTAACAATTTTTAATTTCATTTTATTATTGGATCGGATTTTATTATTTGTGGAACGGGTTCGGTTTGAGAGTCATTTGGTTATTTAAGTTTCGGGTTTGGTCCGTGTATTGACACGGGCTACTTAAAACCCCTACACACCGCACAATTATCATTATTATTATTATTATCAAATTCATTTTTTTTAAAGAGTAAACAAAAATCGTCCTTGTGGCCTGCGTATTTCAAAGCAACACACCATCACCAACACAACATTTCACCAACTCTCTCTCTCTCTTATTTGGAAACCCTCACCGCCGCCCCTTATCACCTCAATAGCACAACCACCGCCTCTCTTACAACGAAAATAACACCACCATCTTCACCATCTTTTCGCGATCTATCTTTTGGTACTAACCACGCGCGATTTGGACCACCCTAACACCACCAACGAATCGAAACCATCACGATATCACCACCTACACCATCTTTTCATATTGGGTTTTTGAAGAAATCGGGTTTGGAGCTTATTTGAAGGTGAGTGGCCACGAGAATCGTTCGTGCGCCCCGATTCATACCCCAAGTCGTGGGTATCTTGTTGTTTTCTTGATGGGTTTTGTGAAATAATGATGGGGAAATGAGGTTTTGACAATAATAATCCGTTTGGTATCTTGGGTTTTGGGTGTGACGCGAGTTTGGTACTCGATTCGTGGCTTTGGGTCGCGTTTGGGTTTTGTTGTGGCTCGAATGGAGCTCGACCGAGACCCTAGGTCTCGGTGTGACCTCTCCTCGACTCGGTTGAGAGTCTTGGAGGTGTTGTGGTCCGATTATTATTGATTCTTGGTGTTGGTTATTTGCTAGTTGATGTTTTGGTCGAATGGTTGCTCTCGACTTGTTGTTGTTGTTGTCTTGATTCTCGGCCGACACCCCCTCGTGGGCTGTTTTGGGTCGAATGGCTCATTAGAGCTAGCCGAGACCAAAAGGTCTCGGGTGAGGTTAATTCTTGGGTTTTGTGGTCTAAATGTTGACCCGGGTTTGACTTGGTAGGTCGACCCGTATATTTGGTATATTTTGTTTTGGTTAATATTGTGTTATCATTTCATGTTGTGGTATACGTTGGACCGAAGCTTTTGGACATTGGTTTACTTGTGTTTTGATATTATGGAGATGTGTTGTCGAATGTGGAATTGGGGACCGATTGTGAGACGGTCGATTAGATGACGGAGATAGGTTAGTTGGGTGCCGTAGTCGGACCCTCATGTTGTAGCACGTGGATATGGGATTGTTTGGACGGAGTTGATTTATTATTGTGACTTGATTATTATTTGGACTTGGACTATGAGCCGAGAGTCATGACTCGGACATGTGACCAAATTCTATGACTCGATAAATATTTAAAAGTCAAATATTAAAAATAATACTCGTATTAATATTATTGATAATATAATCGTTTATATACGTATATAGACGTGTTAAACGTATATATAAATGCGTATATTAATAATAAAACGATCACGAGTAAACGTATAATAGTATAACGATAGTTATTATACTATGCAAACAGTGTAATAAATGTCGGAATATTGTTATAAATAATAACTATATATATACATATAACGGCGAAATATTAAG
The DNA here is from genome assembly GCA_030686995.1 of Artemisia argyi. Classification (NCBI taxonomy): domain Eukaryota; kingdom Viridiplantae; phylum Streptophyta; class Magnoliopsida; order Asterales; family Asteraceae; genus Artemisia; species Artemisia argyi. The sequence continues at coordinate 35,125,216 of CM060685.1, read as the reverse complement.
TCGGGTGAATAATAATTAAAAACGGGATTTTTATAAATTTAAAAACTTATCGAGTTATACGAGTTGTGGTTCTTTAAAGTCCAAGTGGGCTTTTATTGCGATTTTTGTGTTGTCACGGATATATGACGATTAATATAAATATTTTATATATCAAGTGACTTATTTAATCGACGGATTAGATCGAGTTATTTGACGATATAAAATGAGTATATTAATGGGCATCGTAACCCGCGACGCCCGTAGGTTGTGGTATATGTTTTAGGGTAATAAATTACTATGTATCTCGTGGAATTTGGCCGATTCGACGATATATATAGGGAATTTATTGGACTACGATATATACCAAATAGATTTCTTTGTGCTATGTGCTTTAGGTTGGGTATAATTTTGGAACGATATATTACGTAAATAAATATGGGAGATTATCAAATCGACGGATATGATAAGCTTCGATAATTATTTAAATAATATGTTGGGCTAACATTAGACCTATAATTGGTTTATTATTTTGCTTGTTGTGGCTTTTTGGTTTGAGTTGTGTCGACCCTCCACCCATATGGATACCAAACGTCGAATTTCAAATTTATATGATGTTAATTCGAGAACTGGATATTTTTGGAAAGTAAAATGGAATACGTTCGGGAATGGGAATATTTGATTTTGAGGAAATGATTTCTGAACGAGTTTGATATTGTTAGGAGTGCCGAGTCTGTAGTCGCCGTTACGTGAGTTGCTTGAGTTGCTTACGTCTTGCTTCTATCGATTTCTTTTGAGAATTTCTTTGCTGGACTTGAGGTGAGTCATAGCCCCACTTTTTACTCTTGAACTATGTTTTCAATATTTGGGGTGAGAAACGTGCAAATGTTTTATGTGGACTATTATCGCTTTCTTTATTTATTTCAAAACTTGCTATGCTTATGGAACTAGGTAGGATTAAGCGAGGCCTAGTCCCGAACTAGGTAAGCTATTGATTTGGTTATTGAGCGAGGCCTAGACACGAGCTAGGTAAGCTATTGATTTGGTTATTGAGCGAGGCCTAGTCCCGAACTAGGTAAGCTATTGAATTGGTTTTAGAGCGAGGCCTAGACTTGAGCTAGGTAAGCTATTGATTGGATTGATTTGAGCTATAGCGTGCACCTATAGGGATGATTTGATTTGGTTGGATTATATTGGATGGATTATTTTGGTTGGATTATTTTGGTTGGATGATTGAGGCCTAGTCTAGCTAGCAAGCGTTTTGCGTACATGTCCACTATATTGAATTATGAATCTAAACCTATGATCTCACCAGCGAAAGCTGACTTTTAGCACGTTTTCTCAGGTAATTAAGTGATGCTCTATGGATGCTTGGGATTGGAGGCTTGGCATTTGGCACCGGTTATGGATCTATATTTCTAAAACTCTGATAACTATTGTGGACCTATATTTATTTCTTTTGGGCCTGACTTTGGATGATTTTGGGATAAATGTAAACTTTAAAACCCCGCGTGGTTGCATTTTTATTATGTTTACTTTATCTCGTTCTTTCATGACTTTGAATGGATACCAATCCCCGTAGCACCCCGAAAGCTTGTTGAGTCTTCCGTTGTACCAAATTTTGGGGGTGTTACAACAATACTTTGATTTAGGCTCCTAACGAATCCTTACTAGGAGGTTTCTCGTCAAAACAAATCCTATTCCTATATCTCCATAAGATCCAAGTTCTAGTTTGAATAACTACATCAAAACAGGTCTTTGCCAAAGGGGTTAGGTTTACCGAGTCACTCCATGTAATTAAGCTTTGAAGATCTTTGGGAGAGTCACCAATATCCCACCATGTCGAAACCATCTTCCAAATATCAGCAGCTACCTTGCACTCAACAAATAGATGATGAGCTGTTTCAATATCATCATCACACCTAGTGGAGTCGAGATCGATACCTCTAATGTCTAGGTTGTGGCGAGTTGGGAGGCGGTCCAACAGCAACCTCTAAGCATGTATGTTTATCTTTAGAGGAAGACACTTGTTCCATCTAACCGGGTCGAGAACAGAAGAAAGCATGGTTGATTCGATGTGATATCTCATGGATGAAACAGAGAACTTGTTTGAAGGATCTAATGTGTAATTCCAACTGTCATGTTTATCAAAAAGGGTATAGTTTTGTAAGAGGTTATCAAGCCCAGTTAGTTGATCCCTTTCCTCCCCATCTCTAATAGGCCTTCTCCACTCCCATTTCATTCGAGATCCATCACCAGAAAACCTATCTTTGACTTTGCAATTTTTTGTTTTTTCAAGAGCATAAAGTCTCGGGTAAGTTGTTTTGAGGTTACGTAGCCCTATCCAATGATCCTCCCAGAATTTAAACCAAGAACCATCTTCCACTTTTCGAGTAAAAACTATATGTAAGTTGATATCGAAGCATGAAAGTTGATTTTTTTAACTTAATTACAGATTTCCATGGGCTTGAAGGCAATCCATGCGTATTGTTATCCACATTTTCGAGGCCACCATACTCACGATAAATAGATGTGATAAATCTTCTCCAAAGTGAATTGGTCTCCGAGTGAAAACGCCACCACCATTTAGTCATCATAGATAAATTAGATGCGTAGAGACTACCAATTCCAAGTCCCCCACAACTCTTTGAAGAACATACCTTTTTCCAAGTAACCCATGCTAGTTTCTTTGAATCAATCGAACCTCCCCAAAAAAAGTTACATCTTAACTTCTCAAGATATTTAAGTACACATTTAGGCGCTAAAAAGGATGAAAAGAAATACGTACTAAGAGCTCCAAGAACCGATTTCACAAGTGTGAGTCTACCACCAAATGAAAGGTTTTTAGCATTCCATGTAGTAAGTCTTTTGTGAAATTTCTCTATAATGGGTTTCCAATTCGACACCTTGTTCATGTTAGCGCCAACAGGAATTCCAAGGTACACACAAGGGAATTTTGATTCTTCACATGAGAGAAAGGAGGCATAGTGTACGGTTTCATTGTGCAAGACACCAACACAAAAAAATTTGCTTTTAGAGAAGTTAACTTTTAATCCGGATGCCATGTGAAAACATCTCAAGATTCTACAAAGGTTTTTGGCGTTATCAAGAGACCATTTTCCAAGTATAAGAGCATCATCCGCAAATTGAAGATGAGATATATCAATACTGTTACAACCAACGTTTACGCCTTCGAAGACATTTTTGGATTTAGCTTCTTGAAGAGAAATGTGAAGGGCTTCAACCGCTATGATGAAAAGAAATGGTGAAAGAGGGTCTCCTTGACGTAAGCCCTTTTGGATTTTGAATTCTTTGGTGGGAGTACCATTGACAAGAACCGAAACGAAAGCCGAATTGAGGCATCCATGAATCCATTTTCTCCATTTAACACTAAAACCCATTTGTTCCATCGTGTAATCAAGAAATTTCCAATCAAGCGAATCAAACGCTTTTTCAAAGTCAACTTTTAAGATGAATAGACGTTCTCTCTTTTTATTTCCCCAAGAGATGATTTCATTAACCATTAGTGGACCGTCAATGATTTGTCTATCTTTTATTTTGATTACATTTAAAATGGTTAGGTTGTATCATCTCACCTTACAAATCTATTTGTTCTAAAAATTTAGTAGCTAAAAATAGAAGTAGACTTCATGACTCGTCCCGACCCGTCCCGACTAATCCCGATACCGACAACGGGGAAAAACCCAAACCGACTCCCGACCCGGTTATAGTCCCGACTTATCTCGAATCCCGATAATGGTCCCGAATCGTCCCAAATCTTGATTTTGGCTGTGTTTTCTCGGGATCATCCCGACTCCCGACCCGTCCCGAATCCCGATTACCAGGAAAATGCAAACCGACTCCCCACCCGATTACAATCGGATCGATATCGGGAAGGAAGTCGGGTGTCGGTCGGGATTGCTCACCCCTAATCTAATCTATCCATTTGTCGGCTACTTGTACTTGTATATATTCTAAATATAGTATACAACTATACATATAAGCATTACTAGGTTTAGAAGTCATCATCGCTAAAGAGTAATTGATTTTTCAAAATTACCACTAATATTTTAAAAACAAATAAGCATCATCGTTTGATCAGGATTACTTTTGTCATTTGCTTTGTGTTTCTGCCCGTTTACTCAACTTTCCTCTCAAATATTGGCAAAATAAGTTTTTAGAAAAAACAATAACTTATGAGTCGTTTAGTTGGTTAAAAATTTCTTATTTTTCCAAAACTTTTTCATATGAAAAGAGAAAATTTGAAAAATCTGTTTATTTACATATTTTTTCAGCATTTTTCAAAAGATGTGAAATTCTTATTCTCTAAATTTTAACTAAAGATTTGAAAAGTACATTCTACTCTTCTCACTTTTTTCATTCTCTAGTAATTTACAAACAGAAAAACAAAATTTTTTTTGCCAACTAAACGACCCCTTCCATTTCTCTATACTCTCCTCACTTTCAATCTTTAAAAAAAAAGTCAAGAATGTGACAACTTTTCAGGTTCCTCTCCCTTACTTCTTTTTGTTTTCAAAACCAAATTTGAGAACACAATGCAATTAGTCACCCTAATTTCTTCCTCAACCTCGAGCATAAGAGCACTCTCATTCATAACACGGGTTAAACTTTAACATAGTGTCACGTCAGCGTCACATCAGCTTTAACACTTTCACCTTAACTCACAAAAAAACACCCCCAATCATAACTAAACCTTAACTCAACAACAATTTACAAAACCACTCCTTCATTTAGGGGGGAAAGTGATTTTTTTTTTTTTTTTTTTTTTTTACTAAAGTTGCATTTTAACGCCGGGTTACACCTTTAACAACAAACGTTAATGCCTCCTTAACACACAAGCTCGCAGAGGGTAACTCTCATTTAACGCACGTTAAACTCCCTTTAACGCCTAACACATATTAGGAATGGGAATGCTCTAAGAAGTTGGATGTGACAAATTGTTCTGTACATTTTTAAGTATAAACAGTGGGTGACTTATGACTTATAAATGCTTATGTGGAGCCGGTTTATTTCGCGTAGATGAAAATTTGAATTCAATCGTTTGCATTTAGATCAACTAAACACTCATTTTCTACCCCACCAACAAAATTAGTTGTTACCCAAATAAACACTTCTTTCTTCTTCTTTCAAATCTTCTTGTTATCTTGCCCTTTAAGAACATCAACAACAAACCAACCTCCATCTTCACTTTTGACATATCTTTCTTAGGGAGATGGTGGGCAACCAAGATATATTATATGTACGTTGTAACTTGGTCATAATTAATTCTATCTATATCCAAAATGTTGGTTAGTAGTTGTATAGTGTATGGAATGAGATGAAAAGATTTGTTAAATTTGAGATAGAATGAATGGAAGGAGATGCTTTTTTACAAGTTTTTATTGGGGGTTTTGTATGTACACATGAGATTATTTTCTGAGAAAGTATTAATTAATAGAAATAGACTTTGTGATCTTCTTGGTGGTGTTCCAAATGATGGTGCAGTGTTTTTGGTTGTAGAAGATGAAGATAGAAAACGGTGTTCAGAATTCGCTATGCAAGTCACACGATACATAAGAATATCTAAATTTAGAACTTATGTGTTTTATAAGCAAAAAGTAGAAAAATTTACGAACGACTAAAAAAAATAACAAGTTACACACATGGAGGTAATCATCCTTATTATTGAAATATGCTTTAATATGTCAAACTTATACTTATAAATGTGCAGGGACTATTTCTGCACATTATATCTAACATTTACAATTTTCGACTGTTTTTGTATGTTTCTTATCTATAGGGGTTGAAGTGACACTGCTTGCTATATAAGCTCATCTCCCAACCCTAGTTGGTCATAACTCATTCTCTTTTTCTCATACATATCAAGTTTTTCTCTCAAAGTTATTGTAGTCTCTCTCGGTTGATTTTCTTGATCACACAGTCTGGTTTAGTCTCATTGTTCGTATTGAGTGTTGTAATGAGGTATATTGTAAGAGTGATTTGTATCTTTGAAGTTGCATCCATTTAGGGACAACTGAATTCTTTTTTATGTTTGGTTAGCACTCGTTTGAGGACTAGTCTACTATAGCATACGTTAATAAAAGAAGCACGTAGGTTTGTTGGTTGAGTGCAATAACGGTTGTTGTGTTGTGATATTGATAGTTTTAACACTTAGTATAATAAAAGCAAACTCTGTTTACAAAGTTGTACTGTACAACAGGGCAGTCTCATTGATTTTGGTGACCCGGTGCGAAACTACGAATGAATCCCTTTAAATCACGAAAATCTTAACTATTATGGATAATTCAGAACATAATATACTTAGACATGGTAAATACTAATGAATGTATACTAAATCGGAGGCCCCCTCATATAATATTTGAAAAGGGCCATAAAAATTTAAATTAGACATGTATAAATATACTTAGACATGTATATATAGTAATAGACATATACTAAACCAGAGGCCCGCTTACAAGGCCATATACGGTTGCACCATTTGCACATGCTAATCGCCGCCACTACTGTACAAATGAATGAATTTGACCTTTTCTTGTGTTCAGTGATCCATTTAATATATATATATATATATATATATATATATATATATATATATATATATATATATATATATATATATATATATATATATATATATATATATATATATATCGGAAACTAGGCCAGTCACTCAACTTTTATACTTTCTTTAGACAAAAAAATTGCTCTTCTCAAACTAGATCGAAGGACCTGCGACTTTTTTTATACTTTTGATAAGAAGTCGACAAGTGGCACAAAAAAGTCGCTTACAATTACAAAAAGTACAAAAGTCGCTTAATTTAGGTACAAAAAAGTACAAAAGGTAAAAAAAAAAAAAAAAAAAAAAAAAAAAAAAAAAAAAAAAAAGTCGCTTACTTTTTGTACCACTTTGTGACTTCTAATTAAAAGTAAAAAAGTCGCAAATCGCTCGGTCTAGTTTGGGAATAGCATTTTTTTTTAGAGAAGGTATAAAAGTTGAGCGACTGGTCGAGTCTCGGATTTAAAAAAAAATAAAATAAAATAAAATAAAAATAAAAATCTAGCAACTAAGTTATTTAGTAAGAGAGCAATAAAATGTTTTAAATTAAGCATAAAAAGTTATATCTTTCAAAAGTTTAAGACAAAACTATAGAGTAACATAAGATGTGCCCATGTTCTTTTGTGCAGTAAAGTTAAAATTAAACAAACTTTTAACCGCAATACTCCTAGAATATGGTAACCCTTGCTCATGCTCGTCCCATGAATTACATATTTTTTTAAGACCCTGGACGAAATTACATAATAAGGCCTTCCGAAAATGAATTTTGTATATAAAGTGTCACCGTTTATAAGATATAATGCAATTAGTTACGTTATCTAAACGCTTTAATATGTTACTCATTTAAGATATTTTCTCATCTAATTACCTTTTTTTCGTAAAAAAATATGTGTACGCATGCATATAATTATTAACTGGACAAATTTTGAGGCCTTAAAAATTTTGAGGCCCTGAGCAGTCGCTCACCTTGCACACCCTCAAAGACGGCCCTGCACTTGCTGCCCTGGGCTACAAGACTAATTTCGGTACCATCACCAAGAATGGTTGTTATAAAGTGCTATGCATTGAAATATATATATAGAACAATATAAACAAGAAATTATATATTATGACTAATAAACAACAAGATCAATAATGCATGACATAAACATTATACTCAACACATGCATCTCCTGTTTTCATATCAAAAGTATGTGTACTCGCTTGAACATAACCTCTAGCAAATCGAAAAAGCCCACTTCCTCCGATAACCGGCATCTCCCTCACCTTATGAAACACAGAATTTCGACCCATAATCGACAAAGTACTCCCGTTATACTTCCCAGTCGAAAACACAAAATTCATAGCCATCAACAATCCAGGTTCCTGTTGGGACGCTTGTGCATAAAACCCTTGTGCTCGTCCCAATAACTTGGAATTTCTTTCGGGCTTTTCGGTCAACATGTCGTCGATCATGCTGATCGAACCAAAACCTGTAGGTGATGTAGTATTGTTTATGCTAGGAGGTTGGACAATTCCAACAGCTGTAGGGTTTGGGCCGCTATAGATGTCGTGCCAGTAGAACTTAAAGTGACTTAGTTTTTCGGTTTTGAGCTTCATTGGGTTAAGTTTTATGGCTTCGGTGACGGGAAAAATATGTGACAATGCCATGACGAGTGGAAGAATGAGGCATAGGAAGAATTTGGCCATTGGAAAATTAAGGTTCGTGTTGGTGGTGGAAATATGAATGATATAATGTGACAATGGGACCTAATTTATAATGCAATAATCTTTACCTACTATTTTCATCAACGAATCAATTATAACCACTAAAATTTATTCTTTATTGTCTAATGTTTTTGGTCGTTGTATCACTTTTTAGTTTTTATATTGACAAGGATGTAACACGGTGTATAAATCAATAAATCTTTTATATATTATTTAAATATTTAAGATGTTTCTAAACTTAACTTGGGAGATAAAAAATAAACGTGTTAATAACTTATAAAATGTTACAAGCTAGCATCGTGTTATTTACAGTGACACGAGTCTACAAATTATTTGACTGGGTTTTCTAAACTTTGCGTATCGTTACAGACATTTTTTCTAGAACATGTCACAACTATTAGTGAATAAATAGGCCCAAGCCCGACTTGTGGGTTGGGTCCATTAGGGTTAGGGTTGTCTTGTACTCTATATATTGTGATTGAATAATAAATCATACCTACGGGGTTTTATGTAATCCAACATAGTATCAGAGCGGGTCTGATCCTCAGACCTAGGCGGCTAAGTCTCCACTAAACCACCCGTCAAACCCTAACCCTCAATTCATCGATCCCTAAAAACACCATCCATTAAACCCTAAATTTTCTCTTTACCGTACCAAATTTATCAAGAGCTATAAAGAAAAGAAAAAAAAAATGTTCGTCCTTGATTTGGATCTGCGCAAAGAAAGAAGAAAAAGAATAATATATATTGGAATTGGATGATGGATCTATCATGGGTTATTTGATAAGTGATTCTTATTATATGATTGTTAATTCCTATGTGGGTAACAGTTTTAAGTTTTAACTATTCCTATGTGTTTATTTGTGATTAAAAAAAAAAAAAAAAAAAAAAAAAAAAAAAAAAAAAAAAGTTTAATAGTTGTTTATTTTTTGTTTGTTAGTCGATTGTTCGTACGGCTTTGTTATCAGTCGACTAAAGTTGACCATTGGTACCAGTCCCTAAAGTCGACCGTTGGTACGGTTGTGTTACCAGTCGACTTAGCCGACCGTTGGTACCAGTCGACTAAAATCGATCGTTGGTACAGTTTTGTTACGAGTCGACTAAAGTTATGTTTTTATTATGTTAATGTTTTTTTTTTTTCTCTTCTAGTTTGTTACTCCAGTCCGAGCTTTCGCGATTTCGCCGCTCGAACTGCGGGGGAGTATTAGTGAATAAATAGGCCCAAGCCCGACTTGTGGGTTGGGTCCATTAGGGTTAGGGTTGTCTTGTACTCTATATATTGTGATTGAATAATAAATCATACCTACGGGGTTTTATGTAATCCAACAACAACAACTGCGGGTAATTAATCAATATTTTTGAAGACAATATTTCACCGTTTGTCTCTAAACTTTACACATTTTACGCGTTTGGTCCCCAAACTTTTTTTGGCGTTTTCGTCCCTAAACTCTTCAAAAATCGCGCGGTTGGTCCCTAAACTTTTTTTTGACAAACGGACGTTATCTTGGCTCGTTAAGTGCCCCTTCTTTTTCTCTTATTTTACAAACCCTTATACACACATTAAAAAACACACACACATTAAAAAAACACACACGCATCATACTGCAGGAGGCCAAAATCCAGATCAAGCTGGAACAATCAGTTGTTTACTCAAAGGGGACCCCTTCAGTCCAGTAATGCACCTTCGTTTCGTGCTTGGATCGATCCTCCGCCTGTGTTTACGGGTGTGGCGATTGATCAACAACCGACCTTGGCTTTTCATCACCTGTCTTCTATGTCTGGATTTGCTTCTGGATTAGGTGGGTTTTTGGGTTTTCGTATTCCAATATGAATTCAAGGTGAAGATGAGGAACATGATGGCGTATCTGATGTAACACCCCCAAAATATCGCAGCGGAAGACTGTGTCACTTGGGGTTAAAGAAAACGACCTCTAAATGAGACGTTTTGAAAAGTTACCATTCGATTAATGAATTCAAAGTTACAAACATGAGATTCCAAAGTATGATACATAAATGTATACAAAATGTTTTTGAATGGTAAATGATAAAAGCGTAAGTCTTCAGAATATGCAGCTTGACTCTATGTTCCACGCACTAGCTATCGCCTTACTAACATGAGATAAACATGCTAAAGTGTCAATACAATGGTTGGTGAGTTCATATAGTTTGTCTTAAAACAGTTGAAAAGTCTTTAAAGAATATTCGCACAGCAAAGGCATCGTGAATCCACTCAGTTGCAAGTCCCGCCCATAACAACACTTGCAACCTGTGTGTTCACAACCCACTGCTAAAGTATAGCATGATTTCAATATATGTGTATACGATATATGCATGCTTAATGTAAAGTATAACAGCCTACTGAACCTCATGACAAGAATAAGCACAAATGCTTCAAAGCTGGATTATATTCACCCAAGGCCAGGAATATGTGGCAAAGGGTGGGGGCGTCAGCCCGATAGTACTATCAATACCTCTCCATCGGCTCCATCAAGGAGTTAAACAGTGGTTAAAGAATATAGCGTATAGAATAGTTTAACACATTAAGGCACATATCGTAATAAAACTACACAACATGTTTAAGAGTATAAAAGTATAGCATAGCATATGAGTAAAATTGTCTTTAGTAAATGTCACAACTCGTAATTTCAGGTCATTTTTCAAACTTCGACAAATTACACTTCATCAGTTACTATTAACCGATTACTATTCATCATTTTACTATTCATCGTTTTCAGAGTCAGTTTGAGATTCTGAGAAGTATTGCAAAATTTTACTATTCACTTGACACTATTTATTTTCGGAAGGAAAACACTATTCACATGCCTTGCTCATTTTATCGTAAATTTAGTTTACGGGTATTTAAATTCGCGTAACCGGATCGGTTCAGGTGCGAATTCATTCATTATCGATAGGGACATTTCATACGAACTAGAAATAGTCTACATATCATCATAATAGCATTTGCATACTATGCCACTCGTAGAATATTCATATTAATATTTTTGGTATGTTTAACGTTTTACGTATATTTATTTTAATTAAACGTTAATACGCGATTAATAAATATAACCAACATATATAAAAATCCCCATGATGGTTCCGATATATTTTTAAACACCTTACAACGTCACAAAAATTATAAAATTCATTTACCCGGTATTTTGGGAATTTATTAAATTTATATCGTAAGTTTAATATAATTACGACGGTTTTCGTGAAAACTAAACGATAATTTTCCAAACGCTCAATTTTTGTACCCAACATATTTTTAACATTTTTATGACTTTATTAAGTCCCGGTTAACTTCGTTAAAATTTATTTCTCGCAAACCCGGCACCCGATTATATAAAAAACTACCTAAATTATACTACTAAAAACACTACAAATCCTCCACTACTATCCTAATTAAATCAAAATTAGTTTTCCCCTTTTTCCTTCCTTTGAAAAACCGGCCACAACCCCCCCCCCCCCCCCTTAACCCCTAGCATTAAATTCCTTTTAATCTTTCCTAAACATTACAAGTAAATATCTAAATATACCTAAAACATACAAACACCTTTTTCACTTATACATATTAGATCAAAAATCAAAAAGGTTTCTCTCTTCCTTTCCTCTCCAAACCCACGGCCAAACCAAAACAACACCAAGATCCACCATTTTTTCCAAGATCAAGCTCAAATCTAGTCCTTGTAGTTATCCTTGTTAGGGTTTTGCAATATAAACTCAAGGATCCTTAGGTTTTCATCATCCAAGCTTCATAATCATTCAAAGTAAGTTTACAAAATTTATTTTCATCATTTCTTGAAGTTATCTTCATGATCATATGGTTTTCATACAAGATCTCATGCATATGTTAGTTTATACCACTCATTATATATACTTATGTCTTTGAAACCCTAGAAATGGAAACCCTTGTAAGATCTAGTTGATTGATGTTGTTTAAGAACCCATGACACCTTAAGAAGGTGTATGGTAGGAATAGACTAGATTTGTGGTGATTGGAAGTGATTTGGGTGTATTAGAAACTAGTTTGGAACATTAGAAATGAGTTTAGAACATGTTTACAAACCTACTGTCCCAAAATGGAAATTCTGGAAAACTCAGTAACTCAGGGGAGATTTTCAACCAAAGATTTAGAAAATACTTTCAAAAACAAAACTTTTGGCGAAAGAACGGATTAAAACGAGTTTATAACGAATGAGATATGATTTTTGCAAGTTTAATGACGAAAACTATTTTTCTGAAAATTTCATGCTGTTGGACGATTTTCGTCAGACAAACCGAGGCGTTAGATGTGACCTAGAGAAGCCGAGCTATCAAAAATATATTAGTACATACTAAGACGAACCCGTTGATATAAAGAACGAAGAAAATAAACTTATAACGACAAAGATATTCACGTTTCAATACCGGCAAAACTACATATATTTGGACAGCTTTTTAACTAGAAATAATAATAATACTACTTCTACGTACTAAATCCTAGATTTTCTAAAAATACTACCAAAGTGTCAAATTCATAACTAATGAAGTACTAGTGATTACAAGTTTATTTTTACGACTATTAGACGTTACTTCAAGGTTTTAAAAGCAAGGAATATAACACTAACATTCTATATACGATATATTACGACAAGTTTTTACAAGCCTAGTTAAGACTTATTTTTCTTAAGTATGGAATATATTTTACTATGACTATAACTATTATTTTCAAGTTTTGAGTGGTATAGGTATCATGTGCATGCATATTCTCTACATCATTTCATGATCTAAATTAGATCATTATCATTCATCATAGGTTGCGGTTGATTTCGTTCCTTGTTGTCCCTATCATTTCATCTCATAGTATCATCATTTCGAGGTGAGTTTTCATAGCCCCGTTTTTAATTCAATACTTTGATTCCAAATCCCACGGGGGAGAATACATTGCATCACTTATTTTTGTACATGCCAAAGTATTAAATTCCTTACATTGCTTAAGTTGCCTTATTACCACGTCTTGACAAGTCCCCTTTATTATCATGGACCGTTAATTAAAGTACGAGCGAGAGTGAGTGAATAGATCTATTGAGGGTGACTCTTCCATCCGTGTTTGGGTTGCTCCAACGGAATTACGGATGCATTTCATGTCTAATATATTTAGAGTGTCTGGTAAACACTCATTTGGGGCCAAGTAACTATGTCTAGCTTCGGGGTCATGAGCTTAAGAGCCAATGTAAATTTTATGACTGAAATCTTATTACTTTACTTTTTACTTATGGCAATTGTACATCCGATTTAACTTATAAACCTATGATTATTCACCAACATTCGTGTTGACTTTTTAGTAATGTATTTTCAGGTTGTTAAGGTAGCTCATGTTGCATACATTTGGACCTTCATGGAGTCGCGGAGTCGACGCGTCTCACCTTATATTTCTGCACTTATGAAACGTTTGATCTTGTTTGAACTTATTTTACCTAAATTGGCAACACCTTTTGGGACTTATGTTTTGTAAACTCGGAATGTTTTAATGGTCAAACGACGTATTTTCCAAACGACACTTTAGGTCGTTCAATGTAACTGTAACTGTGATGTTATGGCAGTCACCCCTAGGTATTCAATTCCGCTGCCATTCAGGTATTTTGGGGGTGTGACAGATTGGCATCAGAGCTAAGGTTATAGCGAACTAGGATGTATGTTGGACCCTAGACTATAACCACATCATCATAGCATCTCATTATTTCATCATAAGTGCATATTTATTACACATGTCGTTTCATGCACACACGGTGCAGGCTATTTATACCCATACTTATATATATATATATATATATATATATATATATATATATATATATATATATATATATATATATATATATATATATATATATATATTGACCTGGTTCACAAGTGACATGTCTTCAAATACCACCCTGTCATCCTTTCGTCGGATTCCGACATTGAAGATGCCTTGTCATCTTCCACTACCATTGTACCACCAGTTGCACTTACACCACCATTAGCACCATTAATTTATTATAGGAACGGGGTTTTCCTATTATTCAGCCCATACATAGAATGCTGTTTGGTAGAGTATTCAGAATTAATCTTATTGGACTTACTAGGATGCTTATTGCAAGGAAGATAGTATGTTTTCTTTTCTTCACTAGTTGGGCGCTTACTACTCAGGTACTACCACCACCGTCAGCTACTTATTTCACTATTGGTCGTCCCATAGTGCGTACTTCAGTTTTACCTCTTAGATGTCGCGAGATAGCGCGAAAGAGGGTAGTATTCCATTCACTATTATCACCATCGCCTCCTAACTCACCACTAGGATCTCATCGTCAGCAACGTTGCACCACCAACACCATCACATCTTATAGACCCTACACCTATATATGACAGGCCGCTTAAGAAGCAACCACTATTTGACATACCATTACCATCTACCACACGTTACACCACCTTATAGGTTTGAGGTTGGTGAAAGTTTGAGAGCCTCTACTGCTTGACAACCTACTACTCTTCATCATTAGACGATGATCTCTAATTATTTAAGATTACCCACGAGTGTTTGGACGATACACTCTGAATAATACCACAAGCCTCACAAACACAATAAGCATTGCAACCAATCGCCCAAGGGTGGCATCTATCACAAGGACTCTATATTATCTTATATATGATCGACTCATACCTCCATAACACTATAAACCAACAAGATGCTTTGAACGGTATTATACCATCATAATGGAACTCATCACAACTCTTCCTTCATTATCAAGTTTGATTACACCACATTCTAAGTCGATAATTTCATCATTAGTCGCTCTAGCAACACTCCACCGACCAATGTGGTCACATTAGTAGATTTGACATATAATTACAACTTTAGGAAGATGCGAGTAAGACAATAAGATTAATAAAGACGAAGGTGTCTTTACAATTAAATGGTCATGTTGACCAAGATAAAAGTGACTACCCTAGTTTTCGTGTTTCGGAGATAATAACAATTCAAGCAAGTCAAAGCCAAATAAAATTTTTGTACAAATAGAAAGATTTCTTGCAAACCTTACGAGGTACGACAAATTATTGATTTTCAATGGTTGGATTGAAACTCATTTTTGTTTAAGCAACAATCTTCTTGAATTCCCTTTTTTCGAAGACATATATATATATATATATATATATATATATATATATATATATATATATATATATATATATATATATATATATATATATATATATATATATATATATATGAGATATCGTTTTTATAAAAATACAAAATATTTCATAGTCACATCTTTTACATATCTATATTCATTACAAACTTCAAATAAAGTCACTCCAAAATACATTTATGACCAAATTTCACAATGTTTCACTCAAATAAATGTTGTTAATTTTAGAAACCATATCTCCAAGAAGGAACACGCATAACTCGTGAACGAATCTCGAAAGCAACCACTATACCTACTTACTATTTGACCTTAGAAGCGAAAGAAACACCTCTACCAGAGATTGCCAATATTGATACACAATGCCTCAACACCACTGCTTCAAATTACAACTTTTTCGCTCATTCCATGTTATAAGACCCTCACGCTAGTATAAGCTCATTGGATTAAAAGATCAAGGTACAATTACTCAACAAAATTTATATTCTTTTCGGAGATCGATATAGCTTAGTCACATTGGGACAAGACCTCATTTTCATGAAAGGACATTGAGAAGTTTCACCTTACCATAAGGCATTTAGCTCGCATTCATGGAAAATCAAACATCATTCGATGTGGTACCTACTTGACTCAGATCACCCATACAACAATTTCCATTCTTTATACATTTTAGTCATGCCTAAAGGGATTAAGCATTTGAACCTGCGAACTTTACCTAGTATAAATTCTCGAATACTTCAAATCATTGGTACAAATTTCTGCCCTATATCCTTTGACACATAGACTATCATCTTCAGTTGACTATAGATGCCTTAACGACACGTTCATCCTTCACGCTCTCAACATCACTACCATATTCTCGACCACTTCGTAATCATAAACCACTACCCTGTTATGAACTAAGATATTTACATTCTTTAAATAAGTGGATTAGTAGACTATTACCATTCCATAAGATTCACCTACATATCCAATACACCATTCAACGAATTTTGTTTCAAGCTATTTTACTACCCTATGGGGAAATTGTTTTACAGAATTTCTAAAGTATGCTATTTTGTTACCATCCTATAAATTGATTTTCCGTCATTACACCAAGTATTTAATTTTATTATGCGAAACAATTTTCATGTTACTTGAAAGGAAATATCAGGATACCATTTTTAATAACAATGCGTTGAACACCATCTAAATTTTTTGAGAAAAGTAATACTATTTTGACTAAATCAAGCATCGCATCATTAGTCCTCAACTATACATAGCCTGATCACCTATGTATAATTCAGGAAGGATCATGCCATGAAGGAAAATAATTACCTTTTTAAAAGTACTGCTAATAAGAATCTTCATTTAAAAGCTTTTTAAACAAATAAACTCTTTTATAAACGTCTCTTTCTGACAAACTCTCCCTGGATACTTACCCCACCTGTCACCCACTTAGTTATTAAGTTGGACTTTCCATTGACTTCTTTAGGAGAGACTTTCCCTATCAAGTACTAGGAGGATTCCTCGATACAAGAGAAACAATAAAAGGATTACGGAACTACTAAACCTGGACTAAGAAAATTCATAATCCAACAACAATCTTAAGATACCACGATACCATCCGAATCACCATCTCTGACCTAGTTGTCAAGTTTTATCATTCAAAAGTACTAGCGAGACTGAACTACAGGATCGAATACATCGTGGAGGTACGCTAAGCAACACTATAGAAATAAACCAAGTCTCCTAACCGATACTGTAGAGTGTATGGTCTCATCTAAACGCAAACTTCCCTGCAGTAAATTTTCGCAATGGATAATTGATTTGAATTAAGGATATCGATATAGAATTCCCTAAGGCATTGTGTTCTCTAGAAATTCCAGATAACCTCATTTTCATACCAAGGAAAGGGATCAGACCCGAACATATATTTTGCCAACATGATGACAATTTCAACGATAAACCATATCAGGACTTAAGATAGTTTGAATACCTATGCTTGTAGTTTTGCCTAAATAGCACCAATAGGCATTATCCAACCTCAGGAACTAAACGTTAGACATCTATGCATTTATGCGAACATTTCCTATCTTACCATTTTATCCTTGTTAGTGTTTTCACTTTTAAGTGAAATTGATTCAAAAATTGAGTTTACATAAATCACATACCTTGTATAAAATGATTTCAGAAATTCCCATTTTGAACAAGTACGATATATATATATATTTTTTTTGGGTCAATATTTAGCAAAACCATCGTACAAAGAGAAAAATATAAACATCAATCTTTGGTAAACCGTCCCATTCACAACATGTTTGGAAACAGTTTCACATTTCATAACTACTGGATTTTGAATCATCAAGAAACATATTACTTAATAAATCATTTGCTCCATTTTTCTAAATTCGTTTATTCAGAAAAAGATTTCAACCAAAACTCAATCGCGAGACAAATTTCCAAAGCTAATCACCATACTACATCGCTTATGCATTTAGGATTTTGTGATTTGACAACAAAGAACCTTGGAATATTCGATGAAGGAAATTAGGAGGGACACCATAAATTAAGTACAAACGCCAGTGATGGAGACCTAGCCCAATAGGCATAGAAAGACACATGTCTTAGCATCCGTTGGAACAAAACACAAGGAATCAAAACCGCTACCCATATTCTATCTCATTCAGATAATGCCAAGATCGAAAGACAGAACGTTGTGGAATTAGTCACAAAATTTGTTATACCCATTTCAATTATTCCGGATAAAGGTAATCGAAATCACCTCAGACTTCTAGCAATCATTTTAAGATTTCCTCGGAACTCCATTTAGATGTAAACACCGCTTATCCTCCTCCGACCGATGGTCAGAGAGAGAGAACGATTCAAACATAGGAAGGTATGCTTAGAGCATGAGTGATTGACTCTGAAAATGGTTGGACTAACCATTTGCCATAAATCAAATTAAGATGCAACCATAGTTATTGCACGAGCATAGAGACTACACCATTTGAGGCACTCTATGGTCGATGTGCCAACATCCATTGACAAATCGAAATTTGGAAAAGCCCAACTCACTAGTCTAGTAGGCATTCATTAAATAACCAGAAATTTCTTACAAGTCAAGAATCAGTTACAAGTTCGATAAGTTGTAAACCATTAAAACTTCAAGTTGGTAGGCAGAGTCATGTTGAAAGTTCTGCTTAGGAAAGGCATGATATCATTCAGAAAATTTGGAAAATTAAAACCGATATACACTAGACCATTTAATATTTCATACAGAGTAGGCCTAGTGGCCATCAGACTTGAACCTTGTTAGAGAACAGCAGGATTACACAAACATGTTTCACATTTTTCAAATCTCAAGAAATGACTTTCAGATTAGTCACTTATGATTCCATTGGAAGGAATCCAACCCAATGACAAACCGAAACCTGGTAGTAGAACCAGTAGAAATCATGAATCGTGAGGTCGAACGGTTGAAGCAAAGTCGAATTCCTATCGTGAAAGTTCGCTGGAATTCTCAAATATTATCATCTTTTCACCAAAGTTTACTCCAGAAACCAACACAAACTGAACTTCGGGACGAAGTTCCTTTTAGAGGGGAAGACTGTTACAACTCGTAGTTTCAGGTCATTTTTCAAACTTCGACAATTTACTATTCATCAGTTACCATTCACCGATTACTATTCATCATTTTACTATTCATTATTTTCAGAGTCAGTTTGAGATTCTGAGAAGTATTGCAAAATTTTACTATTCCCTTGACACTATTCATTTCCGGAGGGAAAACACTATTCACATGCTTTGCTCATTTTATCGTAAATTTAGTTTACGGGTATTTAAATTCGCGTAACCGGATCGGTTCAGGTGCGAATTCATTCATTATCAATAGGGACATTTCATACGAACTAAAAATAGTCTACATATCATCATAATAGCATTTGCATACTATACCACTCGTAGAATATTCATATTAATATTTTTGGTATGTTTAACGTTTTACGTATATTTATTTTAATTAAACGTTAATACGCGATTAATAAATATAACCAACATATCTAAAAATCCCCACGATGGTTCCGATATATTTTAAACTCCTTACAATGTCACGAAAATTATAAAATTCATTTACCGGGTATTTTGGGAATTTATTAAATTTATATCGTAAGTTTAATATAATTACGACGGTTTTCGTGAAAACTAAACGATAATTATCCAAACGCTCAATTTTTGTACCCAACATATTTTTAACATTTTTATGACTTTATTAAGTCCCGGTTAACTTCGTTAAAATTTATTTCTCGCAAACCCGGCACCCGATTATAACAAAAACTAACAAAAACTACCTAAATTATACTACTAAAAACACTACAAATCCTCCACTACTATCCTAATTAAATCAAAACTAGTTTTCCCCTTTTTCCTTCCTTTGAAAAACCGGCCACAACCCCCCCCCCCCCCCCTTAACCCCTAGCATGAAATTCCTTTTAACCTTTCCTAAACATTACAAGTAAATATCTAAATATCTAAAACATACAAACACCTTTTTCACTTATACATATTAGATCAAAAATCAAAAAGGTTTCTCTCTTCCTTTCCTCTCCAAACCCACGGCCAAACCAAAACAACACCAAGATCCACCATTTTTTCCAAGATCAAGCTCAAATCTAGTCCTTATAGTTATCCTTGTTAAGGTTTTGCAATATAAACTCAAGGATCCTTAGGTTTTCATCATCCAAGCTTCATAATCATTCAAAGTAAGTTTACAAAATTTATTTTCATCATTTTTTCAAGTTATCTTTATGATCATATGGTTTTCATACAAGATCTCATGCATATGTTAGTTTATACCACTCATTATATATACTTATGTCTTTGAAACCCTAGAAATGGAAACCCTTGTAAGATCTAGTTGATTGATGTTGTTTAAGAACCCATGCACCTTAAGAAGATGTATGGTAGGAATATACTAGATTTGTGGTGATTGGAAGTGATTTGGGTGTATTAGAAACTAGTTTGGAACATTAGAAATGAGTTTAGAACATGTTTACAAACCTACTGTCCCAAAATCGAAATTCTGGAAAACTCAGTAACTCAGGGGAGATTTTCAACCAAAGATTTAGAAAATACTTTCAAAAACAAAACTTTTGGCGAAAGAACGGATTAAAACGAGTTTATAACGAATGAGATATGATTTTTGCAAGTTTAATGACGAAAACTATTTTCCTGAAAATTTCATGCTGTTGGACGATTTTCGTCGGACAAACCGAGGCGTTATACGTGACCTAGAGAAGCCGAGCTATCAAAAATATATTAGTACATACTAAGACGAACCCGTTGATATAAATAACGAAGAAAATGAACTTATAACGACAAAGATATTCACGTTTCAATACCGGCAAAACTACATATATTTGGACAGCTTTTTAAATAGAAATAATAATAATACTACTTCTACGTACTAAATCCTAAATTTTCTAGAAATACTACCAAAGTGCCAAATTCATAACTAATGAAGTACTAGTGATTACAAGTTTATTTTTACGACTATTAGACGTTACTTCAAGGTTTTAAAAGCAAGGAATATAACACTAACATTCTATATACGATATTTTACGACAAGTTTTTACAAGCCTAGTGAAGACTTATTTTTCTTAAGTATGGAATATATTTTACTATGACTATAACTATTATTTTCAAGTTTTGAGTGGTATATGTATCATGTGCATGCATATTCTCTACATCATTTCATGATCTAAATTAGATCATTATCATTCATGATAGGTTGCGGTTGATTTCGTTCCTTGTTGCCCCTATCATTTCATCTCATAGTATCATCATTTCGAGGTGAGTTTTCATAGCCCCGTTTTTAATTCAATACTTTGATTCCAAATCCCACGGGGGAGAATACATTGCATCACTTATTTTTGTACATGTCAAAGTATTAAATTCCTTACATTGCTTAAGTTGCCTTATTACCACGTCTTGACAAGTCTCCTTTATTATCATGGACCGTTAATTAAAGTACGAGCGAGAGTGAGTGAATAGATCTATTGAGGGTGACTCCTCCATCCGTGTTTGGGTTGCTCCAACGGAATTACGGATGCATTTCATGTCTAATATATTTAGAGTGTCTGGTAAACACTCATTTGGGGCCAAGTAACTATGTCTAGCTTCGGGGTCATGAGCTTAAGAGCCAATGTAAATCTTATGACTGAAATCTTATTACTTTACTTTTTACTTATGGCAATTGTGCATCCGATTTAACTTATAAACCTATGATTATTCACCAACATTCGTGTTGACTTTTTAGCAATGTATTTTCAGGTTGTTAAGGTAGCTCATGTTGCATATATTTGGACCTTCATGGAGTCGCGGAGTCGACGCGTCTCACCTTATATTTCTGCACTTATGAAACGTTTGATCTTGTTTGAACTTATTTTACCTAAATTGGCAACACCTTTTGGGACGTATGTTTTGTAAACTCGGAATGTTTTAATGATCAAACGACGTATTTTACAAACGACACTTTAGGTCGTTCAATGTAATTGTAACTGTGATGCTATGGCAGTCACCCCCAGGTATTCCATTCCGCTGCCATTCAGGTATTTTGGGGGTGTGACAGTAAAAGAGAAAGCAAGTAGTTTAAGCATGTATCTCCCCAAAAGAGTTTAAAACAAGTATGAAAATAGTAGGGGCTATGACTCAACTTGAACTAATGATATCAAAACGTATAACGGAATAGATGGATTAAGCCAGGAAGTCTCTACGCGCAACCTAGAATATGATGATATGTCTTAGGTTTGGAGTAATGTCTAAGAATACGAAGAATTACCTATATATGTCTTGCATATAGTTCATGATGTAGTACTTAGTATATAGTGTAAGTCGTTGAATAAAAATGGTTTATGAAACATGTATAGTTTGTATATCTCTTACTACCGTTCGGGCCGTCATAATTCAGAGGTCATGTAGTAAACGTTCGAGGAGCTAGGACACTTTAATTCGTAAATCCAGTAACTTGTCGATCCGTTTACCCAAATGGAACCCCTCACATGAAGTTCCCTAGTGTTGTAGTATTCAATTTGTAAAACATGTATAATAGTTATAATGATTTCGGTTTAGAAAGTCTTGAGGTCCTAGCCGTGGCCTTGCCGTGGCTTTGGTCATGGCTACCATCGTCTTGAGATTCATCCTTGGCCTTAGCCATGGTTTTGGTCTCGGCTTTAAGGTCATTAGACCCCTTGGTTTTACTTAGCCATAACCAATAAATGGTCAATTGGGTATTAAAATGGGCTGTTAAGAATTTGAAGAAAAATATCACTCGTTATACGTTTTCAGGGTTCGAGCTTCATTAAACCTGAACGAGAACGTCGTTCCGGACAACTTTCGTGTTTTAACTTTTTGATGAATCGGACCAGAAGGGCTCGAAAAAAATCCAAATTTTGATCAGAATGCTATTAGGCAGTTTCGGGTTTTTAGGTTCGCTAACTTCTTTTGGCGATAACTTTTGACTCGTGTACTCATTTTAGGTGATTCAAATTGATATGTTTTTCTTTTAAAACCTTATTTAACAGTAGGTAAGTGTCTCATATCATGGTTACTCTATTTTGGTCGTGGTTCTCAATATAAGTCACTAGTTTCCTTGATTACTTAACATAAGTTAACATATAGTGTTCTTAACTTGTTTTAAAGATTTTTGTACATCATGAACACAATACAAAGACCATATATAGCATGAATGAAATATAATAAGCATGAAAATGATATTGAGCAAGAAAGTGTATTAGGGTTTCTTACAACTTTTGGCTTTCAAAAGAAAGGAAGTCAAGTATAAACTAGGACACTAAACATATGCTTGCAAACCCTTCACCACAACTCTTGCGAACCCTTGCTAACCTTTACATAACCCTTGTGAATACCATTTAACCTCAGTTCTAACATCTTGTGTAGCTCCTAATTCAACCATGGAATCACCAAACAAACTCTTGATTCATGTAGAGACTAACTATGCCTTCAACTTTGGTATGTAACTTATAACTTAGAAATCAAAGGATCATGGTTTATGGATTTGTGTGTGGCGTTTTTATGGAGATGAAAGGAAGAAGATGAGTTGCTTTTATAGTGTAAATGAGGAGGTTAGGAAGGTGTTAGGAAGGTGCCTTAACGAGGTGCAAGTTTAGGATATTTAAGAAGCTTAGCTTAGAAGTTTTACACATGTTATGCATCTAATAGAGCAAGACTTAGGATTAAGCCACATGGGTGATGAATCCCCTCCCTATAGTTGGCCAAGGCTGGTCTAGGGAGACTAGATAAGTAGTCATGGTATTATCTAAGTTACGGAGTGAGTTTTGGTCCCGTTAATTGCTAACTGTAAGTCGTAAAGTCACGAAACTTAAAACTGGGTATCCTAAAAATATGAAACTTATAAATATGTTAGAACTTATTAATATAACCTATCTTAGCATATTTAATGAGTGATAAGTTCTGTTAGGTTGCTTAAATGCTGCTAAAACTGGAAACGCGGGTCTAAAACGCGTAAAACGCTGAACTGGAAAACGTAAAATTCCAAAACTTTTGGAATTGTCATAAAATGAGAGAAAATCATATTTCTATTGTTTATAGTGTTTTATGGACATATCGGGATGCTGGAAAGACGTTTAAACCTAAAAGTAAATCTCGGACACGGTTTCTTGATTTTTGCTGAAATGATGCGACGAGTGTCAAATTCTCGGATTATCATTAAAATAGTTTAACTTACGAGAATATGAAATAAAAATTTTGGGAGTGAATAGTGAAAGTGAATAGTAAAAATTGGATAGTAATAGTGAATAGTAATCCGAAAATGCGAATTATTACAGTCTCTACCCCTTAAGGGAATTTCGTCCCGAAGTTCAGTTGATGTTAACTACTTATGATGTGCCTAAGAGAATTCGGGGTTTCAGGATCTCTAAAATAGTGGTGTTCAGTCTGATTCGTCTAAGGTTGTGGTTAAGGAGTCGTACCGGATACAAATAAGCCCACTTATTTATAACTCATTACTTACATAAAGAAACGTTCAAATTTATGTAAGTAATGGATTATAAACTCATGGTTCGGTGATTTACAATTTCTTTATTTAAATAAAGAGGCGTCCCAATCCATTTAAATAAGGAGATTCTAAATTATCCTACTTAAGAATTTCCGACACAAAAACTCGCTTCTCAGACAGATAATCAAGTCATCAAATCCCTAAAGCTAAGCAATAATATTATTTAACTCAAACCTTATGTCTCATCAAACAAGAACTGTCATAAGATCAAGTTAAATAATTAGTTATTACTGAGCTCCATATTTTTAATAACTCGACTAATCTCTGAGGTTCCTTATAATACTAAAGTCACATCATCTAACAGCGTGGAACAAAACCAATAACTAACAAAAAGCATACGCGTATGTAGTGTGTGTAAGGTAAATAAAGAGGAGAGTCTTAACATATATAGCAGTTAGTCTAGGCACTAAATGCAACCTAGTTCTCTATAACCAAGTCTCTGATACCAATCTGTAACACCCCCAAAATATCGCAGCGGAAGACTGCGTCACTTGGGGTGCTACTTCATAATACAAAGTACAAGTTATAGAAAACGACCTCTAAATGAGACGTTTTGAAAAGTTACCATTCGATTAATGAACTCAAAGTTACAAACATGAGATTCCAAAGTATGATACATAAATGAATACAAAATGTTTTTGAATGGTAAATGATAAAAGCGTAAGTCTTCAAAATATGCAGCTTGACTCTATGTTCCACGCACTAGCTATCGCCTTACTAACCTGAGACAAACATGCTAAAGTGTCAACACAATGGTTGGTGAGTTCATAGAGTTTGTCTTAAAACAGTTGAAAAGTCTTTAAAGAATATTCGCACAGCAAAGGCATCGTGAATCCACTCAGTTGCAAGTCCTGCCCATAACAACACTTGCAACCTGTGTGTTCACAACCACTGCTAAAGTATAGCATGATTTCAATATATGTGTATACGATATATGCACGCTTAATGTAAAGTATAACAGCCTACTGAACTTCATGACAAGAATAAGCACAAATGCTTCAAAGTTGGATTATATTCACCCAAGGCCAGGAATATGTGGCAAAGGGTGGGGGCGTCAGCCCGATAATACTATCAATACCTCTCCATCGTCTCCATCCAGGAGTTAAACAGTGGTTAAAGAATATAGCGTATAGAATAGTTTAACACATTAAGGCACATATCGTAATAAAACTACACATCATGTTTAAGAGTATAAAAGTATAGCATAGCATATGAGTAAAATTGTCTTTAGTAAAAGAGAAAGCAAGTAGTTTAAGCATGTATCTCCCCAAAAGAGTTTAAAACAAGTATGAAAATAGTAGGGGCTACGACTCACCTTGAACTAATGATATCAAAACGTATAACAGAATATATGGATTAAGCCAGGAAGTCTCTACGCGCAACCTAGAATATGATGATATGTCTTAGGTTTGGAGTAATGTCTAAGAATACGAAGAATTACCTATATATGTCTTGCATATAGTTCATGATGTAGTACTTAGTATATAGTGTAAGTCGTTGAATAAAAATGGTTTATGAAACATGTATAGTTTGTATATTTCTTACTACCGTTTGGGCCGTCATAATTCAGAGGTCATGTAGTAAACGTTCGAGGAGCTAGGACACTTTAATTTGTAAATCCAGCAACTCGTCGATCCGTTTACCCAAATGGAACCCCTCACATGAAGTTCCCTAGTGTTGTAGTATTCAATTTGTAAAACATGTATAATAGTTATAATGATTTCGGTTTAGAAAGTCTTGAGGTCTTAGCCGTGGCCTTGCCGTGGCTTTGGTCATGGCTACCATGGTCTTGAGACTCATCCTTGGCCTTAGCCATGGTTTTGGTCTCGGCTTTAAGGTCATTAGACCCCTTGGTTTTACTTAGCCATAACCAATAAATGGTCAATTGGGTATTAAAATGGGCTGTTAAGAATTTGAAAAAAAAATATCACTCGTTATGCGTTTTCAGGGTTCGAGCTTCTTTATTCCTGAACGAAAACGTCGTTCCGGACAACTTTCATGTTTTAACTTTTTGATGAATCGGACCAGAAGGGCTCCAAAAAAATCCAAATTTTGATCAGAATGCTATTAGGCAGTTTCTGGTTTTTATGTTCGCTAACTTCTTTTGGCCATAACTTTTGACTCGTGTACTCGTTTTAGGTGATTCAAATTGATATATTTTCCTTTTAGAACCCTATTTAACAGTAGGTAAGTGTCTCATATTATGGTTACTCTATTTTGGTCATGGTTATCAATATAAGTCACTAGTTTCCTTGATTACTTAACATAAGTTAACATATAGTGTTCTTAACTTGTTTTAATGATTTTTGTACATCATGAACACAATACAAAGACCATATATAGCATGAATGAAATATAATAAGCATTAAAATGATATTGAGCAAGAAAGTGTATTAGGGTTTCTTACAACTTTTGGCTTTCAAAAGAAAGGAAGTCAAGTATGAACTAGGACACTAAACCTATGCTTGCAAACCCTTCACCACAACTCTTGCAAACCCTTGCTAACCTTTACATAACCATTGTGAATACCATTTAACCTCAGCCCCTAACAACTTGTGTAGCTCCTAATTCAACCATGGAATCACCAAACAAACTCTTGATTCATGTAGAGACTAACTATGCCTTCAACTTTGGTATGTAACTTATAACTTAGAAATCAAAGGATCATGGTTTATGGATTTGTGTGTGGCGTTTTTATGGAGATGAAAGGAAGAAGATGAGTTGCTTTTATAATGTAAATGAGGAGGTTAGGAAGGTGCCTTAAGGAGGTGCAAGTTTAGGATATTTAGGAAGCTTAGCTTAGAAGTTTTACACATGTTATGCATCTAATAGAGCAAGACTTAGGATTAAGCCACATGGGTGATGAATCCCCTCCCTATAGTCGACCAAGGCTGGTCTAGGGTGACTAGAAGAGTAGTCATGGTATTATCTAAGTTACGGAGTGAGTTTTGGTCCCGTTAATTGCTAACTGTAAGTCGTAAAGTCACGAAACTTAAAACTGGGTATCCTAAAAATATGAAACTTATAAATATGTTAGAACTTATTAATATAACCTATCTTAGCATATTTAATGAGTGATAAGTTTTATCAGGTTGCTTAAACGCTGCTAAAACTGGAAACGCGGGTCTAAAACGCGTAATTCGCGTAAAACGCTGAACTGGAAAACGTGAAATTCCAAAACTTTTGGAATTGTCGTAAAATGAGAGAAAATCATATTTCTATTATTTATAGTGTTTTATGGACATATCGGGATGCTGGAATGACGTTTAAACCTAAAAGTAAATCTCGGACACGGTTTCGTGATTTTTGCAGAAATGATGCGACGAGTGTCAAATTCTCGGATTATCATTAAAATAGTTTAACTTACGAGAATATGAAATAAAAATTTCGGGAGTGAATAGTGAAAGTGAATAGTAATAGTGAATAGTAAATATGAATAGTAATCCGAAAATGCGAATTGTTACATCAGATAAGCCGTCTTCTGCTTCCTCGGATTCTCGTCATTGATTCACATTCATCCTCTCACAAAACAGGTCAAATATGAAACTCCTTAATTTCATGTTTTTTAGGATTGCTTATTCAAAATGCTTAAACTAGTGCTTATTCAAAATGCTAAAACTTGTACTGCGATTGATATTGAGTTTATGCTACTTCTTACGAGTTAGTACTGTTAGTTGATGGTTAGTACTGGTACAAGATCATTTGTACTGGCAGAGATTTGCATAATACGTCACTTGCAGGAGATAGAAAATCTGTAATTCTCAATTGCAGGAGATATAGAAAATCTGTAATCACTTTTCACTTGCAGGAGATATAGAAAATCTGTAATGCTCTGTAGGAAGTGTAGTGCCCTTACAAACCACCTCCATACCTTTTATGGTTTCGACTGGTTATCTAGTATATACTAGGTTTTGCTGGAGGACTTGACCAGTTAAATAGCTTGCAAAGCCTGCAGATTAGATAATTAGTAAAGTGAATTTTGGTGTGGCAATACATGGAATAATTTCGCATTAGTGACCTAACTGACATTTAGTGTGCGTGATCTTCTTGTTTAGGTGTTAGGTTGCACTTTATTGTCATGATTGATGTGAGCTCCAAGTAAGATGGCTTTAATGATTTTGATAGTACTGTTAGTAATATGTCTTGTGTTAAAAGATACTCACTATTTTGCTCATATACCTGATTTCTCTTATTGCTAAAACATTTATCTGTATTAGTTACTGAGAAGAGCTAACAGCACCTGAGCTAACCACATCTGAGCAAAGCGCGGAATAAGTTACATTTGTGAAAATGGAGAAAAAGAAATTGCAATTTAAGTTGAGGATAATTTTATATACAAGGAAACCCCTACTTGATCCACTTTGGAGAGATGGCAAGACCTATAGAGCATACAGAGCCCTACTCTTTGATTTTCTAGGCTACCAAGTGGCGTAAAGAGATGCAACTTATGCAATTCGACGCCAAGACCTGCTTTGGTGAACTCCTAAGACCTCACTGGTAAGATGGGCCATTAGTTAGGCTACTTAAAGGTAAATAACGGGCCAAATTAATTTTTTATGAGAAAATTTTTCAACATGCCTTCAGTACATATATATATATATATATATATATATATATATATATATATATATATATATATATATATATATATATATATATATATATATATATATATACATACATACATACATATATATATGTATGTATATATATATGTATGTATGTGTATATATATATATATATATATATATATATATATATATATATATATATATATATATATATATATATATATATATATATGGGTTAAAATAAAAAGGGCCTTATAATAAAAAGTGTAGGAAGGATTGTGAGGGCGACATGTGTCACCCCTATGCCACATCATATGACACATGTCACCACCCCCACCCCCCCGCAAAAAAAAAAAAAATTTTTTTTGGGCAATTTTTTTTCCCCCACCCTATATATATATATATATATATATATATATATATATATATATATATATATATATATATATATATATATATATATATATATATATATATATATATATATATATATATATATGGAGACTTTCTTACGAGAACCACAAAAAACATATATGCACGCCTTTTAAAATAAAATAAAAATACATGCAAATCATCAATAATCGTAAGTATCCACCTATGTTCTTCAATATCATCATGAATTCATTCTCTCTTTTCACAAAAACCTTACACACGACCGCAATATTGTCGTTGCACGCCTTATAAGAACATACATGCACACCTTCAAAGAAAAATTTTGTATTTCCGATTTCTTATCAAACTCTTTAGAACAACTATGTTTTTTTTTTAAACATATATGTTGTTTTTCAAACATATGTGCAAAACTACAATTATTGAATATGTGCATGTATGTTTTTTGTGGTTCTCTCAGTTTCTCGCAGATAAGATGGTTCTCGCAAGAAAGTCTCACTATATATATATATATATATATATATATATATATATATATATATATATATATATATTAAATCCGGGATTGTGGTTCGGGGAGAAGTGACATATATATATATATATATATATATATATATATATATATATATATATATATATATATATATATATATATATATAGGTTAAAATAAAAATGACCTTATAATAAAAAGTGTAGGAAGGATTGTGAGGGTGACATGTGTCACCCCTATGCCACATCATATGACACATGTCATGGATTATAAACTCATTACTTATTACTTACATAAAGAAACGTCCAAATTTATGTAAGTAATGGATTATAAACTCATGGTTCGGTGATTTACAATTTCTTTATTTAAATAAAGAGGCGTCCCAATCCATTTAAATAAGGAGATTCTAAATTATCCTACTTAAGAATTTCCGACACAAAAACTCGCTTCTCAGACAGATAATCAAGTCATCAAATCCCTAAAGCTAAGCAATAATATTATTTAACTCAAACCTTATGTCTCATCAAACAAGAACTGTCATAAGATCAAGTTAAATAATTAGTTATTACTGAGCTCCATATTTTTAATAACTCGACTAATCTCTGGGGTTCCTTATAATACTAAAGTCACATCATCTAACAGCGTGGAACAAAACCAATAACTAACAAAAAGCATACGCGTGTGTAGTGTGTGTAAGGTAAATAAAGAGGAGAGTCTTAACGTATATAGCAGTTAGTCTAGGCACTAAATGCAACCTAGTTCTCTATAACCAAGTCTCTGATACCAATCTGTAACACCCCCAAAATATCGCAGCGGAAGACTGCGTCACTTAGGGTGCTACTTCATAATACAAAGTACAAGTTATAGAAAACGACCTCTAAATGAGACGTTTTGAAAAGTTACCATTCGATTAATGAACTCAAAGTTACAAACATGAGATTCCAAAGTATGATACATAAATGAATACAAAATGTTTTTGAATGGTAAATGATAAAAGCGTAAGTCTTCAAAATATGCAGCTTGACTCTATGTTCCACGCACTAGCTATCGCCTTACTAACCTGAGACAAACATGCTAAAGTGTCAACACAATGGTTGGTGAGTTCATAGAGTTTGTCTTAAAACAGTTGAAAAGTCTTTAAAGAATATTCGCACAGCAAAGGCATCGTGAATCCACTCAGTTGCAAGTCCTGCCCATAACAACACTTGCAACCTGTGTGTTCACAACCACTGCTAAAGTATAGCATGATTTCAATATATGTGTATACGATATATGCACGCTTAATGTAAAGTATAACAGCCTACTGAACTTCATGACAAGAATAAGCACAAATGCTTCAAAGTTGGATTATATTCACCCAAGGCCAGGAATATGTGGCAAAGGGTGGGGGCGTCAGCCCGATAATACTATCAATACCTCTCCATCGTCTCCATCCAGGAGTTAAACAGTGGTTAAAGAATATAGCGTATAGAATAGTTTAACACATTAAGGCACATATCGTAATAAAACTACACATCATGTTTAAGAGTATAAAAGTATAGCATAGCATATGAGTAAAATTGTCTTTAGTAAAAGAGAAAGCAAGTAGTTTAAGCATGTATCTCCCCAAAAGAGTTTAAAACAAGTATGAAAATAGTAGGGGCTACGACTCACCTTGAACTAATGATATCAAAACGTATAACAGAATATATGGATTAAGCCAGGAAGTCTCTACGCGCAACCTAGAATATGATGATATGTCTTAGGTTTGGAGTAATGTCTAAGAATACGAAGAATTACCTATATATGTCTTGCATATAGTTCATGATGTAGTACTTAGTATATAGTGTAAGTCGTTGAATAAAAATGGTTTATGAAACATGTATAGTTTGTATATTTCTTACTACCGTTTGGGCCGTCATAATTCAGAGGTCATGTAGTAAACGTTCGAGGAGCTAGGACACTTTAATTTGTAAATCCAGCAACTCGTCGATCCGTTTACCCAAATGGAACCCCTCACATGAAGTTCCCTAGTGTTGTAGTATTCAATTTGTAAAACATGTATAATAGTTATAATGATTTCGGTTTAGAAAGTCTTGAGGTCTTAGCCGTGGCCTTGCCGTGGCTTTGGTCATGGCTACCATGGTCTTGAGACTCATCCTTGGCCTTAGCCATGGTTTTGGTCTCGGCTTTAAGGTCATTAGACCCCTTGGTTTTACTTAGCCATAACCAATAAATGGTCAATTGGGTATTAAAATGGGCTGTTAAGAATTTGAAAAAAAATATCACTCGTTATGCGTTTTCAGGGTTCGAGCTTCTTTATTCCTGAACGAAAACGTCGTTCCGGACAACTTTCATGTTTTAACTTTTTGATGAATCGGACCAGAAGGGCTCCAAAAAAATCCAAATTTTGATCAGAATGCTATTAGGCAGTTTCTGGTTTTTATGTTCGCTAACTTCTTTTGGCCATAACTTTTGACTCGTGTACTCGTTTTAGGTGATTCAAATTGATATATTTTCCTTTTAGAACCCTATTTAACAGTAGGTAAGTGTCTCATATTATGGTTACTCTATTTTGGTCATGGTTATCAATATAAGTCACTAGTTTCCTTGATTACTTAACATAAGTTAACATATAGTGTTCTTAACTTGTTTTAATGATTTTTGTACATCATGAACACAATACAAAGACCATATATAGCATGAATGAAATATAATAAGCATTAAAATGATATTGAGCAAGAAAGTGTATTAGGGTTTCTTACAACTTTTGGCTTTCAAAAGAAAGGAAGTCAAGTATGAACTAGGACACTAAACCTATGCTTGCAAACCCTTCACCACAACTCTTGCAAACCCTTGCTAACCTTTACATAACCATTGTGAATACCATTTAACCTCAGCCCCTAACAACTTGTGTAGCTCCTAATTCAACCATGGAATCACCAAACAAACTCTTGATTCATGTAGAGACTAACTATGCCTTCAACTTTGGTATGTAACTTATAACTTAGAAATCAAAGGATCATGGTTTATGGATTTGTGTGTGGCGTTTTTATGGAGATGAAAGGAAGAAGATGAGTTGCTTTTATAATGTAAATGAGGAGGTTAGGAAGGTGCCTTAAGGAGGTGCAAGTTTAGGATATTTAGGAAGCTTAGCTTAGAAGTTTTACACATGTTATGCATCTAATAGAGCAAGACTTAGGATTAAGCCACATGGGTGATGAATCCCCTCCCTATAGTCGACCAAGGCTGGTCTAGGGTGACTAGAAGAGTAGTCATGGTATTATCTAAGTTACGGAGTGAGTTTTGGTCCCGTTAATTGCTAACTGTAGTCGTAAAGTCACGAAACTTAAAACTGGGTATCCTAAAAATATGAAACTTATAAATATGTTAGAACTTATTAATATAAC